>CM042009.1:81443525-82043525 GCA_023525715.1 Cichorium intybus
TTTGATCATGATCTCATGAGCTCATGTTCGTTTGAATAACATTATATGGGTAGAAAGTTGTTGCAAACCAACAAAGAACAAAAAATTATCCAAAAGGATTGTGATATTGAATTCAAGATGTCTAGAAAGGTTAAAAAAATTTATTTAAATAGAGGGAGCTAAATTTACCTGGTATTGCCAAATTTCTGAAAATTATAATAAACCAAAAAAAAAAAAAAAAACACGTTCAATTAAGATTCTAAATAAAGATCGCAAAATAGACTTTAAGGAAAACGAATATTTTGTCATTCAAACATAATACAATAAAACAAAACAAAATCCACAAAATTGGAAGAAAACTCAAATATGAAAGCCTAAAAAAATGTTTTTGTGACGACGGGTGCGCAAACTGCATTTGGATGTTTGTTAGGACCTCCAACCCAAAGAGGGCTTTTGCCGATATTAAGTCGGTGTCCAAATCCTTAGCTTGAGTTTGGAATCATATTCATGTTCATCCAAATCCTTGGAATCACATTCTTGTTCATCCAAATCATTGGAATCACATTCATATTCATCCAAATCCCTCAAACCAAGGCTCTGATACCAACTTGTAACGTCTCAAATTCCAAAGTAAAATTTCATTTATAAAATGGGTCTAATACATAAAAACGGGTTGGAAAGTAAAACCATTTAGTTCAAGTTAAACAATTAAAACTGTGTTTATCCAAAACATTCATAAACATTATCCAGCGGAAGACTTGATTACCAAAACCACAGATGCGATACAGTTGCACCGTGTTCCAGGCTCAAGCCAGCAATTACCTGAAAAACAGTTAGGGTGAAAGAGTAAGCACAAAGTTTACCCGGAAATAGCACACAATTCATTCCATTCATACACATAAGTCACATTCGACGTCCAGAAATGACCGGTCATGCATCGTCCTTTCGTCATAAAACATCCCCGAGTGCCCAAGCACGATCGGTTATGCATCATCCTTTATCATGCAACATCTCTTGGATTATCAACTCATTCTTTGATCTTTCGGTGCCCAGGTAAGACCGGTCATGCATCGTCCTTTATCATGCTGCAACCCTTGGATCGATCAATCATTCTTCAATCGCCAGAATGAATCTAACGACTATCACATACAAGCATAGAAGTCTAAGCATACTGTGACAACTAAAAATTTGTCATATGTAAGATAAGAATTTATGCAAGTATTCAATATAAAAGAATTGATACTTAAATAAACTCAACATGTTGTGCAAGGGCAAAAAGGTCCAAGAAGGTGAAATTATGGAGAATATTTGTTAAGACCTTTATTTAAGACATGGTATGATAATAATTTCAATTGGAGTTTATTCTTAAAGGCTCAAGAGCAAAAAGAGGAATAAAGGACCAAAAGTGAAAAATTTATTGAACAATCTTTAAAAATTAATATATTGAAATAAAAAAGGAATTGAGAAAAAGTCTTCAAGGGGACTTTGGTAATATTTGAGATAATAAAAATACTGAAAAAGATTCAAGTCATTTGAAGTCATAACGAAGAAGTTATAAAGGATTTAAAATGGCTAAAAAGTGACGAAAATGGCCATATGATCATGTTTGCGGGCCTATAACGAAAAAGATAGAATGAATTGGACCTAAGTCGGTAAGGAGAAAGTATTAAGCTCATTCCCACCTTCTTAAATATATATCGTTTGTGAAATTCTGAAATCATATGAAGAAGTTACACGAGGTTAAAATCAGGCAAATACTTGGGCTAATGCTAAAAAAAATATTTCTAAGTATTTATCTAAAGGGGCAATTCGGTAATTCTCCACATTGACTAAGTCAAAAGCGAAATCCACGGCTGGAACATGGTTTCTTTTTCCTCGACCTATGTGTGTTTTCGATAATATGAATACCAGAGGAAATATCAAGAATCGAGAATGGAGTCTTGGAGCAAGATCGTATCACACACACGCATGACGCACCAAAGTCGATTGCTGGTGTGCTCGCCAAATCAAATCAGAGGGAAAGAGAGAGTGCGAGTTCGAGATTCATAGAAAGAGAGATATAAATCCAAAATCGGGACTCAAGAATAGAAAGAGAAATCAGGAGTGAAGCTTGGGAGGAGATGAAATCGCACACACAAACTCATGTGTGTGTGCGACTTGTAATCGAGAAAGATGGGGCGTAGAGGGAAAGATCAATCGTCATAGAGAGATAGAGGAGGAAAGCGGGAATGGAGTCTGATTCACACCACTCGCACCATCATATCTGATTCCAAATCAGATCGAAACGAAGGGAGGGCCAGAAATCAAACTTGAAAGAATGATTCGAGAAGGGAAAGATGCATGCACATAGATCCGATTTGTGTGTATGCGAGCTATGTGCGTTCGTATATTGCAACACTGAGAAAAATCAAATGCGATTCAGGAGAAGCAAGAAGGAACAGGAAATCGATTTTTGTGCATCTGGTTCGTGAGTTCTAGCAGCAAGTCGACCGGTGGTGGCCGACTATCGGAAATCCGATAGCAGCGGTGACTTTGGAGGCCGACTATGGTCTGACTCGGGGTAGGGGACGACCCAGATACATCTGTTTTTCGTGATTCTTCAACCTAAAACACCTCGTTTCTATGATTGTTCATATTTGAAGGTAAAAATCTTTTAGCCCTAGCAATGTTAGTTGAACACTAAGTAAATGCAAACTGGAATTCGAAACTTAGTTGTTCATAACCATGTGCAAGAAGCTCGAGAACATCGGATTGTCAAACATTTGTACTTAATGGATTAAGTAGTTCTTAGTTTGGGTTATCGTATACACAAGTCCAATATTTGATACTATCAAATGTATTTTTACAACAGGTTTAAGGATTTGACATGTTGTTTGAATCTTGGGATGACAATCTCGATGGGGGCTGCTGGTTTTGTTTGGATGGCAAAACGACCACTGTGGATGGCCGGTGGTTGTGATGGTGATGTCAGCAAGATCCCTTGACGTTGGTAGTTCTATGTGGTTCAATTTATCAAGTAAAATAGCTACGAAAGTTCATAAATTTTCAGCTAGAGATCAATTGAAATGTGAGGTTTAAATCTACTTAAATTATTATGAGGTTCAAAGATTTATTGTTGAAAGTAGGAAATTGTCTTAAAAGTTTGTTGAGAAATCTTTGAATGTATATGGGATATGACTTCATAAGTGGCTAGCGACAAGTTTTATGAATATGTAATTCGTTATTGATATAGTATTTGATTTGCTAGCATAAAAGCGGGACAAAACGTGATTGTTTATCTTATTAAGCAAACGTTAAGATCGAATTGAAATTATGAATTCCACCAATGAAAAAGGAATAAATTTAATACTTCCATGTTTAGGTGGATCATATTATTGATAAATTGAAGGAAAGTATCCAGATTTTGACGGTTTCTAATTTTAGAAACTTTATTTGTTGAATTTTGTCGAAATGGCATAAACTAGAAAAAAAAATGTTTTTGACATCTAACCATTGAAATAAGCTTATAAAGATGTAAAAATATGGAAATTGCTAAAATAACATTGTAGAACTTGAAAATGCCATTTTTGGTCAAAATGGGACAAAAGGGTAAAATTGTCCAAATTTTTGGTTATTATGTTTTAAGAATCATATTTAACCATGGGAATGGAACTAGATGATGACTAGAAATAGTTCAAGAATGTTTAGACAATTACTACATGTTTAGTTGTCTAATAAGTTCTAATCTCCTACTAGATTAATAGAGATTGAAGGACGCTTGGAAGCAACAAATGACTAGAGTTATGTGGATTAATGTTTGTTAGACGTACCTAGCTACTAAGGTGAGTACATGTGGCTTTTTCCCATTATGGGGTACATGGCAAATTGTTGACAAAGCTTTTACGTGATTTATAAACATGATATGATATGCAAAACCCTTCTACGTATGTTATGATTATGAAAGTTTTATACGATGATTCTGAAAGAATGTTTTGGCATCAAGCCTACATGATTACAAAAGTATGTTTTAGCCTTCTATGTTATTGAAAGATTGTTTTGGCATCAAGCCTACAACGATTACGAAAGTATGTTTTAGCCTACTTTGAGATTGAAAGATTGTTTTGTTTTCAAGCCTATTATGCTTATGAAAGTTTTAAATTGTTAATGTCTATATTATTTTACATGCGTCTCATGGCATTATATGATATTTTGTACAAAAGAAAACGCAGTGTCTCTACGCATGCATAGAGTGTGGATGCATATGAGTCGAGTAAGGTCCGGACACGTCCCCGTAATGGGACAACAGACTCTACTGGGATGGTACCTCCCGTCACGAAGTAGAAGTCTTTTAGATGCCATTATAGGAAGATTTGTTCTCCTATTTTGGTAAGCCTTGGTCTTTATAGACCTCTAGACGCGGTATATAACCGCGAGCTTTTGTCACGAATGTGACCTGGTCTTTCAGACCTCAGACGCGGGTACGGAACCCGCGAGCTTTGCATTGGTGTGCGAAACATGCATTGCATATGCATCTATGATGTATTAATCGTGTTGAACAGATTATATTGTTTAAGTTTCAAAACTTCAATAAGTTGTTTTCGCAAAGAATTTTGGAAGTAAATGTCATTTATATGACTTAGATTGTAAAGAAGTTTTTGAAAAGTAGAGGTCAGTCATATGACTTATTTTGCAAAGAATTTTGAAAAGAAATGTATCAAATATACGATATTGATATAAAACAATTTCAACGATGCTTTGAGTCTAAAACCCATGTAGCTCACGAGACGTTTTCGTCTTACGTATTTTATTTTATGCCATGTATCTCAGGTTTTAGACACGAGAGATAGAAGCAAGTAGATGACCCGAGGTGATTGAGATTTTAGATGGAGCGAACCTTGGCTGATATCCTGGTTTGTAATCCTAACTTGCTTTCTATGGTCTTATATGATATATAGTTATAACCCCCGAAGTTGTGTAAACATTTTTACAACTAAATGGTTTTTGTTGGGACCAAATCTTTAAGACGTGACTTTATGTCATGAGTAAAGTTTTTTTAAAGGTTTATACTTTGTCAAATAATGTTTTAAAATAGGCGATAGCACTATTGTGCTTTTAACGTTAATGTGCTTTTGACGTTAATGTGCTTTTAACATTAATGTGCTTTTAGCACTATTGTGCTTTTAATGTTTTTGTGCCTTTGGCACTAACGTGCTTTTAGCGTTATTATGTTTTCAAAAAAAAATTTACGAAAATTTGGGATGTTACAAGTTGGTATCAGAGCCATAGTTTAAGCGAATTAGGTGTCGAGACTCGAACCTAGGCTTAAACTGTGTGAAGCTTTAGTGAGAAAACGGACTTAAGATAAGACCGTAAGCAAGAAAGTTCATGCTATGATAGGCTGCACCTTAAGATAGGTTGATGAACTTAAGATCCTAAGATAGGATTGCAGACCTATAGGACGGTTAAACTGCTGAGTCTAAGATAAGGCTGAACTGTTAGGGAATTATGTGATTATTTTCCATAATTGTTTATAGTTATGCAAGTATTTTCTTATGAGCAATAAGATTCCCTGTTACATGTTGATAATATATATGTTGTAATGTATTAAGGTAACTTGTGTCAGTTAACCAGGAGACCTTGTGGTGATGCCAGAATCAAATAAATATAGGTGGTTATGATAATATGGGCCCGTATTATTATAATCACAGGATATGTAATTGGGATTGGTGGAATCACGAAGGGATATTGGGAATCTGGTAGGAGGATACATTTAAGAAGTAGTAAAGAAGATATAAAAAGTTTAAATGACATATGAATATTACACATATGTAATAAGATCAAGTACGACTAAAATATCAAGAACAATATAGTGGGTATGTACCACTTAGTTCTAAAATGAACAAATATGATGACTGTTATGCTTTATATAGATGAATTAGCACAATAAGTATGCTATTTAGAATAAGATGAAGTACGAATGAGAACACTTAAGAAAGTATGATAAGTATATGCCACCCAACTGGGAAATTATGAAACATTTAGTCTGAAATGTAAACCGTAATAATCCAGGTGTTGTCAGATGGTGACAAACCCTATGGATATATGACACAAGTAAAGAAGGAAGATCGAAGGTAGCAACCATGAGTGCCACTCAGAGACTACCATGGGGCTCAAGAATAACTATTAATAGTTAAGATTTTTTATGTTGGTTAGAAGATGAAAGTAAGATGCCTAATCAAGGCAAGGAACCCAAGATGATAATACAAGCTAAATATAGGAGATAGCAACATAATCAAGAAAGTGGGTAGTTATGACTTCCAAACGTGAATGAATACCATGAGTGAAAGCGTCTAAAGGCTGGGCAAACGATTAAGTCGTAAGTATGACGACTTAACCGGAAAAAGAAGACAAGCAAAGTGCCTGAGAAGAGAAAAGAAAGGAAATGGAAGTGTATTAAAGCCTTGTGTCAAGGTATGACAGCTTAAAGTGTGGTGGTTGAGAAGATAGAAGATTTAAACAAGACAATGATCGCAACGCGCTAGTAAGTTAGTTGCCATTTTAGTACTGAAAGCAGATTACCCAAGCTAGGGTACAGAAGGATTGACATATAAATGGGCTCGTGAGTGTCACGACGCGTCTCGATGGAAGTCACGACGCCGAGATTGAGCATAAGTCGATGTTCAAAAATAATTCTTGACAGACAATATGCTAAAAAGAAGAGCGGGCACGATGCTTAGATGGACGCGATGCGACATCAGAAGATAGTGACACATCGGCTATACTAAGTTATAGTTGAGTATGTGTGGTGATTTTTAAGCGTCTTGGTTGTTCCTAAGGGACTCCTCGTTGCAAGAAGCTAGATTTAAGATAAAGTCAATGCATTAACAAGTCTATACATGGAAGGTGTGGTATGTCTACATAGTGGTTAATGACAATAGCTTGAGATGTAAGTTGTTAATTCACAACTTAAAGAAGAACATTGTAATTATTTTTGGATAAGTAAGATTAGCATGATGGTTATGCTAGATTTAGCACATGAATGATGAATTTTAGGAAACCATGGCATGGGCTGTAACGTGATTAGTATTTTCTCACCATGAGATGATTATCACAAAGGTGATATTCTAAGTGGAAGGCTAATTGATTTAATAGACATAATAGTCTCATGTCATCAAGCATGGAGTTAGTTCAGAACAAATGGAAACTGGAATTTAACGGTGTCAAAAGGTTATCAAGGGATAACGAAAAGTAAGAATGGACAAATGTAATATAGGTTCTATCATGTAAAGAGTCTGACCTTAAACGAAAATGCCCTTCATTATTGTTTAAGGGGTAGATGGGAAGACCGTGAATGCTTAGCCATATGAACGATCATATGTATGGATTAGTACAAGTTCAAGTCTATGGACTTGATGAACTGAAGGAAATAGAAAATCAAGAGCTGACGAAAGGCGTAATAGGATACTAAGGCACGTCTATCATCAAAGGGATGGTGATGATGTAAGGGATTGTATCCTAATATTAAATTAGATTGTTGCACGAGACACGTGAGTATTGCACGTCTGGCAATCGATACGACCATGATCGTTGACTAAGAATTGACTGTCGACCATTGTTGACTTTAGAATATTGAAATGTTCAAGTAAAGTTCTTGATCATCATAGATGCATCTAGAAGATGAAAGATTGTTTGTGGAGGTTGCGAGTCAGGTAGTTGTAAATCCTCAAGTTACGAAATGTGATTAACAATTTTAAAGGCATGAATTAATGAAAAAGTCACTGGTAGTGGCTGAATTACTCGTACGAGTGTAACGAAAGGAAGATAGATAATTCTCTGATCATTTATAGTAACATGATCGTGTTAATACATGATATACGAGGGCCAATTGGAATGGTCAAAGATATTTGGAACTTAGTAAGGTTCACAGACTAACTGAGTGAATGTTGAAAGCTAAAAGAGATACATGTACTAAGTTGAATTGATTTTTATGACATGACTAATCTAAAAGTCGATATTACTCTTGATAAAAGAATGCAAAGGAAATGAAGACTCGCGGAGATAAATTCTAGTGACTGACGACTTAATAGGAGTAAAAAAGTAGAAATATACTTTTGATTAAATGGTTAAGTAACTATTACATGAATATTAGTACACTCCATCATGAGAGAATAATTATTAAGCAAACGTTAAGATCGAATATTAGTACACTCCATCGTGAGAGACAAAACGTGATTGTTGATCTTATTAAGCAAACGTTAAGATCGAATTGAAATTATGAATTCCACCATTTAATGAAAAAGTAATAAATTTAATACTTTCATGTTTAGGTGGATCATATTATTGATAAATTGAAGGAAAATATCAAGATTTTGACGGTTTCTAATTTTAGAAACTTTATTCGTTGAATTTTGTCGAAATGGCATAAACTAGAAAAAAAAAAGATGTTTTGACATCGAACCATTGAAATAAGCTTATAAAGATGTAAAAATATGAAAGTTTCTAAAATAACATTGTAGAACTTGAAAATGCCATTTTTGGTCAAAATGGGACAAAAGGGTAAAATTGTCCAAATTTTTGGTTATTATGTTTTAGGAATCATATTTAGCCATGGGAATGGAACTAGATAATGACTAGAAATAGTTCAAGAATGTTTAGACAATTACTACATGTATAGTTGTCTAATAAGTTCTAATCTCCTATTAGATTAATAGAGATTGAAGGATGCTTGGAAGCAACAAATGACTAGAGTTATGTAGATTAATGTTAGCTAGACGTACCTAGCTACTAAGGTGAGTACATGTGGCTTTTTCCCACTATGGGGTACATGGAAAATTGTTGACAAAGCTTTTACGTGATTTATAAACATTATATGATATGCAAAACCTTTCTACGTATGTTATGATTATGAAAGTTTTATACGATGATTCTGAAAGAATGTTTTGGCATCAAGCCTACAATGATTACAAAAGTATCTTTTAGCCTTCTATGTTATTGAAAGATTGTTTTGGCATTAAGCCTACAACGATTACGAAAGTATGTTTTAGCCTACTTTGAGATTGAAAGATTGTTTTGTTTTCAAGCCTATTATGCTTATGAAAGTTTTAAATTGTTAATGTCTATATTATTGTACATGCGTCTCATGGCATTATATGATATTTTGTACAAAAGAAAATGCAGTGTCTTTACGCATGCATAGAGTGTGGATGCATATGAGTCGAGTAAGGTCCGGACACGTCCCCGTAACGGGACAACAGACTCTACTAGGATGATACCTCCCGTCACGAAGTAGAAGTCTTTTAGATGCCATTATAGGAAGATTTGTTCTCCTATTTTGGTAAGCCTTGATCTTTATAGACCTCTAGACACGGTATATAAACGCGAGCTTTTGTCACGAATGTGAGCTGGTCTTTTAGACCTCAGACGCGGGTACGGAACCCGCGAGCTTTGCATTGGTGTGCGAAACATGCATTGCAAATGCATCTATTACGTATTAATCGTGTTGAACAGATTATATTGTTTAAGTTTCAAAACTTCAATAAGTTGTTTTCGCAAAGAATTTTGGAAGTAAATGTCATTTATATGACTTAGATTGTAAAGAAGTTTTTGAAAAGTAAAGGTCAGTCATATGACTTATTTTGCAAAGGATTTTGAAAAGAAATGTATCAAATATACGATATTGATTATAAAACATTTTCAACGATGCTTTGAGTCTAAAACCCATGTAGCTCACGAGACGTTTTCGTCTTACGTATTTTATTTTATGTCATGTATCTCAGGTTTTAGACACGAGAGATAGAAGCAAGTAGATGACCCGAGGTGATTGAGATTTTAGATGGAGCGAACCTTGGCTGATATCCTGGTTTGTAATCCTAACTTGCTTTATATGGTCTTATATGATATATAGTTGTAACCCCCGAAGTTGTATAAACATTTTTACAACTAAATGGTTTTTGTTGGGACCAAATCTTTAAGACGTGACTTTATGTCATGAATAAACATATATATATATATATATATATATATATATATATATATATATATATATATATATATATATATATATATATATATATATATATATGGTAAAATTGCTTGAGCGCTTGTTTCAATGCAATTTGCGTAACAAAAATCCATGATTTTTGGGAATCCAAAATAAGGTTTTGGTCACGAATTTTGCATCTATGTGATAAGATAAATTTTGTTCTCCTTAGATATATGTTACCTTCGGTATGTGTTACCTGTTAAAACTTCTAATGTCTTAAAATGTTTTCAGACTCTCACCGATTGGGAGCTAAATGACTCAGAGGAAGAGGCCGAAAAACTAAAAAGGCCCAAAAAAGAAAAGATACCCCAAAAACAGAATGAGGGTGATAAAAATAAAGATGCCGAAAAAGAAAAAGAGGCACAACAAGGAAGATTACCAATTCCTGGTTCATTTCATGAGATGAAGTTTAAAACTGTTTTTGGCAATCAGAAGCAAATGATTGCGAAAATGCAACAGAGATTTGGTGACCATCTAACTAAATCTATGATGTTGCGAGCCATGGGTGAACCAAAGGATGATGACACAAAAGTCGTCCAAACACAAAGTGCAGAACTCCAAACCGAAATAGATGCAATCAACCAGTTCCTTGAATTTGAACTTTTCCAAAATGACTGAGCCTGGTTTATTTTTTATACAAACGAAAAGTCGTGGGAGTATATTGCACCTCACATTGTGCCACTCACGTATGATATGTTCCTAGCTCGCGAAAATGAGAGAAACAAGAAGAAAATCACAAAAGATCCTTCTCCACCACCGAAGTAACCCCCTCATGCAGAAGAATCTTTCCAACCCCAATCCGGCTCCAAAATTGTCTTTTCAGAAACCAGATCCAAAACCATCCCTCCATTTCGGGATGAGCAAGAGGTGAACCGTCCGAAATTCACCAAGTTAGATATTCACATCGGAGAATCAAGCTCCACTTTTGATCGAAGACATGAAACCGAAATTCCTCCTTCTCTGAAAGAAGACACTGCTGATGTGAACAAAAAGTTTGACTCCCTTCTTAGCTTGGTAACTAAGCTCAATTCTTCCCGGTCCAATGAGGCCATCCTCAATGAACTTACCGAGCTACGAAAGTAGGTTGAGATACTTGAGAAGAAGGAACTCACTCTTGATTCCTCCATCCAGAAGGCTATCTCTGAAGGTCTTCAGAAGATTGATAAAGAAAGGCATTCAGCAGACAAAGACTTGCTCAAAGAGGCTGAAAAGACAATGAATGCAACCTTCAAGCTTTTTGATGAGGTAAAATCCTACAACTCCACCATTTCCAGCAGGTTTGTCACATTGTTCAATGATGTCAAGAAACACATCGACGATGTATTTTCTGATAATCAATCTCTCCGGAACAACAACATTTTACTCATTCGATTGTTGTCTGTCACACTTCGGAATATTTCTGATTCCGTTCGTGTTCCAGTCAACAATCTCAATCTTGCTGCTGATCGGATCGATGATCTTCTTCCCAAGTTGGAACAACTTTCTTCCAAGACCACTACATCCATCTCTGCTGAATTAAAAGGGATCATGGAAAAGTCTTTGAAAAATTAGATGAACTCTCCAAGCACTTATATGTGACCCCTTCAACTGCTGAAGGAGCACCAGGAGGAAGAAAGGTGCCTGATTTTGGAAATGATGAAGATGATGATGAAGATGACAAAAATGATGATGAAAATGATGATGATGATGATAATGATGAGGAAATTTCTGAAGAAAGAGAAGGCGATGAATCTTTTGGCGGTGATGAAACTTTCGGTGACATATTGAAAGATGATCAGAAAATTCCAACTTCTCCCCCTTCACCGAAAATCCCAAAAGATGACAAAACTCCAACTCCCTCCTCCTCACCTAAAAATCTCCATCCTAGAAAATTCCCACTCCACCTACCTCTCCGAAAACCCATACAGAAAATGACGAGCGTAAATACTCTCCGACAAAACCATCTGATCCACCTGAAATCAAAACTCTCAAAAATGCATACTATGATGAACTTGCAGCCAAATTTACAGAAGATCTCAAAAATGAACTTAAGGCTGATGCTGAAACAACCGAATAAGGATCCAGTCATCCTCGACTATCCAACATTTTTTATTTTTCAGCCCTTGACCGATGTTGACTATCGACCGCTGAAGTCCTATGCTCCTCCGAAAAGCCTTTCTCACACCTGGGACGTTCCACTTACCCCAAATGGAGAAAAATACACTTATACCTTGAACTATTCTACATTCCACTATTCGACCGGAATATGGAAATGAGAATGAGAGTGCAAAGGTTCTTGGATAGGTTCACTCAATCAAGGTCGAGAATTTGGTCAACAGAGCCCATTACATCAGTCACAAGGTTAAAGAAAAGATCGTTTGAGAAGTCCAAATTTTATGAGTATCAATTACTCAAAAACAAAATGGAGCTGATGATCACATAAGCAAACTTCCGAAAAATGAACCCAACAGATCTTTACACCATTGTGATGCGGTTAGCTCCGAAGATTGAACAAAAGAAGGATACGAGAGAAGCGTACTTGGCTGCCCGAAGATTCTTGCAGCAACTTCTGGATGAGTTTATTTGTCAAGATGGAGAATTGTTCAGTATAATCCGAACTCATCCAGATGATCAATTTTCAGAAATGATGGATATGTCCTTGCCCAATGGAAGAGAACATTGGAATTATGGAGCTACTAATGATCCGATCCTTGGCATTGTGTACAAATCAAAAGATTGATCTACAAAGCTGTTCTTCAGGGTTGACGAAATGAGAAAAGCTCCCAATGCGGTTTTGTTAAATTACATTGAAGCGGTGAAGAGATCAAAATTCACAACTCACGAGAAGTCAAGGACGAGCTGATTGAGAGAATGGAATGGATGATGGGTGTTAGAAAGTTTTGGGAAACGGCGTGGAGACAAGCCATTAAAGAGTTGGTGTGAAGATTCACTACAAATAAAATGACATTTAGTGGCATACAAAAAATGCCACTAAAAACCTGAATAAGTGTCACTAAAGGCCTTCTAGGCAATCAGCGGCACAAAAAAAATGTCACTATAAGCGCTGCCACTAAAGACCTTTAATGGCACTTTTTGGTTGTGTCGCTGCAGCCTTATTGGGTTTTAGTGGCACATTTTTATTATGCCACTATAGCATTTGTAGGATTTAGTGGCACTACTTTTATGCCACTAATTAATTTCTATAATGTATATTATTTTAATACTTTTAGTGACAATTTTTTTAATGCAAAAACAATTAGTAGAAAGTTAGGTATGTATTTGTTTTAATTTGAATGGAACATAAGGTAATAAAAAGACAATTAAGATAATAAATAGAAGCACACATTCATTATTTCAATTCAAATTTGTTTAACAGGGACAATATTTAAAGCACAAATGGTCATATAGAAAACGCAACATACATGAATTTACATTAATATCCAAAATGAATAACAGGGACAAAAAGAGCTTCCAGTAGCAGCAACAGCAACCTTTAGACATCACAACCAAACAGCTTCCATTAGCAGCACCAACAATTAAACTCATAAAAACTCGTTTCCCATTGTTCCATAATCCAATCCTGCTGTGAACAAAAAGTCTATCAGGTATTGAATATGTTAAAAAAGAAAAATGAAACTACCAGAATCATGAAAGTTGCAAAAATAACCTTATATACATAATTTGATGTTTAATTGAAGATTCTAACATAAAGATGATTCTGAATGTCAAAAATTGGTGTAAATGGATAATTAGCATCATGTGAACAAACACTGTTAAGCAATATACCACGTAAGAAAATGTTTAAAAAATGAAAAGGAACTAAATCAAAGGGTAAAATTGTCATTTTAAATGTGATTGTGACCGACTCCGTAACCAAACTAGGCTAAAAGGTCAAATTTTGCAATATTCGGGTTTAGAGATATTAAAAAACCCTTCAATAATATTTGGGTTTAAAAAAAACACAACCTATTTATGTTTACCTTTTAAAATTTAGAAAAATCCAATCTATTATTCAAGAGAAATATTGTGATTGGAAACCTAGTGGCTTCGCTTGTATGAAATGTGTCTCATGGACTTCATTTTCAATTTGGGTCTTTTACTATGTAGATCTAAATATCATCTGATTTATGATTAAGGAACCAAAAAGTAAGATTGGTGTAGTGTAAAGAATAGAAACGAATTGTGAGAAGACAAAGAAGTAAGTATGTTGCAGAAAACAAATACTGGAAACCAATACTAAAATGACTCAAATACATAATTTAAACACAAAAAACAGCAATACCTGACTAAATCAGAAGTATTACGTGTTGATTTAGCAACAAACCATGGCAAAAGAACATGTGTTTTGTCATGTGTTTCTGGTTTTCCGTTGAACACCAAAGTAGTATGTTGTATTAGAGAGAAACGAAATTAGGATGCTATGATAGGGACTTCTGCAAGTATTTACTGCCAATGGGGCAAATTATGCAAGTATTAACTGCCACAGGGACCGTTATGTAAGTATTTAATATCACGGGGACCATTTACATAAAATTATAATGCTACAGGGACCATTTCTGTAATAGAAAGAAATGAAAATAGGATCCTATGATAATTAATGATCCAAACCAGGTTTGAATCATTGATTATCATAACATCCTACTTTCGTTTCTTTCTATTACAACATCCTAATGTAACTAAAGTGGGATGCTGTAATTCAAACAGGTAAAATGAATTAAGGTCCAAATAAAACTACCCCCACAAATAATTCAAACAGGTAAAATGAATTATTAAACTTTATCCAAGTAATCACCTGTTGGCTTTGACCCATGTGACTTTAAGTGTCGTTTAATCTTTGACTTTTCATTTACTGTAGATTTCGCTTCTGCAAGCTCCTGTTCAATTCTTTTTACTGTTTCACTAAGCTACATCACACAAATTATAGCATTAATAAGGAACAAAAAAAGATAGACCCATTTACTAAAAATAAAACATTATGGAACCTTATGATGCTCATTGTGTTCAGCCCTGGTTTGTAATAGTGAAAGATCGTATGACTTAAGTTCTAGCTGAGCCTTTAAGTTATTGTACTTTTTTTGAAGTGGAAGGAGCTCGTTTATCTAGGCACATAAAAACAAAATGATGTTAGTTGTGTACTTGTTAATATGTATAATTAGACAAGATAATGGAAAGTAGCATTAAAGGAACACCTTCAATCCAATTTGTGAAAGGTATTTTTGATGTACAGATAATTCTGATTCAGCCTGTCCCAAAGAATGTAGCTGTCTTAATAGATCACCACCACCCGTGTTTATTAACAACTTATATTAATAAAGATAAAAAACTTCCATATTTAAATAAGATTAAACTACAAGTTGATATATCAAAAGTTATGGTTTTCATCTATATGTTTTTTTGTTGCACATGTGGATTTCGCAGTTTATATTTAGGTTTCTTTTGTTTTTGGAGTTTAAGATGAAGGAAGTTTTATTGATGAAAACGAAGAGGAACCAAAGTAGGATGCTAACCGATTGTCGATTATCAAGTGACACCTGGATTCGAAAGTAGATAAACTAGTGAGACGATTCCAAGATGATTCCGATTTCGACTTCCATTCAGTTAGCTAATTCACAAACTTGGAGTCAGAAGTAAGCTAATTCAATACCAATTTCGCGATTGAGCAGTGAAACCTGGAATCGGAATTAGACGATTCCGACATTGAATCAGTCAGCCCTTCGTCTCTGTTGGCGATTCAATGGCAATCAGACATGCACTCGTGTCATGCAATCGATCAATCAACAATACCTGCAATCAGAAATCAGACCTACAATCGAAAATCAGACCTACAATCGAAATTCAGACATGGAATTGGATGTTCAGACCTGTAATCGGAGATAAACCGGTCAGCAAATAAGCACACCCAATCGGAAGTTCAGACCTGTAATCAGAGATAAACTCGGTCAGCGAGCAAAGAATTCTCGATTGGATTTGGTTTCATTGGAGAGCTTGATCGGAGATAATTTTACCCTCGATGCTGCCATGAATCCTTCGCTCTACTTCGGTGATAGTTTTACCCTCGATCGGAGATTGCGTAGCAACAACTCTCACTGGCGATTGTGGTAATCAGAGGGATTGACGACGAGGTGATACAGTGAGACCAACGTCATGTTTGTTTCAAGTTTTTTAATAGAATTTAAAGGAATTGGAAAGATAAATTCCGTTCAAAACATAGTTGGCTAAAAAATGGAGGGAATGGAATTGTGTAAGATTTCATCAAATTTCATATATAATTGAATTTATCATTTCTTTGTATAATGCCAAATAATTCAAATTTCATTGATTATTTTTTCTTATATCCGATTAAAATGACATATCTATCCTTATAAAGGGTAGTTTAGTCATTTTATATACTTTATATTCCAATTATTTCGATAAAATTTGCAAACTAGCAGAATTTAACAAATAATTCCATTTCATTATCAATCAACCAAACGCGCTAGGTATTCAAATTCCTTCGGATTCAAATTCCGTCAAATTCTCATTAATCTTAAAGATTTCAATTCCTTTGTAAAAATTCTGTGAACCAAACGCCCCCTAAGGGAGTGAGGTGGATTAGGGTTCGATTTGGGAAAATAAGCGTAGAAGCGAGGATAAGGGTCGAAACTCTTGAAGTGGTACTCGTTCTAAGTTATGGACTTGGAAGCGGGATTTTTGATACATTTTTTTTTCATTTTCCCGCTATGTAAGAAGGAGGAGGGTACTCCAATGTTTTTAATTTTTATTTTGCATTTGGGGTTTTCAAAATTTTCATATCGGTTTTCAAAAATTTTAATGATTTCATTTTTTGACTATATAATATACAAAGTTATAATGTCCTTTTAATTAAAGATTTGTAATAGATAGGAAAATAGTGGCATAAGATGTAAAGTACCATTAAAAGTATGCTATAGTGGCACAAAAGCAAAATGTCACTAAAAAATTGTGCCACTAAATGTAATTTTATTTGTAGTGATTGGAAGAAAACCCCTTGGTTAGTCACCGAAAGGGGAATTGTTAATGTTGATTAAGTCGCTGACTAACTTATCTCTGGGTTTTGGATGTAATATTTACTTGAACAATATTCTGATATCTTTTGATGTATGTTCTTTATGTAATTGCTGAACGTCTTTTAGTTATTAATGAACATACCTTATCATCTTTACTTATGTTTACTGTTATGATATTGTGAATCCAATATTTGGAATACCGAAATTCACTCATGAATTTCGGACTGAGCTACAAACACATTTATACTTAGAAGATTTACAAGTTCAGAAGACAAGTCCAAAAGACACCAAAATTCACACATGAATTTCGGTATAGAAGACTTCGGTTCAGCAATTCCTGAAGACATCAGAAGATCCTAAAGTTCAGCAATTCACTTACCGAAGTTTACTCTTAAACTTCGGTTTCCTTCAGAAGATTATTTCATGAAAAGAGTTCAAGACAAATGAAGATAAAGACAAAAGATAAGAAGATCCGTTTATATAGTACAGTTAGGCTAGTCACTTCTTGTTCCCTAAAGTTGCATGGCGCATGTACTGTTTAGAAAGAGAACAATCAATATTAGGCCAGCCTAGTCTGACTTTGTACTATTATCCTTAGAATTATACAGAATGAACTGGTCTGTAGTTCATTCTATCATTAGGTCTTTGTCTAGTGGGAACTCTCCTTGCACTATAAAAGGATAGTTCAATCAGCTCTTATCTTCATGGTTTGGAAAACTCATCTGCAACTCTCTTTCTATGAAATACAAATCTTCCATTCCATCAAATCCCTATTCTTAATATTTCTATCTATGTTCTTCCTTTGCTACATTCTTCATTTTGATCTTTAAGTCTTTCATATTCCGCACTTTAACTTGTTTGTATTAATTATTGTTGAGCATCGATCTTTTAAAGTATTAATCAAGTTCCCGAACTTGTCCTCATTCACCCTTAAGTTTCAACAATTTCAAAAATTCGAGTAAGATCCAAGATACGCAATGACAATAATTTAAAAACTCGATAAGATTAAAAAGTAAATGACTACATTTAAATATTTAATGATATAAATTTTCACTTACCATCCCATCGAAAAGAAACTTGATGTGAATGCTTTTAATATAGGAATGTCATGTGGCCTTTTTAATTTCATTTTAAATAGTTAAATGATTAGCAATTAAATTGTATCAATGAAGTTTTAGAAAAACATTTTTTTTAACAAGTTCAGAGACGTAAATGTGGTATAAATTATATGTCAATCATAAAAACTATGTTTATTATTGTTGGAGTGGAAAGGGTTTGCTTCAGACAAACTTGTTTTAGATTTGGACAAAAAGGTTAAATAAACAAAACAAAGAGGGTTCGTTTGTCAAAGACTAGTGTAGCGAACACCATTCAATTTAGAAGGAGTTTGAAATTCGGATTCGACATTACTAACATATTCAGGAAATAGTTGAACTTTGTTTGATACAGGTCCTTCGTGAAAAGGAACTGATATTTCCATTTGAAATTTTGATTCTTCCATATGATGTACAATACACTTGAAGCTATTGTACAAGTCATTAAAGCATACATTTAATATGGATGAATCAATTTCGTAAGTGGAAATATCTCTTCCATTCATGAAAACATCAACTATCTTTCATCAGAAAAACAAAATGATTTAACTAAGAACGATAATTATCGTGAGATTGATAACCAAAAAAATTATTTTTTACTATAATATAAATATCATTATTAAAAGTATAAAAATATTAGTATTAATATAAACTCTTAAACAAATAAAAAAAATAAAGCCTAACAATAAATAACAATATTCAATTCATTGATTAATATGTCGGATACATTAGGGCTGGTAAATATGTACCGTGGAGAACCAACAATCATGTTACCAACCGTACCAATAAAATTGGTTGACAACATGTTTGGCCGGTAGTACCATACCAATTAACCAGTCATGGTACGGTAACAGTTCAAACTTTTGAATACCACGATTGTATCGTACTAACCAATTCTTATATATATATATATATATATATATATATATATATATATATATATATATATATATATATATATATATATATATATATATATATATATATATATATATATATATAGATTTTTCAATTTCAGTTCTCACATTTTTATGTTTTAATTAGGAATATTAACTAATAAGTCACACTCATAAATGAATTACTAAAACAACTGTTAATACTAATTATTTTTTCAAACAACACTAGATATTAAATTCAAACTACTAACACAATCGAATAAGCGAAGACTAATTTATCTTAGGGCAAACAATATCATATAAAACTAGTCACGTTCAAGTTAATGTTAAGGCAAACATAAAAATATAAATTAAGTAAATTTTTGGTATGTACCAATATCAATATGTACCAATCAAACTTGTTGGTAGCTAAATAAGTTGGTACCAAGTATACTTGATACGGTACTGATAATTAAATTTATCTATGAACTATAGTTGGTACAGGACACCATATAGAGGAAAAAAAACTCGATACCGTATCAATTTCACCTCTAATATGCATTGATAAATATTGTTAATTTTTTGTTACTAGAGTTTTATTTATTTCAAAGAATATATATATGAAAAAAAATTCGATACCGTAACAATTTCACCTCTAATATGCATTGATAAATATTGTTAATTTTTTGTTTTTAGAGTTTTATTTATTTCGAAGAATATATATATATATATATATATATATATATATATATATATATATATATATATATATATATATATATATATATATATATATATATATATATATATATATATATATTAAAATTTATGGTCAGATAACCATATCGATACAATGAATCATTTTGACAATTTATTATTTAAGGAATATAATTATTAGCTAATTAAAATATTTATTTCTAAATTTTATTTTTTCGAAAAAATCAACTACATCGATATTCAACTATAAAAAGGAAATTAACATTTTTTTCAATATTTATTTATTGATGAATGATATTATAAGATTTTATTTTTAGGCTTTAGGTTTCTCAAAAGTACATATATACGGAGGTTTATGGTTTTTATCAATGTTTTAAAAACCGGTTTTTTAATTGAACCGGTCGGGTGACGTTTTCTGGTTTAACTGGTTTAACGAGTTCAACGGGATGGTCAAACCGGTTCTATATTTTTATATATTTTTAATTATCCTGCATACATTGATTACAAAACTTGTCATCTTTTTAGTATTACAAACGTAAATAGAATACAACATATAAAAACAATCATTATAGAAGCCAAAATCAAACAAAGAAGCCTAAAACAAACACAAAAATCCAAGACTGCCCAGTTCAATCTGGTCCATTCCGGTTCAATTCAGCCGGTTGAACCGGTTTTTTACCAAAACCGGCCGGTTCAATCTGGTCAGGAAATCGTTATAAAACCGGTCCAAATCGAACCGTCTTCACCTCCGGTTCCTGGCTGGTTCGAACCGGTTTTTTAAACGCTGGTTTTTATTATCTAAAATATGATATCCATAATAATATAAAGAGAGGTTCTATATTGTTTCCTATTATAAATATTTTTCGTTCATATGGTTCCACGAGAATTATTGTTCTCTCTCTCTCTCTCTCTCTCTCTCTCTCTCTCTTTGGTGGTAGAAACCAAAAATTAAACAACAATCCCAGCTGAAAACACAAGTACAACAGAATAAAAACTATAGCAAGAAAAAAATCAAAACAAGAACCAAAACAACACTAAATTTTAGTGGATGAGAAAACAAAAAGGAACTAACGAAAACAATAACAAGAAAGCTCACACAACAACAACAAAGTTATCACAAGCGTACTATTTTTTAAATAGCAATCCCAAGTTATGATATATGGCGGAATTTCAACTTCCAATAAAATTTGATTATATTATACAGTATATGTTTTTGGTTTTGTAGTTTTATTAAAACAAAAGCATCGTCCAAAGTGCCATAAATTTCTTGGGCATGCAAAATAATGTTGGCTCTGTCAAAATAATACCTAGAGAAAACACTTTGAGGGAATATCTCGTTTCTAGTAAAGTTTCAAGGTCGTTGGGACCAAACCTATCCCAAATATTATATTAGAAGTATTAGATTTTTCATTGAAAACGAAGAAAATAATACAATATAAAAATTTTGTATGTGTATATGCATTTTGTATGTGCATATTGACATCTTACTGTTAATTTAACAGAACATTTTTCCATGATATTCGTATTTTCGCTTACATCATCACATAGGCTTAAAACTTATGTGTCAACCATTGACATGTGTAGCGTTTTTTATATTTGTGTTGTGCTACCGTTTATAAACTTATTTTATAATCTAAAATACAAATATAGTGATACGGACAAGTATCCCAAAATCATAGGAGAAGTAAAACAAAAATACAATAACATCAAATCAATAATTGTTACAAACTACAATAATACAAACTTATTTTTGGAACAGTACTTCTTATGGTTTAAAATGTCATCTTAAGAAATTCTTTCTATAGAAACCCATTTTTAATTAACGCGATAGTCCCAACATTTCTAAAATAATAATATTAATATTAATATTAATAACCTTTAACATTTTTCAAAAATAATAACTTTCTAAACATTTTTCAAAAATAAAAACATTCTAAAACATAAATAACAATAAAGGTGCATGATTATTCAATTAATCACAATCACCCAAGAATGTCTTTTATGAGAATCAGTTCGGACCCGGACCGAGAACCGATTTCATAATAAACAAAGAACCGGAACCGAACTGAATATCCCGGTTCCGGTTCCTACCTGTTCGGTTCCGGTTCGGTTATACAACGTAGTGTGCTATTAAGAAATGTGTTCGGTTCCGGACCTTGACCGAACCGAAGAACCGAGAACCGAACCGAATACACGGTTCTGGTTCTTATTCGGTTCCGATTCCGGTTCGGTTCCCGGTCCGGTCCGGTTCTCCGGGTCAAAAGCTCATCCCTATTTTAGATATTTGTAATCTTTCATCTTTAAACTAATTAATCATAATTACTCAAGAGTTTTTTAATTTATATTTTTATGATTATTAAATACTTAAATTAATACGATATAAACTACAAGTATGAAATGATAGAAATTTGAATATGTTTAACATGACTTTCGTTGTTCCTAAAATCAATGACTTCTACTAATGATGTTTTATTTTCGTCTCGTTTATACATGTTTTGACTGTTTAAATGATTTTTCATGACAAATAATGTATGTCATAAATGATTATAAGAATTATTCTGTTATTAAAAACCCAGTCATAAATGAAAGTTGAGAGACATTTTTCTATCGTATATTTACAGCGGACATTTATAACATTTACGACAATGCATTTGTACGTTCTAAATTTTCGTTGTTTTTTTTTTTTTTTTGACAAACATTTTACAACATACAAGTATGACAAAAATTATTTTTGTATAAAAATAGTATTTTTTTGTACTAATATTAAAACTAAATCACATATAACGTCTCGTAATACAAAAACACATTATATACATAGAGAAAGAAAATCCATTATAGATGAAGTACAATTTGTCAAAGACAAAGTAGAATGTTATCACACATAAGTAAACATTCTAATTTTGTTGATGTATTGTACAATCTTTTATGACTTGAAAGTGGATTTTGAGGTCCTTGATGGTATCATTCGGGATATAATCTCTTGATGTCTTTGCAATGATTAACATGTACTTTTGGGGTTGAATGGAAGATTATTATAAGTATTCATTTTCGTATTCTAGTTCTCAACAACCTTTTCTTGTCCTTTTAATATCCAACATTTAGGATCGGAGGCATAAATATTTCCTTACTTTTATCCTCATCTTTTAAAGTAGAATGAGGCATAACAATACCATTCATGTTATTCTTTGATTTGTTCCTATGTAAAGTGGTTCTTCGGGTGGGGTGTTGTACCTTCTCTCCATATGTTGGTTGACCGATGGACCTATATCACTCTGAGAGCTTTCATAGTCAACTACTTCTAGATTGTACCTCCTCTCTAAATGTTAGTGAAATGATTGAGTTACCTTATTCGCAAAGAAAATCCCCCTTTCTCGCATAAAGCAATCAAAATTCGTATCCAAAAATACGGTTTCATGAGCCTGACTTTTAAAAGTGGGACGTAGGGATGCTTAACTTCAATTATATAGGCTTCGTCTTGACAAGAAGAAACCGGTAAATATTTATCCTCAAGTTTTCAGGTTTGATCTTAATGAGAAGGAACCGAAAAATGTTTATCTTCATGTTTCCTTGAAACACCTCCGCTTCCCCCGCCCTGGTTTCCCCTAAATCTCTAGTGAACCCTTTTTGGCCCGAAGACTCTCTTTTAACACACTATTTTTCTTTTGTTTATTTCATTTATCCATACACATTACACTAGCTATTTAAATACAAAAGATATATTACATTATGGCCACTCTAAGGTTAATATTTCCTTTTTTGCATAAAAACAGTTAAATATAGGGAATTTATTTTGATGCCCCCATAAGGTATTTGGGATTGAGCTCCCCGTCCCTAAACTTACCCTCGAAAACTGAATGGGGGTAAAACTCGCTCCTACCACCACCCCGACCACGAATGTGAAAACATTGCAAAAATACCCCCATACGAAAAATAGGGTCCTCTAGGTTTTGGTAGCTAGAGGTGTTTTTGACACCCCTATAACATATGTACAAAAACATAAGTATTTCTCATGAGGAAAACTTATTACCATGTCACCATATTTAACATAAAATTTAAGATTCTCAACAATCTTCATATTCATAAATCACATAGGTGCCAATACAATTTACATTAGCCTATTGAAAACCAGAAAAATAAGTAATAAAGTAAATGACAACAAGGACTTTGTATAGCTTTTCAATTTTGTAAATGACGACCAAAAGATGTATAACACATTCATAAATCAGAGACAACATCCTTGTTCAAAGCTTCACCGTTACCTATATTTCTAGTCTTACGATCATCGTCCAGGCCTGTTTTGGATTTTCTTGGTTGAAGTTAACTCCAAAATCATTAGTCATTGACTTAGAATGTTTTAGGGAGGGTGATTGATCTTCTTGTTATTCACTGTTTTTGTCCACTAACGGTAGGGCATATTGGTTAAGTTGAGGCTATGGGTACACATGTGGTTTATTGGTCATGTTTACATAACATAGTTGGCTTGTAAAAAATTAAAGTGGTCTAGAATGAGGTGGCGCACCAAAATATTGAGGGAATTGTTGTTACTGGCCTCCTAATTCAACATAAAAGGTCTTACCGTATAGCTTTGAGGTGGCATGACACATATGATAAAGTATGGAATCCATTTCATTGGGTTTTTTCGCTCTTCCTAATTGATCAATCATGGCTAACCCAAAAACCGGTGCACCCTTTGTAGTTAATCCCTACAAACTATATTCTTTCAATAAAGTTGTAGTTTGACTTAAAAATTTGTAACATTGACTAATTATTCAAGGACACTTACCTTTAACATTGAAAAATCTCATTTTTGGTTATCACCTAATTGTTTATCTTTGTTTTTGTTTTTCCATTTATATCATTTTCCACAATTGAAGCACTAATGGATAGTCCTAGACTAACAATTTTGCAAGCTTTATGCCTTTTTCTTCATCATTTTTCTAAATTCATTGTTACATAAAAATCAGTGTTGTAGAAATCGGCATTAATCGCTTGGCGGTCTTCAACCGATTACGATTGAGCCTAATCGGCCAGCTTGACGGTTTGCTGCAAAAATCGGTCAAATATCGGCTTTGGTGGTCCTTGGCGGCCGATTAATCGGTCTTGGCGGTCATTTTTCAATTTTTAATTTTTTTTTATTTATTATTTGTTTTTTTGAATTTTTAAATAACGACACAAACACTCTCTAATAACTCAAAAAGTGAAAAAATTCAATACTAAATAATAAAAATAAACAAATATATAATTTTTTATGGTATCTCGGAATAAAATGTATCAAATTTTGCTATTTTGTTATATTTATATATTTTTAAATGAATTTTTTATAATTTAGGGTCTCCAATTAATCCCCGACTAATCCCCGATTAATCTCTTAACCCCACTCGACCGCCAAGCTACTGTCAAACGATTTTTACAACATTGATAAAAATAAATACTAAAATGTAGTATGCTTTCTTGAAAATTGTGTATAAGAAAAAAGTCTGTTAATTGATAAAATGTAATATATTTTTATCAATCAACCTTCACATTTATACAAGATACCACAAATTGGCGAGTATACATGTTTTTTGTGAGTCTAACTTGACGGCTTAAGAAAATTTACCAAACACAATTACAGATATATCACACTAACAATCACATATAAACCTTAAAACCACATACTTACAAATTAGAGATCATGGATTTAGATTTTATCTAAGAACTAGACACTTAAATATTGAAATAAAACCTAAAAGGCCATAATACATTTTCATAGTCATGATCTACTAATTACAAAAGCAACTCTAGAACAAAATACAAACTAATATGCATTTAGACTAGAGGTACGAAATTGAAGAACATTTTAATGGTTACTTGTATTTCATATGATAGAGATAATAGGCAGATAAATGAGAGGCTTAAGAATAATTTTTTTGCATGACAGCAGAAATACGAAGATAGTGAATAGTTACTTGCCACCATTGACGAAGTAAGAGAACATCATTGCAACGTCGGTGTTAATCAATAATACTGAACTACCGATTAGGATTTGGGAGGGATCGAGTGAATCACAGTGGGAAAACATCTTTGAGGGATCGAGTGAATCACAGTGGGAAAACATCTTTGACCTAAAGGAGAAGAAAGGAAGCATCTTGGACCAAATATATCAAATCTATATTGATTTTTATATATTCTTTTTCTATAATTTATTATTTTTAATATGTTTTTTAATAAAAATAATATAATAGATGTTTAAGTGTTTTTATGTTTTTGGAAGTTGTAGTATTTAATTTTATCATACAATTTGTTATTTGTTATGTATAAAAATCAACATATGATATGTATATAGGCTATGATTGTCTACATGCCACACCCTCCCATTGTAACACCTAAAATTTTGCTTGACTTATCTGCTATGGCTTTCATAGAACAAGGCACACGAATCCATTATCTAGGATTTAATCGAATTCTCGATGAATCAAGTAAACACGCCATCACAATCTTCTACCATATTCACTTCCTTCCTCTTTTTTCTGCAAAAGGCTCAAGGCATTAGTTTTTAAAATAACAGCTTTCTTTGGAAATCTAACATGTGATGTCTTTCCTACCTCTGAATTTCTCTGCTCCTTGATTTACTTCGTATTTTTCCACTACCCCTTATGTTGTACCTTCTCCTTCATTCTCCGGTACTTAACAAACTGTTAGAACACTCACATGGAATCCTTCTGCATATATTATGAACAAGGATCAATATGTGAATGCTTCGAATGTAACTTTGGTGGTTTCGGACGCAGTGTTAACCGTAGTGTCCATTTTCGGACCAGCTTTCCTAGGAAAAAGACTTCATCTCCGTACCCAATGTCAACCGATATCATCCTTGGTATTGTTGAGTTGAACTCGTTAACGTGATATGTCGCCAAACTATCTGTGACACCCCTCGCTAGGGTTTACTAATTTAAACATTTGTTTTTCTAAAATAACTTCATTAATTTCAAAAGAAGTTTCATCATCGCGGAATTAGGTCCCAAAACATCAAAACAGTATTTAATAATGTATAGCGAGGAGGTATCATAATTCAAGTACAAAAACAAGGTTTAAATGGCCACACATCTCGTGGTCTTCTAAAATTCCCGCATTGCCTTAAACTCCTAGCCTTAACCTGAGTACACATCAAAACAGTTAGGCAATGGATTTGCCTAGTGAGTTACCCGAGATTATCTTACTATGAGTGAAGGAAACTCCTTAGCACTCGAGATAATCTCCAAAAATACTGATTTATACATAATTGAACTTATTAAAACATTTTGATAGTTTACACCAATGGATAGTTATGATATGCAGCATGATGCATGAATGCAACTATTCCAACCCATGTCAATCTCTTAGCAGTCCAACTCACCACAGTGGCACCTACCTAAGTTCACGAATAACACGCACGGAGCATGTCTTCCGATCCCCGTATAGGCTAAACTAGAACTAGTGGCCACCACACTAGTCCCATGAGGGTTAGCAAATCCCTCATGCAGTTTCCTATTGTCGGAAACATTTTCCCTAAATCCGGGACAACAACTCATTTGGGTATTAACCCGTGATTTCCCTAAATCTGGGACAATCATTTCATCTTTGTCAAAGGTTCACACGGTCCACCCCTCCTATATGAAATGCATGGAGGAATGATTCAAAACATATTTCAAAACTATAGTATTATTTTTCTTGTAAAAGAGAAACATCTTTGAAATAACTCTTTGAATGCCATGAACACAAAGATATGCAACAATTAGCACATAAAGATATGCATGAAATGAGATAAAACATACAAGAGTTGAAAGAGGGATGTGTACTCCCGGTAACTCACCTCTCTTACGTCCCAAAGTAGGATGTTACTCTTTGCTTCACTTTGATTACTTCTCTCCTACAAGAAATAATATTCAATATTACTAATAGCTCTAGACTAGTTAAACTTCACTAATTAAGAGTGAAATCTTAGTTAAACATTGTCTAGAAATGAGTTCAAGTCTTAGCACCCAAAGCCCAAACCGTGGAGTCCAAACTCAAAAAGTACCCAAAACTGATCAGCGAATTACACGGGTCGTGTAATATATTACACGGGTCGTGTAATTCACTGGTTCAAACAGCACGGGTCGTGTAATTCACTGGTTCAAACAGCACGGGTGTAATGTATTACACGGGTCGTGCTTTACCCAGTTCCAGCTCCGATTTTGGTCATTTTCACTTCATTTTGGTCCATTTCAAAGTCTAATACTACCCCAAACTTCTAGATATCAAAAGGACATTATTTCTATCTCAATTACCCATCATTTGGTCCAAACAAATCACCCAATAACATCTTCATTGAATCAAATCCATGTTCTAATCCCAATTTGCTTCACAAGCTTAGATCAAGGAATGTCCAATTCCAATCAACCAATTGATCAATGATTCATGAGGTTCCTTCTTCCATTGGAATGAAGTCACTAGGAACACTTAAGCTCTTCATAGAACACATTTAAGATGCAAGTTGATCAAATCATTAAGATTTCACCCATTGATGGGTTTTTCCCCAAAAATTAGGGTTTATGAGTATCAACCAACATTCAAATGATTCTCCAAGCATGAAACCATTGCATTGAAAAGAGATAATCATAAGAATTCATATGCTACACCTTTGGGATCATAGAGTTCATCTCCCCCAACTAATAAACCCGAATTTGAACTTGATCTACCCAAGATGGTGGGTTTTTAACATGGATATTAGATTTCTTACCTCAAATCTTCAATTGGTTGATGTGAATCACTTAGATCTTGTTAAAAACAACCCTCTCCACTTGCATCTCCTGAAAATCGCCCTCTTCCCCCTTCTCTCTCTCAATTCTCGATCTCTAAGGGGAAATGGGTTTTTCCCCAACTTAAACTCACATCTTATTCAGTTTTTGCAACTTAATCCCTCCAGATTTTAGATTATGTCATAATTGCACTAGAAGTCCTTCCCCAACACATCTAAAATATTTATTACAATCTAAGTCCTTATTTTTGAACTCCATATGAGGAATTTCCATTTATACCCTTATTAAGTCATTATAGACTAGTTACTACCTCAACTTCACATTTTAAATAAGTTTTACTTTTAGACGATTATTATAATTATCAAATTATTTATTTTTATTAAATAAATTATTTACCCTAGATAGAGGATGTTACAATTACCTTCCCCTTAAGAAGATTCCGTCCTCGGAATCTCGGCTTCTCCAAAAAGATGTGGATACCTCTTCCGCATTTCATCTTCCGTTTCCCACGTGAGATTTGCTCCCGACGAATGCTTCCATTTGACAAGAACCAGCTCGATCATCTTTTTCCTTAGTCTTTTAACCTTCCTATCCAAAATCTCCTCCGGTTCTTCTATAAGTCTCTTGTTTTCATCCACCCGAATTTCCTCTAAAGGTAGGAAGTCGACCTTATCCCCCAGCCACTTCCTAAGATAGCATACGTGGAAAACATTGTGAATTCCATGCAACTCCGGTGGCAACTCGAGTCTATAAGCTTGTTTTCCAATCTTCTCCAACACATTCAACGGTCCAATATACCTTGGATTAAGCTTTCCTCTTTTCCCAAAACGTATTATACCTCTCCAAGGTGACACCTTGAGTAACACTTGATCTCCCACTTGAAATGTCATGGGTCGATTCTTCAAATTGGCATAACTCTTTTGTCTACTTTGGGCCGCCTTCATCCGTTCTCTAATCACCTCCACTTTTTCCGCGGTTTCTTGAATCAAACTAGGCCCCACCAACACCTTTTCTCCCGCTTGTAACCAACATGAAGGTGATCTACACTTCCTTCCATACAAAGCTTCATACGGAGCCATCTTTATGGATGAATGGTAACTATTGTTGTAAGAAAACTCAATCAGAGGAAGATGTCTATCCCAGCTTCCCCCAAAATCCAACACACAAGCACGTAGCATATCCTCAAGCGTTTGAATCGTCCTCTCACTTTGCCCATCGGTTTGAGGATGATAAGCCGTACTCAAACATAACTTGGTTCCCAATACCTCTTGCATGCTTTTCCAGAAATGTGATGTAAACCGACTGTCCCGATCCGACACAATTGATAATGGCACTCCGTGCCTCCGAATGACTTCATCCTTATATAGTTCCGCAAACTTATCAACAGGCCATGTTTCTCTTGCCGCAAGAAATAATGCACTTTTAGTCAACCGGTCCACAATGACCCAAATCATATCGTGACCACTTCTTGTTCGCGGTAATTTGGTAACAAAATCCATAGTGATCTTTTCCCACTTCCATTCCGGGACCTCCAACGGCTCAAGATCCCCATAAGGTCTTTGATGCTCGGTTTTCACTAAAGAGCACGTTAAACACTTGTTGACATACTTTGCAATATCCACTTTCATGGTCGGCCACCAATACAAAGGCTTCAAATCCATATACATTTTTGTACACCCGGGATGAATGGAATATTTGGTCTTATGGGCCTCATCAAGAATTAGTTCTCTCTTTCCACCATACAACGGTACCCAAACACGACTTTGAAATGTTTTTAATCCGTGAGAATTTTCCTCAAAAATCACTGACTTGCCAAGTCTTTCTTCTTTAATGTTACCCTTTTCTTGAGCTATTTCTTGAACACTCTTCAACATGTCAACTAGTGTGGATACCACTTCAATTCTTAATGCTTTAACTCTTCTTTTCTCACTAATTTCTTTTCTACTCAACGCATCCGCCACAATGTTCGCTTTACCCGGGTGGTAAAGGATTTCACAATCATAATCTTTGAACACTTCAATCCACCGCCTTTGCCTCGCATTCAAGTCCTTTTGACTAAATAAATATTGCAAACTTTGATGATCCGTGAAGAGTTTGCATTGAGTGCCATAAAGATAATGCCTCCAAATCTTCAATGCATGAATCACCGCCGCCAACTCCTTATCATGCGTGGGGTAATTCAACTCGTGCTCCTTTAATTGTCGTGATGCATATGCAATAACCTTTCCTCTCTGAGTAAGAACACATCCGATGCCCAAACCCGACGCGTCACTATAAACCGCAAAATCCTCGGTGCCCTCCGGAAGGGACAAAATAGGAGCTTCACACAACCTACTCTTCAACAACTCGAATGCCTTATCTTGTTTGCTGGTCCACACAAACTTCTCATTCTTCTTGGTCAACGAAGTCAACGGACATGCAATCTTGGAAAACCCTTCTATGAAACGTCTATAATATCCCGCCAATCCAAGAAAGCTTCTTATTTCGGTTGGATTCTTCGGTTTCTCCCAATTCATTACCGCTTCAATCTTTGCCGGGTCCACTTTAATTCCATCTTTATTCACTACATGCCCAAGAAATTGAACTTCCCCGATCCAAAACTCGCACTTGGAAAACTTTGCATACAAGTTCTCTCTTTTTTAGAGTTTCGAGTACCCTCTTCAAATGTTCTTTATGCTCCGCCTCCGACTTTGAGTAGATGAGGATGTCATCAATAAACACAATCACAAACTTGTCAAGGAACGGTTTACACACCCGATTCATGAGGTCCATGAAAGCTGCGGGCGCATTTGTTAGCCCGAAAGGCATTACAAGAAACTCGAAATGCCCATATCTTGTTCGAAAGGCCGTTTTCTCTACATCTTCATCTCTTACTTTCAATTGATGATAACCCGACCGAAGATGAATTTTTGAAAAGTAACCCGCACCTTGCAATTGATCAAATAAATCGTCAATACGAGGTAGAGGATACCGGTTCTTGATAGTCACTTTGTTGAGATCCCGGTAATCAATGCACATTCTCATGGAGCCATCCTTTTTCTTCACAAATAAGATCGGAGCTCCCCAAGGGGAAGAGCTAGGCCTAATGAAGCCCTTATCAAGAAGCTCTTGTAATTGAGTCATCAACTCTTTCAATTCCGCGGGTGCTAAACGATACGGAGCTTTGGCTAAAGGCGCAGTTCCGGGTACCAAATCAATACGAAATTCCACTTGACGATCCGGTGGCAAACCGGGTAGATCATCGGGGAAAACCTCGGGATAATCTCGTACTACTTCAATATCCTCCAAAGTCTTCTTTTCCTTTACGGTGTCTACTACATACGCTAAATAAGCTTGGCAACCCTTCCTCAAACATCTTCTTGCTTTCATTACGTTGATTACACTAGTGGGCACTCTTCTTTTGTCCCCATAAATAAGAATCGGTTCTCCTTCGGATGTCTTCACTCTCACCATTTTCTTTCCACATAAAATTTCGGCGTCATACTTTGAAAGCCAATCCATACCGAGTACGACATCAAATCCACCAACGTCCAAAAGTATGAGATCAACCCAAAATTCCGCCCCACTACACTCCACCTTTACATGCGATATCTCTTTACTCACAATTTTGCTTGCACCACCCGCTACATCTATCACTAGCTCATACTCAAGTTTATGCAAAGGTAATTGTAGTCTTTTTGCAAAATTAGGGGACACATGGGAATAAGTAGCCCCCGAATCAAATAACATAGAAGCGGGTAAAGAGTTTACAAGAAATATACCTGACACCACATTTGCCTTTTCTCTAGCCTCTTCCTCGGTCATTTGAAAAGCCCTTCCTCTAGTCCTAGGTACTTCCTTTCTTCCGCCTCCACTGCCCCCTTTCTCTTTTGAAGTACACTCACTTGCTTTGTGACCAACATCTCCACAATTATAACACTTGAAACCCTTGGGACATGCATTAGCAAAGTGCCCCTTATCACCACATTTAAAGCACACCACTTCATCCTTGTTCTTGTTTTGTGTTTCTCCACCCCTGCTTCTTCCTTCAAATTTTGGTTTCTTTTGGTCAATTGTACCCTTTCCACGCCAGTCATGACCTTCCTTCCTCTTGTTCGCAAATGGAGGTCTTTCCTTGTCCCGTTCTTCCAATGTCTTCTCAATCTTTCTTGCCTTTCTCATGGCAATTTCAAGAGTAGCCGCCTCGAAGTTAAGTCGAAAATTCCAAGGCAAACCTCCCACGTATTGATCCACTCTAGTGGCCTCATCCGGAGCCAACCTTCTAGCAAAGCTCAAAAGTTTTCGGAATTTGGCATTGTACTCAGTGATGGTCATTTTGTCTTTCTTCAAGTCAAGGAACTTTCTTTCAAGATCGCGGATCTCTTCTTTAGTACAAAACCTCTCCTTCATCTTTTCCAAGAATACATCCCAAGTCAGGCTCTCCAACACATGCAACTCCATCATTTCTTTAGTCTCCAACCACCACTCAAGAGCCGTTTCCTTGAGAGTAGTGATTGCGAAGTTCACGCGTTGATCATCACCGCATTGACAAGCATAAAAGGCCATTTCGATCTCAATTACCCAATTGTGGAGTACAACCGGGTCTAGAGTCCCATTGTAAGTAGGTGGCTTGCAAGAGTTGAAGTCCTTGAAACCACACCTTTTCTTTGGTGTTACCATGTCGTGGGACACAGTGTTACTAGGTGGTCCATGTTGCATACTATCGTACGAACTACTTGTATCATGCCCACCCGAAGCGGTGTTATCCCCAAACAAATTCTTCACTTCGTCTCTCAATCGCACTTCTTGGTCCTCCATTAACTCTTTCATCTTATCAATCATCTTCACTTCTTGCTTGGCCATTAAGTCAAGCATCATCTTCTCAATGCTTGCAAGGGAAATGGGTTGTGATTGAGCCTCATCACCTGCCCCACTTCCTTGAACTTCACCCGACGGGACCATGCTACGAGTGTTCACCATTCTGAGAAAGATAAACATTAATCTTGTGGTACATAATTAGTTAACTAATACATAACCCTCACTCATGAGCACCTTAAGTTTAAGTCTAAGTACTAATCCTAGTACCTAATTCACTTAAACCAATGCTCTGATACCAAATTGTGACACCCCTCGCTAGGGTTTACTAATTTAAACATTTGTTTTTCTAAAATAACTTCATTAATTTCAAAAGAAGTTTCATCATCGCGGAATTAGGTCCCAAAACATCAAAACAGTATTTAATAATGTATAGCGAGGAGGTATCATAATTCAAGTACAAAAACAAGGTTTAAATGGCCACACATCTCGTGGTCTTCTAAAATTCCCGCATTGCCTTAAACTCCTAGCCTTAACCTGAGTACACATCAAAACAGTTAGGCAATGGATTTGCCTAGTGAGTTACCCGAGATTATCTTACTATGAGTGAAGGAAACTCCTTAGCACTCGAGATAATCTCCAAAAATACTGATTTATACATAATTGAACTTATTAAAACATTTTGATAGTTTACACCAATGGATAGTTATGATATGCAGCATGATGCATGAATGCAACTATTCCAACCCATGTCAATCTCTTAGCAGTCCAACTCACCACAGTGGCACCTACCTAAGTTCACGAATAACACGCACGGAGCATGTCTTCCGATCCCCGTATAGGCTAAACTAGAACTAGTGGCCACCACACTAGTCCCATGAGGGTTAGCAAATCCCTCATGCAGTTTCCTATTGTCGGAAACATTTTCCCTAAATCCGGGACAACAACTCATTTGGGTATTAACCCGTGATTTCCCTAAATCTGGGACAATCATTTCATCTTTGTCAAAGGTTCACACGGTCCACCCCTCCTATATGAAATGCATGGAGGAATGATTCAAAACATATTTCAAAACTATAGTATTATTTTTCTTGTAAAAGAGAAACATCTTTGAAATAACTCTTTGAATGCCATGAACACAAAGATATGCAACAATTAGCACATAAAGATATGCATGAAATGAGATAAAACATACAAGAGTTGAAAGAGGGATGTGTACTCCCGGTAACTCACCTCTCTTACGTCCCAAAGTAGGATGTTACTCTTTGCTTCACTTTGATTACTTCTCTCCTACAAGAAATAATATTCAATATTACTAATAGCTCTAGACTAGTTAAACTTCACTAATTAAGAGTGAAATCTTAGTTAAACATTGTCTAGAAATGAGTTCAAGTCTTAGCACCCAAAGCCCAAACCGTGGAGTCCAAACTCAAAAAGTACCCAAAACTGATCAGCGAATTACACGGGTCGTGTAATATATTACACGGGTCGTGTAATTCACTGGTTCAAACAGCACGGGTCGTGTAATGTATTACACGGGTCGTGTAATTCACTGGTTCAAACAGCACGGGTCGTGTAATGTATTACACGGGTCGTGCTTTACCCAGTTCCAGCTCCGATTTTGGTCATTTTCACTTCATTTTGGTCCATTTCAAAGTCTAATACTACCCCAAACTTCTAGATATCAAAAGGACATTATTTCTATCTCAATTACCCATCATTTGGTCCAAACAAATCACCCAATAACATCTTCATTGAATCAAATCCATGTTCTAATCCCAATTTGCTTCACAAGCTTAGATCAAGGAATGTCCAATTCCAATCAACCAATTGATCAATGATTCATGAGGTTCCTTCTTCCATTGGAATGAAGTCACTAGGAACACTTAAGCTCTTCATAGAACACATTTAAGATGCAAGTTGATCAAATCATTAAGATTTCACCCATTGATGGGTTTTTCCCCAAAAATTAGGGTTTATGAGTATCAACCAACATTCAAATGATTCTCCAAGCATGAAACCATTGCATTGAAAAGAGATAATCATAAGAATTCATATGCTACACCTTTGGGATCATAGAGTTCATCTCCCCCAACTAATAAACCCGAATTTGAACTTGATCTACCCAAGATGGTGGGTTTTTAACATGGATATTAGATTTCTTACCTCAAATCTTCAATTGGTTGATGTGAATCACTTAGATCTTGTTAAAAACAACCCTCTCCACTTGCATCTCCTGAAAATCGCCCTCTTCCCCCTTCTCTCTCTCAATTCTCGATCTCTAAGGGGAAATGGGTTTTTCCCCAACTTAAACTCACATATTATTCAGTTTTTGCAACTTAATCCCTCCAGATTTTAGATTATGTCATAATTGCACTAGAAGTCCTTCCCCAACACATCTAAAATATTTATTACAATCTAAGTCCTTATTTTTGAACTCCATATGAGGAATTTCCATTTATACCCTTATTAAGTCATTATAGACTAGTTACTACCTCAACTTCACATTTTAAATAAGTTTTACTTTTAGACGATTATTATAATTATCAAATTATTTATTTTTATTAAATAAATTATTTACCCTAGATAGAGGATGTTACACTATCTTCCTTCATATTCGTGTTAACCTACTACCTACTACATGGTCATATTGTTCACTGCAGAGGGTTTCGCATACAAGTTAGATAACACCTTGGTCAATCCAAACATTGTCCGCTCATTGCTAATGTTGTAAGCAATGTTCTTTGTTAATGACAACTGAACCATTTTGAGGGCCTGTCGATCTAACAGATTTCACTGCTCGTGTTTCATATCTTCTGGTTTTTGCTCAGGTCAAGGGTAGATGTAGCTTTTTTTGGTAGAGGTAATCATCTATCTGAAGGGTTTTTAAGCATTCAATGAACAAACAATTCCTAAGTTCACATGCAACCCTAGAAAGATCTATGTTTTCTTCTATGAAGATATAAACTAAAAACCAAAAGGCTAATAATTAATTCTAAAGAATAAATTAGAAGAACCAACTTTTGATTTTTGATCCAGAAGCTAGCAGCACAAGTGTCCTGCCTCAAATGGAGTCACACCCAAGCAATGGAGGAGAGAAGACAGCAGAGTAACTTCAGAGAGAAGGAGATGGCACAGAAAGGGGGAGCCAGGAGGTTCCTTTTATATCCTCCTAGGGTTACAGCTGAAACCCTAAAGGAGCCTCCTTAGTAGGCAAGCCTGTTGACCACTTGGACCAGATCTCTTAAACCCTAATTAGGGTTTCGTCAACCTCTAGGGAAGCCCCCTAGGTGGCGCCAACTCTGGCCCCTGGCTTCTGGTTTGTCAGTTATTCAACTATTGAATAAATACAAATCAGTCCCTGCACTTCTAATTAATTTATTTAATCACTGAATTAAATCCAATTAATTCCAGATTAATTTCTAATTAATTATTATAGTTTCTGATTAACATATTAACACTTAAATATATTAATAAGCTATTTATTTATTTCAATTGATTTATTAAACAATGAATAAATCAACCTTTCTCTCTACTGACTTCTACATCAATCCTCCTGCTATGAGGGCAACCCAAATGGACTTTGCTTCAGTTAATAAGATAAATATAAATATAAAGTCATGGCTTAGACACCTAATCCAACAGTCTCCCACTTGGATAATTCTATGACTTTTATTTATCTTCTGATTAATAAACAACCTGCAACTTCCTAGAAACTGCTGCCGAACTCTGACCCAGTCGGTTCTGTCTATAGATAAGTGATCATATGATCCTTCGTCCAACAAGATATTTTTAGACACGAGACATGGATTGAGATCAATCTCTATCTGATACTCTCTTTCCCGATTTCCGATTCTGCTTATGACTTTTAGACTTCTAATTGAACACATCAATTTAGTCCAGGCTGGCCAGCACTTTAGTCAACTCCAAAATCATCGAGCGGCTTACAGATATCTGTTTCCCGTCAGGGTCAAGGAACGAATAAGCTTTGACTCATATGCTTGTATCTTTTACTTGTCAAAATCGTACACAACAATGCGTTTTATAACATCGAGTTACCGATGCGTTTACACATTATCAATGTACAACCGACTTGCAAATTTCAACTCATATGTCTCCGCTTTAAGATCATAGGATATTATCGTCTCAACATTGCTTGTGATGTAATCCATGAAGCAATCTATTGAGCGCGGGTTTATCCAATACTTAAATCTCTATTTCTAAGTACTCGTGAATGTCGTAGCAGTCTTACTGCAATGTCTAACTCCTTAGACAATCTACAAACCAATTCACGATAGTCTTCGTTCATAGTTACTCCCTAAACGTATGAGCGACTGTGGACCTTTGAATAATCAAATTATTCAGGAAGTGAAACATGCAAAATAAAACTTAAAATCTGACTCGTAGCTACTCTTGCTAATTACCAAGTCTCCACGAGGTAATAACCAAGTCGGATTCTTCATAAAACTATTATCGGTTTCTAGATTCCTTTTAAACTTTTAATTCATGTTATGTATCTATGTCTATATGACCTTTCACTCTTTCTATGTATCCAAATGTCATACATTGATACACTTTATCCAATCGGACATTCATCCGATGATATCTCAATTTAGTCATATAATGTCATTCTCACTTACATCTCCATTCTGTATACTGTGACTTTCTATGGTTCTTGGGATCTTTAGTCTACATGACTGCACTCTAAGACTATTTCGAGGTGTTACGATGTGTCGGTGACCCACACGCGCTCCATCGGAATACCAACGAAATTCTTTAACCATTAAGTCCTTTTACTTATTTGAAACTCTTTTCAAATTATTATTAACATTCACCCCAATCATTTTCCAACGATTTCTCACGTATGTACAGAATCCATTAAGTATTCCTAGCCAGGTCATATCCTGAATCTGACTCACTATGCTCTAAGCATTAAGTCATCAGGACATGTTCATGACACTTCTGATCGATCCAAGAAGCTCGTAGAATTCGATCTAATCTCATTCCAAACCCTTTTGGAATCTTAAGATCACTTATAATCCCAGTGTCATGACTTTTCCTTTCGGAGACTTTTTCTCATGCATCTTGAATCTTATCAAGATCATGCTTACTATGGCTAGGTCTATACTGATGATAACATCTATCCGATAGATGTCTATGGATTATGTGAGTATGTTGCACCTTCTTTATATCTCTCATGCCAAATCATCACTTTGTAATGATAGAAAACTCTTTCATGGGGCAATGCATCTTGAGTCTCATCAAGATCATTTTGGCAGAGTTTCGATCTATCTCATAGACGTTTACAACCACCCGTGTATGCCGTATCTCTATTAAGTCTTTCACAGCGATCCGTCTCTTAACACCAAGTCATTACATTTTGTAATGAAAAAGGTGTTGGATTAGGTGTCTAAGCCATGACTTTATATTTATATTTATCTTGTTAATTGAAGCAAAGTCCATTTGGGTTGCCCTCATAGCAGGAGGATTGATGTAGAATTCAATAGAGAGAAAGGTTGATTTATTAATTGTTTAATAAATCAATAGAAACAAATAAATAGTTTATTAATATATTTAAGTGTTAATATATTAATTAGAAACTATAATAATTAATTAAGATTTAATCTAGAATTAATTGGATTTAATTCAGTGATTAAATAAATCAATTAAAGGTGCAGGGACTGGTTTGTATTTATTCAATAGTTGAATAACTTATAAACCAGAAGCCAGGGGCTGGATTTGGCGCCACCTTGGAGGCTCCTTCCAAGGGTGGCGAAAACCCTAATTAGGGTTTAGAAAGTCTGGTCCAAGTGGTCAACAGGCTTGCCCACTAAGGAGGCTCCTTAGGGTTTCAGCTGTAACCCTAGAGGCTATAAAAGGAGACTCCTGGCACTCTATTTTCTACGCCAACTTCACTCTAAGATTACTCTGTTGGACTCTTTTCTCTATTGCTTGGGTGTGACTTTCATTTGAGGTAACTCTTGGTTTGATCTTTAGAAATTATTATTGGCCTTAGGTTTTTAGTTTATATCTTCACAGAAGAAAACATAGATCTTTCTAGGGTTGCATGTGAACTTAGGATTTTTGTTGTTCATTGATTGCTATAAAGCCCTTCAGTGGTATCAGAGCTATGGCTTGTTTTCCTGTGATTTGATATAAACTGTTTATATGATGATAAGGGTGATCGAAAATCACCCCTTGTGTGGCCAAGAAACCTGTTTGGCGGCTAGGGTTTAGAAAACCCTAGCCTCCATTCCCTTCTGCGATTTGCATGTGCTGCCTTTGTTAGTAGGTTGTTATTTTTGGTAATTATTGGATAATTAAATAACTGGAACCCCTTATTCTTGGCATGCAATTTTCGAAATTAGGGAATAAGGATAGGGAATTAATTTGATTAATTTTGTGGTCCTACATCCTTGATTTAATTAGTTTAATTAAATTGTTTAATTAAAAGACCAATTAAATCACTTAAAGATTTAATTAATATTTTCAAAAAATGCACAATAATTTGCGAAAATTATATTAAAATTAAATCTAAAATATTTTAATATGATTAAAATATATCTTATACATAGTATAATTAAAAGTTAATATTATTTGTATAAGATTAAATTGGTTAGCCTTACCGTTAGTAGGCCTCATTCACAAAACTGTCCTATAAAGAGGGTATAAGGTGACTGCCTATAAAATGGCAGTCTAATGGGTGTCCACTCTCATCCACCGCTCTCCTGGTCAGTCGAGTGTCGTTAGCCGAACGGGTTTGATAGAACCGCTAAGCCTTTTAAAAGTATAATGCTATAATTGAAAGTACTAGAACCTTGAACAAAATCTCAATCTAGTTACTTTAGGTAAAAAATGTGAATTAGTTGCTAATCCATGAAGTTGCACATTGCACTTTGTGAAACATTCGTGGAGCGTGTGTGATTAATCGGCACACCAATAGGGGTTCACAAAGAGTTGCAATGGGTTTCTCGATTTTACCATTATTGATGGAGCGTGTGTGGTTAACCGGCACGTTAATTAGAGATGGTAATTGACTTCGAGAGTACCAAGCTAACTTGCATGGTTATTCACACCCGGTTCGTGATCCTCGACATCCCAGCCACAAACAGTGTGGCACATCCGAGATTAAACATGTCATTGAACTGTTCAATGAATCTCAACAGATCTAGGAATTTCATAAGATGAAATTGATAAGTGTATTATCTACCTTAATGACCATTATGTTGTCATTACGGCATCCCTCTTCACATCATAGTTGGGGTATTTTGGGTCCTAGCCTTAATAAATAATAAATTGGGTAATTATTTAAAAGGATTAATTAAACTAATAAATTCTGTTTATTGTGGATGTCTGAATCAAGTGTCTATTATCCTCCATCTCCTACTTCACCCATTTCTGAGAGCATCAGAAAGCACCTGCCAAATATAGAAAGGCTGACTGGCCTTAACTGTAAGGAATGGCTTCGCAATTGGAGACTGGTTCTCAGCATTGCTGGCAAACTTCATCTCACCGAGTATCCGATCCCGGTTCCACCGGAACAAGTCATCATAAAGAGTTCTTGTAATAAGCATAACTTTTTGGTTGATGAATCCGAAAAGATTCGTGACCTCATGCTATTGACCATTGACCCCGAGTTCCGTAAGGATTTTGAATCCTTGGGGCCATATGAGTTAATGCAGTCGGTTGAGGAAATGTTCCAAAAACCAGTTGAGGAGGAACGAGCTAGGATCTTCAAAAGACTTGCAGAGTGCAAGCTAAAAGAAGGAAGTAGCATCGATTCGCATGTTCTTCAGATTAAAGCTTACATAGGAGAATTGCACCAACTTGGTTATTCCATGAGTCAGGAAATGAGTGTTAACATTCTACTCGCTTCGCTGACTAGCAAGTACGACCTGTTCATTCAGACGTATAGAAAGGAAGACCAGAAAAGGGCTTTTATGGAAATGCGTCCATTGTTGACATTATACGAGTCACTCTTGGATAGGCACAACTCCATTAGTTCAGCTACTTCTGGATTAAGTCCAGTGAAAAGACACAGCAAGAAACGATCCAGGTCGTGTGGACATGTCTCAAACTGGGAATCCACAGAATCGGATACAGTCACGGAAAGATTGGAAGATGCTCCAAGGTCAAATATTTTGAAAGCTCAGGTATATCTAAAAACCTCAAAACTCCTATTCCATAATTCCTTGATACATAATGTGATAGTCACATTTTGGTCTGTATGAAGGGAATCAGTAGGGTACGGGACTTTGGCACATAGGAGCACATTTGGATTGGATTTCCAACTCATGCAGTTTTGAAGTTTAGTTAGATATTGAAATATTGTTATTAGCTTTTAGATGCGTATGACATTGGTTATCATATATTACAGTGTTCAAGGATTTTGTTTTAATAAAATTATCAATTTTCTTTTAACACCTGTTGTTTGAAATTATCCTTGAAATGTTGTATGAATCTGTTGAATGCATGAATAGTAATAACTTGAATATTAATCCAAAGCGTTTGGATTCAGGAATTGTGTCCTTTATGATTGTTAATGTTATAAGAATCAATTCAACCAAAGGTCCAGTTGGATAGGACTTTGGAATCATTTGACTTAGAGTCTCATGATGAATTGAGTTCTTAATGTGGCAAGAAATGAATCACCCAAAGATCCGGATGATAGGATTTTGGAATCAGTTGACTTAGAGTCAAGTGGTGATTGCAAGTCTTGAATAGAATTAACAAAGTCATAAGTTTACATAGAGATGTAAAAGAAATTGAGATTAGGAGCAACGTACACATCAGTTGCTGTGTATTGCTCGAATATTCAAATAGAACAGAATTGTTTGTACTTCGCGATATTTGTCATTCGGTATGACAAATATGGCTTCGCTTATCAAAATAAGCGATTGAATTCAAACCTTGAACAGTTCAAGGACTTCAAAGGAAGTACAAGATCCACAAAACCTGAGTGATAACATAAACTGAGAAAAGGGTTTCACAGTTCATTCTCTTCTAGGAACATTAATAGTTATAATGTGTCTTAGGGAAGATGATAGAGCATTGGTCGAAAAAGTTTGATCATCGATGTATGATATACATTGTCAATTAGTTTATGATAAATTAAACACTAAACCAGTCAGACCATATAAACCATATTCCGACCGCATCCGAGACTAAGTAGGTCTTGAAGACATTGTCTGAAATGTAAAGCTGGGATTGTCCCACTTGCACATAGAGAGTCCAGGGTCTTGTAGTGTTCGTCCAAACATCATGACTAGCCTGAACCTGATCAGTAATGTCGTTTCACTGGCTATCCTGCTGCACCTGAAAAAGAAAAGAGCTCTTTTAGAAAGAACTCATGTTCTAAGGAAACAGTGGGAGTTGGGACAGTCCTGAATGAGTTCAGGATTTGCCAAGTGAAAAGAACCCTTAGCCATCACTACGGTTATAGCAGAAATCAGATTTCTGTTTCAACACTGACATAATCTTCTCTTGACCAGTAGTACTGATCACCATCATAAGTAGTTATGATCGGGGTGACATACCATTTGGTGGTAAAACACTATAGTTGGTAAGGATTAACAATCCGACTACTTGGAAGTGTTGGCGAGCCCGGTTGCTGCCAAACAAGAGAACCTTAGAGCGAGACACTGTCTATGTTAAAAAATTTGATTGATTCTTACACCTGGTCTAAAAACCAGTGGGAGTAATTGAATCATCAAAAGAAAGCGACATGGACAGAAACGTACCTTCAGAACATCTGGTTGAGTGAAACGATACTCAGAGTCATGTAATTGATTCCGGGAGAAGCACTCTCAATAGAAGATGAAATCCGAAAGGATTCAGTATGGCACATTGTGAGCCGTTAGTGGAGCGCTTGTGGATCACCGGCACACTAATAGGGACTCACAAAGAGTGTCCCAATACAAAGGTACATGGGCCCGGGTTTACCCCTTGGGCATCTCGCAAGAAAGGACATTCAGATTCTCAAAATATGCCAAAGGATTGGATTTTGAGAAAGGGCTGAAAGATTTCCATTAAGATGTCAGAAAGGTTTGGATTCTCAAAATGTGCCAAAAGTTCTGGATTTTGTGAATAGTCCACAACCATGTCAAATCCAGTGGGAGTGTCGTTGTTATCTACTATCTCCACATGTGGGTTACATACTGTTTCTAGGAAACGTCTCTTTTCATTACAAAGTGTAATGACTTGGTGTTAAGAGACGGATCACTATGAAAGACTTAATAGAGATACGGCATACTCAGGTGGTTATAAACGTCTATGAGATGGATCGAAACTCTGCTAAAATGATCTTGATGAGACTCAAGATGCATTGCCCCAGGAAAGAGTTTTCTATCATTGCAAAGTGTGATGATTTGGTATGAGAGATATAAATAAGGTGCAACATACTCACATAATCCATAGACATCTATCAGATAGATGCTGTCATCAGTATAGACCTAGCCATAGTGAGCATGATTTTGATAAGATTCAAGATGCATGGAAAAGGAGTCTCCGAAAGGAAATAGTTATTGAAAGTCGTGTCACATGGATTACAACTAATCCTAAGATTCCAAAAGGGTTTGGAACAAGATTAGATCGAATTCCACGAGCGTCTTGGATCGATCAGAAGTGTCATGAACATGTCCTGATGACTTAATGCTTAGAGCATAGTCAGATTCAAGATATGACCTGGCTGGGAATACTTAATGGATTCTGAACAAACGTGAGAAATCATTGGGAAATGATAAGGTTGAATATTAATAGTAATTTGAAAAGAGTTTCAATTAAGTAAAAGGACTTAATGGTTAAAGAGTTTCGTTGGTATTCCGATGGAGCGCGTGTAGGTCACCGGCACATCGTAACACCTCGAAATAGTCTTAGGATACAGTCATATGGACTAAAGATCCCGAGAACCATGGGAAGTCACAGTACACAGAATGGAGTTGTAAGTGAGAATGACAGTATATGACTAAATTGAGATATCATCGGATGAATGTCTGATTGGATAAAGTGTATCAATGTATGACATTTGGATACATAGAAAGAGTGAAAGGTCATATAGACATAGATACATAACATGAATTAAAAGTTTAAAAGGAATCTAGAAACCGATAATAGTTTTATGAAGAATCCGACTTGATGATTATCTCGTGGAGACTTGGTAATAAGCAAGAGTAGCTACCAGTTAGATTTTAAATTTCAATTTTGCATGTTTCACTTCCCGAATAATTTGATTATTCAAAAGTCCACAGTCGCTTATACTTTTTGGGAGTAAGTATGAACGAAGACTGTCGTGAATTGGTTTGTATATTGTCTAAGGAGTTAGACATTACAGTAAGTCTGCTGCAACGTTCACGAGTACTTAGAAATAGAGATTTGAGTATTGGATAAACCCGCGCTCAATAGATTGCTTCATGGATTACATCACGAGCAATGTTGAGACGATAATATCCTATGATCTCAAATCAGAGACATATTAGTTGAAATTTACGAGTCAGTTGTGCATTGGCAATGCGTAAACGCATCGGTAACTCGATGTTATAAAACGCATTGTTGTGTACGATTTCAACAAGTAAAAGAAACAAGCATATGAGTCAAAGCTTATTCGTTCCTTGAACCTGATGGGAAACAGATATCTATAGGCCGCTCGATGATTTTGGAGTTGACTAAAGTGCTGGCCAGCCTGGACTAAATTGATGTGTTCAATTAGAAGTCTGAAAGTCATAAGCAGAATCGGAAATCGGGAAACAGAGTATCAGATAGAGATTGATCTCAATCCATGTCTCGTGTCTGAAAATATCTTGTTGGACGAAGGATCATATGATCACTTATCTATGGACAGAACCGACTGGGTCAGAGTTCGGCAGCAGTTTCTAGGAAGCTGCAGGTTGTTTATTAATCAGAAGATAAATTAAAGTCATAGACTTATCCAAGTGGGAGACTGTTGGATTAGGTGTCTAAGCCATGACTTTATATTTATATTTATCTTGTTAATTGAAGCAAAGTCCATTTGGGTTGCCCTCATAGCAGGAGGATTGATGTAGAATTCAGTCGAGAGAAAGGTTGATTTATTAATTGTTTAATAAATCAATAGAAACAAATAAATAGTTTATTAATATATTTAAGTGTTAATATATTAATTAGAAACTATAATAATTAATTAAGATTTAATCTAGAATTAATTGGATTTAATTCAGTGATTAAATAAATCAATTAAAGGTGCAGGGACTGGTTTGTATTTATTCAATAGTTGAATAACTTATAAACCAGAAGCCAGGGGCTGGATTTGGCGCCACCTTGGAGGCTCCTTCCAAGGGTGGCGAAAACCCTAATTAGGGTTTAGGAAGTCTGGTCCAAGTGGTCAACAGGCTTGCCCACTAAGGAGGCTCCTTAAGGTTTCAGCTGTAACCCTAGAGGCTATAAAAGGAGACTCCTGGCACTCTATTTTCTGCTCCAACTTCACTCTAAGATTACTCTGCTGGACTCTTTTCTCCATTGCTTGGGTGTGACATTCATTTGAGGCAGGATCTCTTTGCTGCTAGCTTCAAGAACAAGATCAAAAGGTTGGTAACTCTTGGTTTGATCTTTAGAAATTATTATTGGCCTTAGGTTTTTAGTTTATATCTTCACAGAAGAAAACATAGATCTTTCTAGGGTTGCATGTGAACTTAGGATTTTTGTTGTTCATTGATTGCTATAAAGCCCTTCAAAAGGGACGTTTCCTAAAAACAGTATGTAACTCACATATGGAGATAGTTGATAACAGCGACACTCCCACTGGCTTTGACATGGTTATGGACTATTCACAAAATCTAGAACTTTTGGCACATTTTGAGAATCTAAACCTTTCTGACATCTTAATGGAAATCTTTCAGCCCTTTCTCAAAATCCAATCCCTTGGCATATTTTGAGAATTTGAATATCCTTTCTTGCGAGATGCCCGTGGGGTTAATCTCGGGCCCTTGTACCTTTGTATTGGCATACTCTATGTGAGTCCCTATTAGTGTGCCGGTGATCCACACGCACTCCACTAATGACTTACAATGTGTCATGCAGAATCCTTTTGGATTTTCATCTTCTATTGAGATTGCTTCTCTCGGAGTCAATTACATGACTCCGAGTATCGTCTCACTCAACCAGATGTTCTGAAGGTACATTTCTGTCCATGTTGCTTTCCTTTGATGATTCAATTACTCCCATTGGTTTTTAGACCAGGTGTAAAATCAATCAAACTGCTACATAGACGATATCTCGTTCTAAGGTTCTCTTAATTGGCAGCAACCGGGCTCACCAATGCTTCCAAGTAGTCGGATTGTAAATCCGTACCAACTATAGTGTTTTACCACCAATCGGTATGTCACCCTGATCACAACTACTTATGATGGTGATCAATACTACTGGTCAAGAGGAGATTATGTCAGTGTTGAAACAGAAATCTGATTTCTGCTCTAAGCCTAACGATGACTAAAGGTTCCTTCACTTGGCTAATCCTGAACTCATTCAGGACTGTCCCAACTCCAACTGTTTCCTTAGAACATGAGTTATTTCTGAAAGAGCTCTTTTCTTTTTCAGGTGCAGCGGGATAGCCAGTGATATGACATTACTGATCAGGTTTAGGCTAGTCATGATGTTCGGACGAACACTACAAGACCCTGGACTCTCTATGTGCAAGTGGGACAATCCCAGCTTTACATTTCAGACAATGTCTTCAAGACCTACTTAGTCTCGGATGCGGTCGGAATATGGTTTATATGGTCTGACTGGTTTGGTGTTTAATCTATCGGAAACTAATTGACAATGTATCTCATACATCGATGATCAAATTGTTTCAACCAATGCTCCATCATCTTACCTAAGACACATTATAACTATTAATGTTCTTGGAAGAGAATGAACTGTGAAACCCTTTTCTCAGTTTATGTTATCACTCAGGTTTTGTGGATCTTGTACTTCCTTTGAAGTCCTTGAACTGTTCAAGGTTTCAATTCAATCACTTATTTTGATAAGTGAAGCCATATTCGTCATACTAAATGACAAATATCGCGAAGTACAAACAATTGTGTTCTATTTGAAGATTCGAGCAATACACAGCAACTGATGTGTACGTTACTCCTAATCTCAATTTCTTTTACATCTCTATGTAAACTTATGACTTTGTTAATTCTCTTCAAGACTTGCAATCTTCAGTTGACTCTAAGTTAACTAATTCCAAAATCCTATCCTCTGGATCTTTGGGTGATTCATTTCTTGTCATATATACTTTATAAAGAACTTAATCATCATCTGACTCTGAGTCAAATGATTCCAAAATCCTGTCCAACTGGATCTTTGGTTGATTCATTTCTTGACACATTAAGAACTCAATTCATCATGAGACTCTAAGTCAAATGATTCCAAAGTCCTGTCCAACTAGACCTTTGGTTGAACTGATTCTTATAACTTTTATATTAACAATCATAAAGGACACAATTCCTGAATCCAAACACTTTGAATGTATCAATATTCAAGTTATTACTAATCATGCATTCAACACATTCATACAACATTTCAAGGATATTTCAAACAACAGGTGTTAAAAGAAAATTGACAATTTTATTAAAACAGAATCCTTGAACAATGTAATATATGATAAACAATGTCATACGCATCTAAAAGCTAATAACAATATTTCAATATCTAACTAAACTTGAAAACTGCATGAGCTAGAAATCCAATCCAATTGTGCTCCTATGCGGCAAAGTCCCGTAGCCTACTGATTCCCTACATACAAACCAAAATGTGATTATCACATTATGTATCAAGGAATTATGGAACAAGAGTTTTGAGGTTTTTTTAGATATACCTGAGCTTTCAAAAGATTTTGACCTTGGAGCGTCTTTCACTCTTTTCGCGACTGTATCCGATGTGGATTCCCAGTTTTAAGACATCTCCAGACGATCTGGATCGTTTCTTGCTGTGTCTTTTCACTGGACTTAATCCAGAAGCAGCTGAACCATTGGAGCTATGCCTATCCAAGATTGACTCGTATAAAGTCAATAGTGGACGCATTTCCATAAAAGCCCTTTTCTGGTCTTCCTTTCTATACGTCTGAATGAACAGATCATACTTACTAGTCAGTGAAGCGAGTAGAATGTTAACACTCATCTCCTGACTCATGGAATAACCAAGTTTGTACAATTCGCCTATGTAATCTTCAATATGAAGAACATGCGAATCGATGCTACTTCCTTCCTTTAGCTTGCACTCTGCAAGTCTTTTGAAGATCCTAGCTCGTTCCTCTTCAACTAGTTTTGGAACTTTTGCTCAACCGATCGCATTAACTCATATGGCCCCAAGGATTCAAAATCCTTGCGGAACTCGGGGTCAATGGTCAATAGCATGAGGTCACGAATCTTTTTGGATTCATTAACTAAGAAGTCATGCTTATCATAAAAACTCTTTATGATGACTTGTTCCGGTGGAACCGGGATCGGATACTCGGTGAGATGAAGCTTGCCAGCAATAACGAGAACGAGTCTCCAATTGCGAAGCCATTCCTTACAGTTAAGGCCAGTCAGCCTTTACATATTTGGCCGGTACATTCTGATGCTCTTAGAAATAGGTGAAGGAGAAGAGGGAGGAGAATAGATACTTGATTCAGACATCTACAATAAACAGAATTTATTAGTTTAATTAATCGTTTTAAACAATTACCCAATTTATTATTTATTAAGGCTAGGACCCAAAATGACCCAACTATGGTGTGAAGAGGAATGTCGTAATCACAACATAATGGTCATTAAGGTAGATAATACACTTATCAATTTCATCTTATGAAATTCCTAGATCTGTTGAGACACATTGAACTATTCAATGGCATGTTTAGTCTCGGATGTGCCCTACTGTTTGTGACTGGGATGCTGAGGATCACAAACCGGGTGTGAATAACCATTCAAGTTAGCTTGGTCCTCTCGAAGTCAATTACCATCTCTAATTGACGTGCCGGTTAACCACACACGCTCCATCAATAATGGTAAAATTGAGAAACCCATTGCAACTCTTTGTGAACCCCTATTGGTGTCCCGGTTAACCACACACACTCCACCAATGTTTCACAAAGCGCAATGTGCAACTTCATGGATTAGCAACTAATTCACATTTTTGACCTAAAGTAACTAGATTGAGATTTTGTTCAAAGTTCTAGTACTTTCAATTATAGCATTATACTTTTAAGAGACTTAGCGGTTCTATCAAACCCGTTCGGCTAACGACACTAGACTGACCAGGAGAGCGGTGGGTGAGAGTGGACACCCATTAGACTTCCATTTTATAGGCAGTCGCCTTATACCCTCTTTATAGGACAGTTTTGTGAATGAGACCTACTAATGGTAAGACTAACCAATTTTATCTTACATATAAATATTAACTTTTAATCATAAATATATAAGATATTTTAATCTTATTAAAATATTTTAGATTTAATTTTAATATAATTATTGCAAATTTATAAGGATTTTTCGAAAATTTTAATTAAATCTTTAAGTGATTTAATTTATCTTTTAATTAAACTATTAATTAAATTAATTAAATAAAAAAGATAGGTATCACAAATTAATCAAATTAATCACCTATCCTAAACCCTAATTTTCAAAAATAGCATGCAAGGGGTAAAAGGTTCCAGCTATTCAATTAATCGCAATTACCAAAAATAACAACCTACTTTCCTAGCATACACAATTTTCGCAAAAAAAGGGGTGGAGGCTAGGGTTTTCAAAACCCTAGCCACAAATGTCGACCAAGGCCTTCCAAGGGTTATATTTTTTGCAAAAACCCTTGGTCAAACAATCAGTTATACCAAATTCACAAGAAAACAAGCCAGCTCTGATACCACTGAAGGGTTTTTAAGCATTCAATGAACAAACAATTCCTAAGTTCACATGCAACCCTAGAAAGATCTATGTTATCTTCTATGAAGATATAAACTAAAAACCTAAAGGCCAATAATTAATTCTAAAGAATAAATTAGAAGAACCAACCTTTGATTTTTGATCTAGAAGCTAGCAGCACAAGTGTCATGCCTCAAATGGAATCACACCCAAGCAATGGAGGAGAGAAGACAGCAGAGTAACTTCAGAGAGAAGGAGATGGCGCAGAAAGGGGGAGCCAGGAGGTTCCTTTTATAGCCTCCTAGGGTTACAGCTGAAACCCTAAAGGAGCCTCCTTAGTGGGCAAGCCTGTTGACCACTTGGACCAGATCTCTTAAACCCTAATTAGGGTTTCGCCAACCTCTAGGGAAGCCCCCTAGGTGGTACCAAATCAGTCCCTGCACTTCTAATTAATTTATTTAATCACTGAATGAAATCCAATTAATTCCAGATTAATTTCTAATTAATTATTATAGTTTCTGATTAACATATTAACACTTAAATATATTAATAAGGTATTTATTTATTTCAATTGATTTATTAAACAATTAATAAATCAACCTTTCTCTCTACTGACTTCTACATCAATCCTCCTGCTATGAGGGCAACCCAAATGGACTTTGCTTCAATTAATAAGATAAATATAAATATAAAGTCATGGCTTAGACACCTAATCCGACAGTCTCCCACATGGATAATTCTATGACTTTTATTTATCTTCTGATTAATAAACAACCTGCAACTTCCTAGCAACTTCCTAGATAAGTAATCATATGATCCTTCGTCCAACAAGATATTTTCAGACACGAGACACGGATTGAGATCAATCTTTATCTGATACTCTGTTTCCCGATTTCCGATTCTGCTTATGACTTTCAGACTTCTAATTGAACACATCAATTTAGTCCAGGCTGGCCAGCACTTTAGTCAACTCCAAAATCATCGAGCAGCCTACAGATATCTGTTTCCCATCAGGGTCAAGGAACGAATAAGCTTTGACTCATATGCTTGTGTTTTTTACTTGTCAAAATCGTACACAACAATGCGTTTTATAACATCGAGTTACCGATGCGTTTACGCATTATCAATGCACAACCGACTCGCAAATTTCAACTCAAATATCTCCGCTTTAAGATCATAGGATATTATCGTCTCAACATTGCTTGTGATGTAATCCATGAAGCAATCTATTGAGCGCGGGTTTATCCAATACTCAAATCTATATTTCTAAGTACTCGTGAACGTCGTAGCAGTCTTACTGCAATGTCTAACTCCTTAGCCAATCTACAAACCAATTCACGATAGTCTTCGTTCATACTTACTCCCTAAAAGTATGAGCGACTGTGGACCTTTGAATAATCAAATTATTCAGGATGTGAAACATGCAAAATGAAACTTAAAATCTGACTGGTAGCTACTCTTGCTAATTACCAAGTCTCTACGAGGTAATCACCAAGTCGAATTCTTCATAAAACTATTATCGGTTTCTAGATTCCTTTTAAACTTTTAATTCATGTTATGTATCTTTATCTATATGACCTTTCACTCTTTCTATGTATCCAAATGTCATACATTGATACACTTTATCCAATCGGACATTCATCCGATGATATCTCAATTTAGTCATATACTGTCATTCTTACTTACATCTCTTCATTCTGTGTACTGTGACTTTCCATGGTTCTTGGGATCTTTAGTCTACATGACTGCACTCTAAGACTATTTTGAGGTGTTACGATGTGCTGGTGACCCACACGCGCTCCATTGGAATACCAACGAAATTCTTTAACCATTAAGTCCTTTTACTTATTTGAAACTCGTTTTAAATTATTATTAACATTCACCCCAATCATTTTCCAACGATTTCTCACGTATGTACAGAATCCATTAAGTATTCCCAGCCAGGTCATATACTGAATCTGATTCACTATGCTCTAAGCATTAAGTCATCAGGACATGTTCATGACACTTCTGATCGATCCAAGAAGCTCGTGGAATTCGATCTAATCTCATTCCAAACCCTTTTGGAATCTTAAGATCACTTATAATCCCAGTGTCATGACTTTTCCTTTCGGAGACTTTTTCTCATGCATCTTGAATCTTATCAAGATCATGCTTACTATGGCTAGGTCTATACTGATGATAACATCTATCCTATATAGGAATATGTAATAGATATGATGGAAAATTATCCATATGATACTGATATGAGATGTTAGGTGACCATGTTACTTAGATCACCATATTACCTCTGTCAGACCTTGAATTCAATGCCAGAGACATCAGTAGAGTATCCACAAAGGGAATTGCACTTATGACTTCTAACGAGAGCTGCATTTATGTTGGGACTAGTAGAACTTACTACTTTTCAGAAACTTGAACCTCAATTGAACTGCACATTTAAAGGTTCTGTGGAAGAATTGTGGATGAAAGTCATATTAACCAAGAATTACAACAACCAACCTTAATAGCAATTATATGGGAGGAAGTGGTTAAAGAAATTCATGATATATTACCAACCTTGGTTACCCCACAAGTAGAAACCATTATAAAGGCAATCCATAAACCACCTTTGGTTAATAAACCTATTGATAAAAAAGTTTAGAAAGAACTCCAAACGAATATTTTTGAAAAGAATGGAGGATGTAGTCACAAAAAGTTTTTGGATTGCAAACCTATCAAGGTCAAGGGGTGAATAATATGGTAAAAGTCATGATATGGATCACCCACACTAGAAAACTATCTGAACATGAAAATGTGCTAAAGCAGATAAGGTGGAGTATGCCACCAATTTTTTGCTAGATTAGGCCCACTTTTGGTGAGAGATGGTTAGTATCACTCTCGGGGCTAATTTGGTATGTACATTGTCATGGGATCATTTAAAGGTTTAATTAAGTGAAGAATATCACTTCGAAGTCACAATTAAGAAATTTGAAAAAGAATTTATGCAAATACGTCTTCGACTAAAGTCTATGCAATAATAGACAATTGAGTTCTCTAAAAATTAAAAAAAAGCTAGACAACAAGTGGATACTGAAAAAAGGAAGTTTTGTCGTTATCTTTAGGCCTAAAGACTAGGATACGTAAGTTTGTGAAAGTTTTAGATACTACTACCTTTAGACAAATGGTTGATGTTGTTGGATTAGGTGTCTAAGCCATGACTATAATATAGGAATATACTTGATTGATGGCAGCACAGTCCTTTTGGGTTGCCCTCAAAACCTAGTACAGGACAAGATAACTTAAAGAGAGAGAAAAATATGATTTATTAATATATTATGAGAATAATATATTAATTAGAAATCATAATATTTAATTAATAATTGATCAGAAATAAATTGGAATTAATTTTGGGATTAATTGGATTAATTAAAAGTGCAGGGGCTGAATTGTAATTGTTTAATAGTTGAGCAATAGACAATTAGGGTTACCTATATGGGTTTGGACGAAATTAAGGCCTAAGTGAAAGGTTTTATGCAAATCAACTAAACTTAAACCCTAAGTTCACATGTAACCTAATTGGATCTATGTTTTCACTATTTGAACAAATAATAAATACCTAGGGCCAAATCGAAAAATTACTAAAAGAATTAAAAGAAATTACTAACCTTTGTTGATCTTTTGGAAGCGAGCACCACAAGCGTCGTACCTTTAATGGTGCACACCCAAAGCAAGCAACAAGAAAAACCAGATAGAGGGAGAAAAGACCTTCAAATTTTATGGCTCTTAGGGTACTAGAGCTTCTTATTTATAGCCTCAAGGGTTTAGCAGATAAGCCTTAGGCCCTGTTTGGCAACCTCTTAATTTTTAAGATCTGAATTTCTAAGAGGTCTGAGATTTTAAGAGGCTATGTATTGTTAAGAGCTGAAATGTTAACATGTTGTTTGATTGAAACCTCTTAATTGCTGTGTTGAATGAAAAATGACCATTTTACCCTTCTGTATTATATGTTAACATGCTGTTCAGTATTCTTACGAGATTATATGTTACATTCCCCTCGAAATTTTATCATGTTTACTAAACATTCAATAGATTAAATTCTGTACTTAAATCTGATTATATTGATCACAAATATACAAGCAATTAGAAAATTTGATTCAAACCTTAAACTTGGAATTGCAATTAACCGAACCGACAAAAATATACAAACAATTAGAAAATTTGATTCCACCAATCTTGAAGTTGATAATTAATCTGTTTTAGATATCACAACAAGGGCTAGTGGATATTGCAATTCGATTGAACCGACAAAACTAGCGACGTTTCCAATTGACTGAACCGAGAAAATTGGAATTGCAATTCGATTGAATATACTAACGATACCAATCATCTGATTTATGATAAATTTGTTTCTAGATACAGTTCAACCAATGATAAACAAAGTCATCAAAATTGAATTGAAACCTGGGAAATATGAGCATCAGGTGGAAGACGGTTAGGAGTAAACCCTACTGAAAAATCACACTGTAGGTGGAAGACGGCAGAGGTTCATTTGATTTCGATTGCAGGTTCATCCCATTTCAATTGCGGGTCTGATTGCTTCATCTATAGCTATCGCATATCAGTTCCAGACATCGACTGAAGTAGTAGGCATCGATTCCAGACATCGATTGAAGCAGGTCCCATTTCGGATTGACGATTGACGTTTTTTCTATATGACGATTGACGTTTTTTCTCCAAAGTGAAGCTCCATCTCCGATTCTAGACTTCTTCTCCGATTGACATTTCGGATTGATGATTGACGTCTTCGTAGTCGGCGGTCGGTAGAAGGAGGCGATAGGGGAATGCCGACTGACATTTCGGATTGATGATTGACGTTTTATATATATATATATATATATATATATATATATATATATATATATATATATATATATATATATATATATATATATATATATATATATATATATATATATATATATACTATAATTATCTATTGCTCAATTATTGAACAATTACAATTCAGCCCCTGTACTTTTAATTAATCCAATTAATCCCAAAATTAATTCCAATTAATTTCTGATTAATTATTAATTAAATAATACTATTTCTAATTGATATATTATCCTCATAATATATTAACAAATTATTTATATTGATTTATTAATCAGATAGTAAATCAATCTCTCTCTAAAAGTTATTTTATCAAATTGCCAGCTATGAGGGCAACCCAAAAGAACTGTGCTGCTATCAATTCAAGTATATTCCTAAATTATAATCATGGCTTAGACACCTAATCCAACACTAAGGCCTTATGGATTTCGAAACCTATAAGGGTTTTTATGGCAGTGATAAGCAGATCATTTTATCTGATAAAAGCCTTATCATATCAGGATCTTAAATAAGGCAATTATACTCCTTATTGCTTATCACCTTGAGACTATAAATAGAGGTCCTCCCCACCCCCATATTCCACGTCATTCTAAGGGTTTCGACCCTTCTCTCTCTTGTTTTTCTTGCTTGCTTGGTTCTGGGTGTGAACCATTTGAGGCACGACACTTGTGGTGCTCTCTTCCAAAGCTTTTAAGGTATGAAATTCTAAAATGTTTTAGAATATAATTTTAGTTATATACCTTTAGTTCTTAGTTATAGATTCAATTGAGAAAACATATATCCTTATTAGGGTGCATGTTAATTTAAGATTTTAAGTTCATAGTTTGCATGAAACCCATCAGTTGTATCATAGCATAGATCTGTTTTCTGTTGAATAGTTGTAATAGAAGAACTATTATTAGGGTTTATTGGATTTAAACCCTTGACCTCAAGGGTGTCGACTTCTAGCTACAATTTTAGAAACCTTAGCCTCTACCCTATAGTTTTCGAAAATAAGGAGGCTCCCATAGGGTTTTTCTATTTTTGGTAAATATGATTATTTAATAAATGGAAAACCTTTGCTTTTATTTTCGATAACTTAGTGGGCAAGGAATAGGATTAAATTAAATTGTTTAATTTGTTAATCCTAGTGTGATTTAATTAGTTTAATTAATTGTTAATTAAAGGACAAACATTAAATCACTTCAGGTTTAATTTAAATTTTAATTAAAATTGTTTTTAATTTCGAAAATTTAAAAGATGAACCTAAATAGTTTAAAATGTTTAAAGTACACCTTATACATATTATTATTAAAAGTTAATACCTATATGTATAAGATTATTATTCAGAAAACTGGTTTATAGGAGGGGGTATAAGGAAACTGCCTATAAAATGGCGGTTGAGTGGGTGTCCACTCTCACCCACCGCTCCTTTGATCAGTGGACTGTCGTTAGCAGAACGGATTTGATGGGATAAAACCTAATCTCATTAGAAGTATAATGCTATTAGACAAAGTACTAGAACATTCAATAAAACCCAATCTAGTTACTTTAGGAAAATGTGAATAATATGCTAACCCATGAAGTCACACATTACACTTTATGAATCATTAGTGGAGCTCGTGTGGTCAACCGGCACGCTAATAGGGATTCATAAAGAATGGTAATGGGTATCTCATAAATTATCATTGTTGATGGAACTCGTGTGGTTAACCGGCACATCAATGTGAGATGAAAAATAACATTGAGGTTACCGAGTGATTTGCATGGTTATTCACATCTTGTTTGTGATCCTCGACATCCCAGTCACAAATTGAAGAGCATAATCCGAGATTAAACATGTCATTGACCTCGGTCAATGAATCTCACAGATCTAGGAATTTCATGGAGATTGAAATTGATAAAAGTATATCTACCTTAATGACCATTATGTTGTGATTACGACATCCCTCTTCACACCATAGTTGAGACATTTTGGATCCTAGCCTTATTAAATAATAATTGGGTAATTATTTAAAAGGATTAAATTAAATTAGTAAATTGTGATTTTATAGATGTCTGAAGCAAGTGTCAACTCTCCTACTCCTCCTCCAACACCCATTTCTGAGAGTTTTAGAAAGTATCTATTGTATATGGAAAAACTGATTGGACTAAACTATGAATGGCTTCGCAAATAGAGAGTGGTTCTCAATTTTGCTAGCAAGTCATGTCTGATTGAGTATCCGCTGACCGAAGCATGGCATCATACAGCAGCTTTGTGATGAGCATGACTTCTTGATTAATGAATCCATAGAAGTTCGTAGACTCATACTATTGACCATTGACCCCGACATCCGCAGAGATTCCGAATTCCTAGGGCCATATGAGTTAGCACGACTGGTTAAGGAAAGGTTCCGAGAGCCGGTTGAAAAGGAACGAACTAGGATCTTCATAGAGCTTAAAGTGTGCAAGCTTGAAGAAGTAGCGTCGGTCCACATGTTCTCATGATTGAGAGACACATAGGTGAACTGTATAAACTTGGTTACCTTATTAATCAGGAGTTGAGGATTAACTCAACATGCTGAGTAGCTAGTACGATCTGTTCGTCCAGATGTACACGAAAGGGAACCAGGACAAGGCTGTCATGGAAATGCATTTGATCTTGACTATGTACGAGTCGTTCATAGAGATGCATAGTTCCAATGATTTAGCTAATTCGGGATTAAGTCTAGAGATGAGACGTATCGAGAAACGATCCAGATTGTCTGGACCATTCTGAGATGTCTCAAACTAGGAATCCACAGGGTATGATACAGTCACAAAAGGATTGGAAGATGCTCCAAAGCCGAATCGTTTGGCAACTCAGATATAATCTAAAACTCAAAACTCCTGATCCTTAACTCCTTGATATAGCATGTGATAGTCACATTTGCTCTGTATGCAGGGACTCGGTAGGATACAGAACATTGGTGCATAGGAGCACATTCGGATTGGATCTCGAGCTTGTGCAGTTTTGAAGTTTAGTTAGATATTTTAATCTTATTATTTGCTTATTAGATGCGTATGACACTGTTATCATAGTACCTTGATACAGAATGTTATAGTCACATTTGCTCTATATGCAGGGACTCGGAAGGATGCAGAACATTGACGCATAGGAGCACATTCAGATTGGATCTCGAGCTTGTGCAGTTTTGAAGTTTAGTTAGATATTTTAATCTTATTATTTGCTTATTAGATGCGTATGACACTGTTATCATTGTACATTGTTTGAGGATAATTTTAATTTTCTTTTTCAAAACATAGTTGCTTAAATTATCCTTGAAATGTTGTATGAATGTGTTGAAAGCATAAATGGAAATAACTTGTATCCAAAGTGTATTGGATTTATAAATTGTGTCTTCTATTGTTAAAGTAAACTTTTATAAGAATCACTTCAACCAAAGGTCCAGGTGGATAGGACTTTGGAATCATTTGACTTAGAGTCACATGATGAAGTGAGTTCTTAATAAGATTAATTGTTGCAAGAAATGCATCACCCAAGGATCCAATGGATAGGATTTTGGAATCAGTTGACTTGGAGTCAAACGAAGAATGCATATCTTGAAAAAATTAACAAAGTCATAAGTTTACATAGAGATGTAAAAGACATTAGTATTATAAGCAATTGACATATTAGTGAATTGCTCGAGTCTACAAACAAAACACAATTAATTATACTTCATAATATTTGCCAAGCAGTATGACAAATATGACGTTACTTTTCGGAATAAGTAATTGATTGAAACCTTGAACTGTTCAAGGACTTCAAAAGAAGTATAAAGATCAACATAGTCTGAGTGAAAAACATAAACCGAGAAAATGTTTCACAGTTCATCCTCTTCCAAGAACATTAACGGTTATAATGTGTCTTAGGGAAGAATATTGAGCATCCATCGAAAGAGTTCGATCCTCGATGTATTAGACACACTTCCAATAAGTTTCAATAAACTAAATGTTCAACCAATCAGACCACAAAACCATATCCCAACCACATCATAAACTAAGTAGGTTGGACAGACACCATCTGAATTGTAAAGCTGGGTTCTCCCCACTTGTACATAGAGCGTCCAGGGTCATGTAGCGTTCGTCCGAACCTCATGACTGGCCTAATCAGCAGTGTCGTTTCATTGGCCATCCCACAAGAAGAGTTCTTTTAGAAAGAACTCACACTCTAAGGAAACAGTGGGAGTAAGAATGATCCTGAAGGTGTTCAAGGATTAGCCAAGTGAAAGAACCTCTAGTCATCACTGATGCTTGACCAGGGATCGAATTCCTGTTAAACTTGTACATAGAGCGTCCAGGGTCATGTAGCGTTCGTCCGAACCTCATGACTGGCCTAATCAGCAGTGTCGTTTCATTGGCCATCCGACAAGAAGAGTTCTTTTAGAAAGAACTCACACTCTAAGGAAACAGTGGGAGTAAGAATGATCCTGAATGTGTTCAAGGATTAGCCAAGTGAAAGAACCTCTAGTCATCACTGATGCTTGACCAGGGATCGAATTCCTGTTAAACCTGACATACCCTTCTCTTCGCAGACCAGTAGTATTAGTCACCGCCATAACACTTAGTTGGTACGGATAAACAATCCTACTACTTGGAAGCATTGGTGAGCCTGATTGCTGCCAAATAAGAGAACACAAGGGCGAGACTCCGTCTATGTGATAATTTGACTGATTTTACACCTGGCCTAAGAACCAATGGGAGTAATTGAATCATCAAAAGAAAGAAACATAGATAGAAATGTACTTACGCTTATAGAAAATTCGGTTGAGTGAAGCGATATTCAGATTCAAGTAATTGATTTCGAAAGAAGCACTCTCAACAGAACTAAAACAAATATGAAAAGGATATTGTTTGCTAAACTGCACTTTGTGAGTCGTCAGTGGAGCGTGTGTGGTTTACCGGCACACTAATAGGGACTCATAAAGAGCATGCCAATACAAAAAGGTACATAGCCACGAGATTCATCTCACGGGCACCTCGCTAGAAAGGATATTTGGAATCTCAAAATTTGCCAAATTTTTGGATTTTGTGAATAGCCTAAAGGATTCCTCTAATCATGTCAGAAAGGTTTGGATTTTATGATAGTCTAAAAGAGTCCTATAACCGTGTCGAAGCCAGTGGGAGTGTCGTTGTGATCTGTCTATCAATGTTTGTCAGTTACATGCCATTTCTAGGAAACGTCTCTTATCATTACAAAGTGTAATGACTTGACATTGAGAGATGATTAGCTATGAAAAGTCTAGAACATATACAACATACTCAGGTGGTCACAAGCATCTATCCGATAGATGACATCATCAGTTTAGACCCTGCCATTGTAAGTGTGATCTTGATAAGATTCAAGATATATGACTTCGAGAAAAGAGTTTCTTGTCATTACAAAGTGTGATGAACTGGCATGATCTAAAGGAGATACAAGATATTCACGTAGTTACAAACATCTATCAGATAGATGAAATCGTCAGTACAGACCTATCCATTATAAGTATGATCTTGATAAGATTCAAGATGCATGGGAAAGAGTGTACGAAAGTCATGACACAGGGATTATAAATAATCCTCAAATTATGAAAAGGTTCGGAATAGAATAGATCTGATCCCATGAGCTTCCACAAAATGGATCAATCATAAGTGTCATGGACTTATCCTAATGACTTAATGCTTAGATCATGGTAAGTTGGATTCAGGATACAACATGGCTGAGTATATTGGACGGATTATTTGAACACACGTGAGAAATCATTGAGAAATGATTGGGGTGATTGTAATAATAATTTGAAAGGAGTTTCAAATCTGTAATTATTTACATCAGTATGTGGTGCTAAAGGACTACATGGTTAAAGAGTTTCATTGGTGCATGATGGAGCGCGTGTGGTTCACCGGCATATCATAACACTTTGAAATCGTCTTAGGGTGCAGTCATCTGGACTAAAGATCCTGAGAACCATGAGAAGTCACAGTATACACCACCGTTTCTGGAATGGAATTAGGAAAGAGAAAGACAAGATGACAAATTGAGATATCATCGGAAAAGTGTCCGATCGGATTATCTACAATAAAGTGTATCAATGTAAGACATTTTGGATACATATAAATAGTGAAGGTCATATAAACATATAAATCTTAATCGAAAGTTTAATAGAAACTAAGAAACACATATAACAGTATTATAATGAATCTGACTTGGTGATTACCTCATGGAGACTTGGTAATTAGCAAGAGTAGTTGCCACTCAGATCTTTATGTTTCGCTTTTGCATGTTTTACTTCCCGAATAATATGATTATTCGAGAAAGTCCACAGTCGCTCATACTTTCGGAAGTAAGTAGTGAATTAAGACTGTCATGAATTGAATTGTAGGATTGTCTAAGGAGTTAGACATAGCAATGGTATTGCTGTAATGCTAATGAGTAATTAGAAATAGAGATTTGAGTATTGGACCAACCCACGCTCAGAGAATTACTTCATGGATTATATCACAAGTCATTTTGAGACGATAACATCTTATGGTCTTGAAACAGAGACATATGAGTTGAAATTTACAAGTCGGTTTCCCATTGATAATGCGTAAACGCATTGGTAACTCGATGTTATAAAATGTATTGTTGTGCATGATTTGATGAGTAAAAGACACAAGCATACGAGTCAATGTTTATTCGTTCCTTTTGCCATACCGGGAAAAGCGATATCTATGGGCCCCTCGGTGATTTGGTGATTGACTTATAGTGCTAGGCCTAGCCAGGACTGAATTGATGTGTTCAATTAAAAGTCCTATATCATCACAAATCAGAAATCGGGAAACATAGTATCAGACTGAGATTGATTCTAATCCATGTCTCAAGTCCGAATGATATCTTGTGGAACGGAAGATCATATGATCACTTATCTTAGGATACAGAACTGACTGGTTCAGAGTTCGGCAGCATGCTTTTGGAAGCTACAATTTGCTGATTAATTTAGAAGCTATATTGAATTATAGTCATAGTCTTATCCAAGTGGGAGACTGTTGGATTAGGTGTCTAAGCCATGACTATAATTTAGGAATATACTTGATTGATGGCAGCACAATCCTTTTGGGTTGTCCTCAAAACCTAGTAGAGGACAAGATAACTTAAAGAGATAGAGAAATATGATTTATTAATATATTATGAGAATAATATATTAATTAAAAATCATAATATTTAATTAATCATTGATCAGAAATTAATTAGAATTAATTTTGGGATTAATTGGATTAATTAAAATTGTAGGGGCTGAATTGTAATTGTTCAATAGTTGAGCAATAGAAAATTAGGGTTACCTATATGGGTTTGGACGAAATTAAGGCCTAAGGCCTTGTGGATTTCGAAACCAATAAGGGTTTTTATGGCAGTGATAACCAGATCCTTTTATATGATAAAAGCCTTATCATATCAGGATCTTAAATAAGACAGTTATACTCCTTATTGCTTATCACCTTGAGACTATAAATAGAGGTCCTCCCCACCCCATATTCCACGCCATTCTAAGGGTTTCTACCCTTCTCTCTCTTCTTTTTCTTGCTTGCTTGGTTCTGGGTGTGAACCATTAGAGGCACGGCACTTGTGGTGCTCGCTTCCAAAGCTTTTAAGGTATGAAATCCAAATTGTTTTAGAATATAATTTTAGTTATATACATTTATTTTTAGTTATAGATTCAATTGAAAAAACATAGATCCTTATTAGGGTGCATGTGAATTTAAGATTTTAAGTCCATAGTTTGCATAAAACCCATCAGATGTAACTAAAGAAATGGAGAAAGAAATGCTAAGACAATATGTTGAAAGGGGTGCACTGACATCTAAAAGAAAATAGGGAGATAGAACTCAAACACCATCCAAGAACACTCAACCCAAATGATCTAATGCTCGGGGGAAACAAAACAATAAGAGATGAAATAATGTGACAAATGGGAGTTTATTATATATGGCACATTTGGTCGATATCGACCAAAAAGAATATAGTAGCCGATGTGGAATGAGAGTATCTGAATGTGTTTCTGGAAGTGTTTGTATCGAAAAATTTACTCCAAATATACAAACACTCACGGTGCAATGTTTGTATCGTGAAATTTATCTAAATGAAATAGGGATTTCAACGAGATCAAACAAGACGAATGTAGTTTCCCTCGCCCCTACCCTCAAAATTCACTTGTTCCTCCACCCCCACCCTTGTCCCTGAATTGTTGGATTTCTCCTGCCCCCACCCCCGATTTATTTTGGGCTCCCTTCATTATTTGGCTAACAAAAACTATTTTTAGGCTAAAAATTTGGATTTCCCAATTTCAAGTTACCAATTATCATATATATATATATATATATATATATATATATATATATATATATATATATATATATATATATATATATATATATATATATATATATAGACTCGTTCTCAGGTAATTGTATCTTTATTAAATATATGATTTTTGGGAGAAAAATGAAAGATAGCGGCGTAACTTAGGGTTAGCGACGTTATATGTGGCCGAGTATCGTGCATGCACACGATCTGGATAGTGACGCTGTGTCTTAAGATAGCGGTGCTATCTGCCGCTAAATGCAAAATTTTCCTAAATCTCGGGATTTGGGGGCATAAAAGCATAAAGCCCTAAGGGGAACGTCATTTGCCGCCCCGAAAACTTTGTGAAGCCCTAAAATCGCCCCTTTGGAATCCATTGGTGATTTGTACTCCTTAGGTGAAGTTTGAAGCTTCTTAAAAGAGGAAGAAGGAGAGTGGATGTTCTAGGAGGCTCTTGTAAGGAAGAATCGGCTACAAATTGGGGTTTATCTGGACTTTTGTAAGTGTTCAACATCTGTTTCTTAAGTTCTTTCCTTGAAAGTGATAATGGAGCCATTTTAATGACTTATGGGGCAATGATGGTTACATTTTGTTGATTGAGGGGATTTTGGGAGCTGGATGACGGATCATTCCTCCTCTGGAGCTCTTAAATCCTAGATTAATGCCAAACCTAGCCCTTGCAGTTTTTACATGGATGAACAAGCTTGGTTTTCACCTTTTTAGACCTAGATCTTCACCATGAGCATGCATGGTCATGTATGGCTTAATATATCAAGAGCCATGGATGAACAAGTTTGTATTTTATTGATCTAAAGACTGTCAGAGATAGTTCTGGAGAGTATTGGGCATTGGCTTAATATATTAAGAGTTGAACAAAGAAATGGGTTGGACAACGGAGATAGCGTCACTATCTATAAAGATAGCGACACTATCTCTGAAAAAGGAATCGGCGAATATACTTATCGACGCTATCCATAGGAGATAGCAGCGCTAATTATGGGTTGACATTTGACCGTTGACTTTTGACCTTTGACCTTGACGAATTGACTTTTGCGTCAACTCGAGTGGATTAGTGATATCGCGTAAATTATACATATTTTCCGGGCGATATCAGTGTCATTTTAGTTTAGTTTCATACATTTTATGAACTAAAAATACCTAATATGCTAAAAATACATTTTGTAGCTAAAAGACACATATGGAGCAAAAGATTGGATTTTACAAGAGATTTGAGCGTTAATTGAAACAAAGTGAAATTCTGATTTCAGCATGGGCGCACCCCGCCCAAACCAAGGGCGCACTGCGCCTAGGAAGATGCCAGTCTTCGACAACTTGGCCAACTTGAGATTAAAATAATGAAGCGTGGGTTGATCTAATGATTCAACCGGGTTGCCTAACATGTGCAATGGCGCACCTCGCCTTACCTTTGGGCGCACCGCGCCCCAGATCTGATCTGAAAAGCGAACCATCACGTGGCCTTTCCAGCGATAAAGACTGCCAGATCTGATCCACTATAGGCGCACCGCGCCCTGACACAGGCGCACCGCGCCCTGAGACTGCAGCTGCTATAAATAGAAGGCCATTGACGACCATTTAAAGAACCATTGTTAGAATCCAAGAGAGAAATCAGTCATTTGACATTTTAGAACTATTATAATTCGTGTATTTCAATATTTCATGTGTGATAAATGTATTTGAGAGTTATTTACATTACAAGAAGGAGCTAGGATCTTCATTTGTTGCAAGGATTCATCGAATTTAACCGGTTGGTATCTTTTATCATGTATTATTCTTATTGTTATTGTATACTTGATACCATGCTAGGCTAGATTCCCTGTAGCTTTTGCCTAGGTGATGTTGATTCATTAATATAAATTTGTGTTGATCTAGTTCTTGATTCGAGTTAAATTTCGGTTAGGATATATATTTTGCATGCTATACATATTGAATGTGATTAAAGTTTATAATCTTGATAGCCATCTTCATATGATTAATGTTTATTGACCATTTAAACGTATTGAACATATGAACCATTTTGATGTTTAATTGACACCTACATATCATTGGACTAGTTATTGACCATTTAACTAGGGAGGTTATTTTAGCTATAAACTTGATTAGTGAAATAAAACTTATATCATATTTAGTTACAACTCATGACCATTGATTGTATGATCATATCACTATGACCATTAGGGTATGGCCTATGTTTGCATGCTAGATTATATTAATTATTCATGATTATAAGTTATTTAGTTACATGACCATTGTGCTATATTAACTTAGAAATTATAGAATTGGTGACTTGACCATATGATCCTACCACTTAATGCTACCTATTTTAACTCATTGCACATAATCAAAACTAGTCAACCTAGATTTATATGAATCAACCAATCCTAGGCGAAAGCTTCCCTTGTTATAATTTGATCATATTATCTCTTAATTGTTGTGTTGTTACGATAATTGTTGTTTATTATTTCGTCTATTTTACAAGCATCCAAAACTTAGTTTTACGAGTTTTTACTAAAACTCGCCTCTAAACTGTTTGATTGATGATTGAAAACCTTAAGTTAGTTAATAATTCCCTGTGGAAATTCGATACCTTTACTTACCAAAACTATACTATTAAATGATCGAGTAATACTTGCTCGTAAGTCTAATAGTCATACAATTAGGTAAATAATTGGATTAAGACTGTAAAAACATAATAACTACTAGTTAGTTGTTTTGTACACAACAAGTTTTTGGCGCCGTTGCCGGGGAATTATTTAATTAATTCTATTGTTTACAATTGTTAGTCAATCGATCCTTTTTACGGTTTCTACCGTAGGAAGTTAATTTTTCTAGTTTGCTTCAAGACTTGCATGTATTTCTCTATATTTGTTTACTAAATAATTTTAAGATCCGCTTGCAATTTATTTAGTTGTTTCAAACTAAATTGATTATCAATCCAACTATCATGCTAGTAATTCTACTTACGAGAACGGTGTCAGAATAGACAGATCCGGTTTGGTTGTTGGATTTTCGAAAGGTCATTGACCGAAAGAGTCCTGCCTCCCTACTGTCCTGCCTGGCCGTTCTTTATTTGATAGTCAACGCATTGTAGTGGATTTGATAAGATATTCGGTTGTTATAACTGATTGATTACATAAAGGTTTTAAAGGTTTTAAATTTTATTTTTTTTATTCCATTTTTTTTATATATAAAAAATTTATTTGTAAAAAAAAAAATATAAATATAAAAAAAATTTATATATTTTATTTTAATAAAAAAAAAAAAAGAGAAACGCACCCAACTTGCAAACAGTTTCTAATGTGCAGTTTATGACCCGAAGTTCACAACCAAACATCATACCTCCATTGAAAGAACCAGAACGTGAATTTAACATCAGGAGAAAAACAAGAAGAAGTGTTTTCCCAAAAGAAGAACCAATAGAAGAAATGGCAGCCCCAGTTAACGAACCAGAACCAACCTTGAAAGCATACTATAACCGAGCAAGAGACGGAACAGGACCAAGCCTCATACGCCCAAAAATTCCTGAAAATGCAAATTTTGAGCTTAAAGGCCATTACCTTTCTGCTCTAAAAGGAATTACTTTCAAAGGGACGGAAGAAGAAGAACCAGTCGAACACATCGAGCAAGTCACGGAAATAACTGATTGTTTCAACATTCCAGGAATTTCCTCAGATGCAATCATGTTACGAATTTTTCCAATGACACTACGCGAAGGTGCAAAGAAATGGTTAAAGAGACTACCTCCAGGTTCCATAACTACCTGGGACGGATTAAAAGAAGATTTTATTGAAGAATACACTCCACCTTCCAAAATCAATAAAATGAAAGCAAAAATTCAAAACTTCCTTCAAGACGAAGATGAAACTTTGTACCAAGCATGGAGTCGATTCAAAGAATTGATTCAAGATTGTCCACAACACGATATGGACAAACACCAGAAAGTACAGAAGTTCTATGATTGCATCAATACACAAACCAGACAATTACTCGACGGGCGAGGACCACTCATAAACCTAACCGCCACAGATGCTTACGAAAGAATTGAGGAACTTGCAAAACATTCCCACCATTACCATTCCTCAAGGGATCCGTCATGTCGAAGGAAGCTAAAGGAAGAAGCAGTGGAAGGAATGTCAGCCATACATAACCGACTGGATCAATTTGGGAGAGACCTCAAGAAAATGAATCAAAGCATCCATGCCATCGCGGTAGGATGTGACAACTGCAGCGGTCCTCACCTACAAAAAGACTGTCCTTACGATGAAGACGGTAACAAGAAAGCAGATGCGTGTTACTCATCCGGAGACAGATTCGACTACCCAATACGAAGAAATAACTGGCGGGGAGGAAATGATTTTTACAACCAACAACAACAGAGGCAACAACCACCATTCGAACGCCAGCAACAACCTTATAATCAACATAAACAGGCACCACCAGGATTTAACCCACAACATACCCAAGAAAAGAAGCCAAGCTTAGAAGACATATTGGGCAAATTTATGGAAGGATCAGAAAAGAGACACTCAGCAACCGAAGTTCAACTGAGAAATCAAGCAGCCTCCATTCAAAACATCGAAAACCAAATTGGCCAAATATCTAAAGTTTTGTAGGAAAGATTACCAGGAACGCTCCCCACCAACACCGAGCCGAACCCACGAGCCCAAGCAAAAGCAATAACTACCAGAAGTGGTAAAATCATCCCACCAGCAGTCATGGAACCCGAAATTAATTCAACTCCTGAATCAAAAATAGGTACAGCGGAGAATGAGCATACAAAGGGTGAAGGAACAAAAGAAACATCCTCACCAGAGCCACATCAACCGACCATTCCATTTCCTCAACGGTTGAAGAAAGAGAAAGAAGACAAAGAATTCAAGAAATTCCTTGAACACCTAAAGCAGCTCAGCATCAACATTCCTTTCGTTGATGCAATCACACAAATGCCAAAATACGCCAAATTCCTCAAGGACCTTCTCACTAACCGCAAGAAAATGGAAGAAGTGTCATTGGTCACATTAAGTGAAAAATGCTACGCTATGATGATGAAAAACTTACCAGAGAAAGTGGGAGATCCCGGCGGTTTACATCTTCCTTGCACATTTGGAAACCATGCTAGTAGCTATGGTTTAGCAGACTTAGGCGCTAGTATAAATTTAATGCCATATTCATTTTACAAGAAACTAAATCTACCAGAACCAAAACCCGTTCGAATGGCAATTAATCTTGCTAATAAGGCGGTAACTTATCCTAGAGGAATTGTAGAAGATCTTCTTGTTAAAGTTGACAAATTTGTTTTTCCTGTAGATTTTGTCATACTGGATATGGAGGAAGATGATGAAGTTCCCATTCTTCTCGGAAGACCCTTTTTGGCCACAGCAAGAGCATTAATAGACGTCCATGACACAAAACTAACCATTAGGGTTGGCACTGACGCCATCACCTTTGGCATGGACCATACGATCAAACACTCGACGATGAGTGATGACACGGTCTTCCATATCGACACTTTCGATTTGCTATTGGAAGAAGAGGCAAGGGCGATACAAGAAGAAAACCACAGTCATGAAATGCAACTTGCTGAGAAATCTTTCGATCCAGAAAAGGATCTGAAGGAACTGGAAGAACTATTGAAAGATGAACCTCATTTTGCTGACCAAGATGAAACTATACTTCCAAGGCAAAATTCTCCAAAGAACCAGAGCATTCCAGAATTGAAAATACTTCCAAACCATTTGGAGTATGCATTTTTGACTGAGACCAAAGAGCACCCAGTTGTCATTTCTGCTGAATTGAGCCAAGAAGAGAAAGAAGAACTTATGAAAGTTCTCAAAAGAAGGAAGAATGCCATCGCATGGAGCATCTCAGACATCAAGGGAATAAGCCCTACCATATGCTCTCACAAGATACTGATGGAAGAAGACTCAAAGCCATCGGCCCAGCACCAAAGAAGACTTAACCCTAAAATGCAAGAGGTGGTGGATAAAGAGATCATGAAGCTACTTGATGCGGGTATCATCTACCCGATTTCTGACAGCAAATGGGTCAGCCCTATCCATGTAGTTCCAAAAAAGGGAGGAATAACCGTCATTACCAACGAAAAGAATGAAGTTATACCTACAAGAACAGTGACTGGATGGCGGGTGTGCATCGATTATCGCAAATTAAACGATGCAACACGAAAAGACCATTTTCCTCTTCCCTTCATTGATCAAATGCTGGAACGTTTATCGGGAAAAGCATATTACTGTTTTTTGGATGGTTTTTCAGGTTATTTTCAAATTCCCATTGACCCAGAAGATCAAGAAAAGACCACGTTCACCTGCCCTCAAGGAATCTTCGCATACCGAAGAATGCCTTTTGGTCTATGCAATGCTCCAGCCACTTTTCAAAGATGTGTCTCGGCAATCTTCCATGACATGATGGAAAACTCAATGGAGGTTTTCATGGGTGACTTTTCACTTTTTGGTAATTCATTTACCGATTGTTTGTCTAATTTAGACAAAATGCTTAAACGATGTGAAGAAACCAATCTAGTGCTCAATTGGGAGAAATGTCACTTCATGGTTAAAGAAGGAATAGTCTTGGGCCACAAAGTGTCGGGTCGAGGGATTGAAGTCGACATAGCAAAAGTTGAAGTCATTGCTAAAATTCCACCACCGACCAACGTGAAAGGAGTCAGAAGCTTCTTAGGACATGCCGGTTTTTACCGGAGGTTTATAAAAGATTTTTCTAAAATAACAAAACCTTTAATACAACTTTTACAAAATGATGTAAAATTTGATTTTAATGATGAATGTGTTAAAGCTTTTGAATTTTTGAAGCTTCAATTAACCACTGCTCCAATCATGATCGGCCCAGACTGGAATCTACCTTTTGAACTAATGACAGACGCAAGTGATATCGCGTTGGGAGCCGTCCTGGGCCAAAGAATCGAAAAGAAGTTCAAGACAATTTACTACATCAGCAAAACTCTGAATCCTGCCCAAGAAAACTACACTACCACTGAAAAAGAACTCCTAGCAGTAGTGTATGCTTTTGATAAATTCCGGCCTTATCTAATTTTATCAAAAACCATTGTCTATACAGATCACTCAGCAATCAAGTACCTGTTCAACAATCAAGATGCCAAACCCCGCTTAATTCGTTGGGTCTTGCTGTTACAAGAATTTGATATTGAAATTCAAGACAAGAAAGGATCCGAGAATTTGGCAGCAGATCATTTGTCAAGACTGGAGAATGCGGAGCAGAAGGCGAGAAAAGAAAAGGAAGTAAACGACTCCTTCCCTGAAGAACATGTAATGTCAATTCATGTTAATATGGAAACTCCTTGGTATGCGGACATTGTGAACTACCTTGCAGCCAAAGTGCTGATCAAAGGGCTTACTCATCAACAGAAGAAAAAGTTCTTTGCCGACATCAAGTACTACCTATGGGATGAGCCATACCTTTTCCGATCATGTCCGGATAACATCATAAGGAGGTGTGTACACGGGAAGGAAATTCAAGACATACTTAAGCAATGCCATCAAGGACCTACAGGTGGACATCACGGAGCGAATTACACCGAGCGAAAAGTGTTTGAAGCAGGCTTTTATTGGCCCACAATCTTCAAGGATGCAACAACTTTCGTCAAGACATGCGATCCGTGTCAACGAGCGGGTAATATCTCCTCCAAAAATGAAATGCCATTGCATTCTATTCAGGTATGTGAAATTTTCGATGTATGGGGTATTGACTTTATGGGGCCTTTTCCTAATTCCCAAGGAAACAAATATATATTGGTTGCAGTTGACTACGTATCAAAGTGGGCTGAAGCAAAAGCTTTACCCACAAATGATGCTCGAGGTGTGGTTAAATTTTTGAAAACCCTTTTTTGCACGTTTTGGTGTTCCTAAAGCTCTTATAAGCGATAGGGGTACTCATTTTTGCAACAAACAAATGGAAAATGCTTTAAATAAGTATGGGGTAACCCATCGAATATCCACACCTTATCACCCGCAATCAAGTGGTCAAACGGAGATCACAAACAGGGCTTTAAAACGAATTTTGGAAAGATCCGTGGGAACTAGTCGAAAAGATTGGTCCGAAAAGCTTGATGATGCACTCTGGGCTTTTCGAACCGCTTTTAAAACACCTATTGGCACTACCCCCTACAGATTGGTGTATGGAAAAGCTTGTCACCTCCCAGTAGAGGTTGAACACAAGGCATTCTGGGCCTTGAAATCATGTAACATGGATTTTAATCTTGTCAGTACTAACCGTTTGTGTCAATTAAATGAGCTAAATGAACTGCGAAATGACGCATACGAAAATTCAGCGATTTACAAAGAAAAGATCAAAAGGTGGCATGACTCAAGGTTAAAAGGAAACAAAGATTTCCAACCCGGGGAAAAAGTATTACTTTACAATTCACGCTTAAGACTTTTTCCTGGAAAGCTGAGGACAAGATGGTATGGTCCGTTCACAATCAAAGAAGTGTATCCACACGGGGCTGTGGATCTTTTTAAGGAAGGAGGAGAGACTTTCAAAGTGAACGGACACAGACTTAAGTGATATGAGGAAGGCGTTCACATCGAGAACGAACGCGAAGACATCCCACTCCAAACAGTAGAACCTTAGAGTGGAATGGAGTCCAGCTAAAAAGACTCCAAATCTATGAAAAAGAAGCGCTTCCGGGAGTCAACCCGAGTTTTTTTTATTGGTATGTGTTATTTGTTATTTTTCCTTTGGTTTTATTTTCCTTTGGTTTTATTTGATTTTTATATAAAAATAAAAAAAAATAATAAAAATAAAAAAAAATAAAAAAAAATAAAGAAAATAGAAAATTATAACATATAAATAAAATAAAATTGTGTGGTAAAAATAAAATAGATAAATAAAACAAGAAATGAAATTAGAGGGCAAGATTATAAGCTTCAAAGAGGGAAAGCAGGCGCAGGGCGCACCCCGCCCGTGTTGAGGCGCACCGCGCCGGTTCGCAGCTACAAAAGTCAGGTAAGCTGTCAAACTTCATTTTTTTACCATCACCTCTTCTCTCAAACGCGATCCGCCGACAGGAACCGAGCAAAACACCTCCAAAACTCGATTTTTGCTTCATATTTCTTGGTTAATCTTCATATATGGGTATGTTTTCTTCGTTTCTTTCCTTTCCTTGTGTATTATACCATGATTTCTTGCTAGATTACATTGATTTTTTGTTGAAATTATTCCAAAAATGTGTTCTTGAGTTGAAAATTCGTGTTCCTTGATTATAGTCCAATTTAGGTGTTATTTTGATAGGGTTATTGTTGCATATAACTAAGAGATTATAATACAAACATCAATTGCACAACAAAAACATCAAATTTCACACAATTTGACAAATTGGGGAAGAACAAACCCTAGAAATTAGATTGTTGATTTTCGATGTAATTGATGATTGTTTTGTGATATGTGTGGTCTATTGTATCAATAATCATAATGCATACACGAATATTGGCTGGATTTGAGCAAAAACTTAGTTTGAAAACGACTTGAACAGGCAGAACCCGATCAGCCGCAGGGCGCACCCCGCCTGTCCCAAGGGCGCAGCGCGCCTGCCTCCTGCCAGGCCATATTTGCTTGATTTTGTTGCTTGTTTAGCTCATTGTTTGTATTGTTATTGCAGGAACTAAGTTCAAAACCTCAAAAACAAGTCACCCATACTTAAGATTTGGAAATTCAGATGAAGACCGGGATGCAAAACATGTCTTGGCTAGTTTGATAAAGAAGGATATGAATGTTGCTCCAGCAGTGGATTGGGACAAGCTGGATGCAATTGGAATATCAGACAAACTGGCACCTTACCTCATCCGCCAATTCGAAGATCCATTATTTGGGGTAGTGATTGACGAGGCTTGGAACAACATCTTCCGGATAAACGAAAATGTGCATATGGAGCTAACGCTAGAGTTTCTTTCTACTTTCAAATATGAGAAAGAAACTGATGAAGATATTCGTTTCCGATTGATGGGAACTTGGCATGATGTGTCCCTTGCCCGATTCGCTTATCTACTGGACCTTTACCCCGAGGAGCTGGCATTTCACCTACACTTCCCGGCTTATCTTTCGACGTATGACAAAGGCGAATTCAGCGTAGGGAGATGCAGTGAGTTCTTTCAAGAAATAGCAAACGTCAACAATACAATACCACGAGATAATAAAGCTTCCCAAATCCAAAATCCTATCCACAGAATGCTCCACCGTTTTCTGGCGTTCACCGTGAACCAATCATACGGGTTTGACAAATGCCCGTACCTAGATTTGCCGGCACTTTGGGGAGCAATTAACCCCGAAGTGAAATTCCACATCCCACACGCGATTGCGGTATTCTTTAGGGAGCGAGCAAAGGGGCAAAACACGCTTAGCCCAATTTGCGGTGGCAACATGATTACACGGATCGCCAAGAAATTGGGCGACTTTTCCTCCATCAACATGCTCACGGTCAAAACAGAGCACCCGAAAATCCTCTCCGAATCACATTTTAAATCTATGATTCGGAGGGTGGCGCCGAACACGTACGATTTCATCGGTATTACTACCACCACTCCGCCACCGGGATTTGGGGCAGAAGCAGCACAGCCCTCTGCTTCCAGACAGAGCCGACGACGCCAGCACGAGCATGAGCAGCAAGGACCGGAACAAGAGGTAAATTTAAATTTCCTCTATAACCAAATGGTCCAGATGGATTTGCGTCGCCAGCGAGAGGCGAATGCCCTAGGACACTACCTGGATGATACACAGCAGTTCATGGGACACATGTATCAGCAGGCAGGATGGCAACTGCCCCCGCAGTATCCCTATCCGACATGGGATCAAAGAATGGGAGGAACAGGACAGTCTAGTGGGGCTCATGGCGATCCATCAGGAGGAGACTATCAGCAGCAGGGGCATGGATTTGATGAATCAGAAGATTTGGATTGAAATTAATGGTATTGTTTGACATATTTTATTTTGGGTGATTTCAAAAACAAAAAAAATATATATATATATATATGATTTGGATTTTTATCTTAATTTTTAGTGTGTTTTTACTCTGTGGTGTGTTTTATTATTTGTGTGTTTATCTAACCGTTTTGTTTGAGATTTTGCGTGCTTTATTTGATGATTGTGCAGAATAACTGACTTTTGTTTCAGTCCTTTTATTAAATAAAAATAAAAATATAATAAGATCGCACTGAAACGATGACATTTCACGATCCATTCCGAGAGCTCCAAGTTCAGCATCTGAAATCACCTGTACAATACCTCAGGGGAGTCGGTTCCAATACTCCTTTTTCATATGCTTATTTTATAAATATTTATACAACGGGGACGTTGTATTGTTCAAGTATGGGGTAGGGATTGCAGTACTTACATTTGTATTTTATTTGTCTTTCAGCATTTATAGGTTAATTTCGGGTAAAATTTTGAAAAAAATTTATAAATCAGATACCATAGTTCAAAGTCATAACAATTGAATCATAAGATTGGTCCAGAGTTTTGTTTGAAATTCTTTATACTAAACAAATGAGTCACACTTTTAGCCTAACCGACCACTTTGAAACTACTTGTTTGGAAGACAGATGCAGGTGCTCAATGAATTAAGATACGTTAAGATGAGGTTGATTGGGATGATGTGTACACACAAATATTAAGCCTTGCATTTTATTTATCAGAAAGTTCGCATCTTGGCTTCTGAAAGGATTAGCCCTTTGTACTCCCAAGTCTCAACCAACCTTACATTGCCACTTTCTCATCACTATTTTCATCGGATCCTGCAAATGGATTCCTGATGAACTTTGAAGACGATCCCCTATTCTACATCATTGGGATCAAGTCATAAAATTGATCGATAAATACCAGCTTGATCACAATCTACTTCACGCATCTAAGAAAATTCTTAGAAGCCAAGTTCTTGAGAAAAGAGAAAAAGTCAAAGAAATCCAACGATTAATTAAGACTTCAAAGAAAATGAAGAGCAAAAAGACGAAAACATCAAGAAGTCTACAAAAAATAGAGACTTAACCCGAGCTAAAAATTGAAGATATAGAATACATTGGCCTGTCGAGATCAAAGATTGAAGTTTTATGATTAGTGATGAGAAAAAGGAAATGAAAGGTTTGAGACGGTAAACAGTAAAGGACAGTACAAGGGTGAAACTTTCAAAACCGGGTGTTTGCCCAGAGGAAATTTAAAATCCCAATTTCAATAGGATAAAAGCCTCATAAAAGGTAGATGAAAAGTACCCCCACTGGGTACATCCTCTGTTTCATTTGTCTGATACATACTCCTAATCACCAAATCTTGACGAGTCTATTCGTCCTTCGAGTAGCCAAAGAAAGTGGTTCACAAAGCTAAAAGTGGGTAACGTTTGTTCAATATATAGAATCCCTACAAAACTGATTCTGACCATGTTGACTGACATTGACCTTTTTCTATGGTGTCAGTATTTGTTTATTTGGATTGAATTTTTAACCTAAAAATTATTCTAAGAATTGCTTGAGGACAAGCAAAGTTCAAGTATGGGGTATTTTGATATCGCGTAAATTATACATATTTTCCGGGCGATATCAGTGTCATTTTAGTTTAGTTTCATACATTTTATGAACTAAAAATACCTAATATGCTAAAAATACATTTTGTAGCTAAAAGACACATATGGAGCAAAAGATTGGATTTTACAAGAGATTTGAGCGTTAATTGAAACAAAGTGAAATTCTGATTTCAGCATGGGCGCACCCCGCCCAAACCAAGGGCGCACTGCGCCTAGGAAGATGCCAGTCTTCGACAACTTGGCCAACTTGAGATTAAAATAATGAAGCGTGGGTTGATCTAATGATTCAACCGGGTTGCCTAACATGTGCAATGGCGCACCCCGCCTTACCTTTGGGCGCACCGCGCCCCAGATCCGATCTGAAAAGCGAACCATCACGTGGCCTTTCCAGCGATAAAGACTGCCAGATCTGATCCACTATAGGCGCACCGCGCCCTGACACAGGCGCACCGCGCCCTGAGACTGCAGCTGCTATAAATAGAAGGCCATTGACGACCATTTAAAGAACCATTGTTAGAATCCAAGAGAGAAATCAGTCATTTGACATTTTAGAACTATTATAATTCGTGTATTTCAATATTTCATGTGTGATAAATGTATTTGAGAGTTATTTACATTACAAGAAGGAGCTAGGATCTTCATTTGTTGCAAGGATTCATCGAATTTAACCGGTTGGTATCTTTTATCATGTATTATTCTTATTGTTATTGTATACTTGATACCATGCTAGGCTAGATTCCCTGTAGCTTTTGCCTAGGTGATGTTGATTCATTAATATAAATTTGTGTTGATCTAGTTCTTGATTCGAGTTAAATTTCGGTTAGGATATATAATTTGCATGCTATACATATTGAATGTGATTAAAGTTTATAATCTTGATAGCCATCTTCATATGATTAATGTTTATTGACCATTTAAACGTATTGAACATATGAACCATTTTGATGTTTAATTGACACCTACATATCATTGGACTAGTTATTGACCATTTAACTAGGGAGGTTATTCTAGCTATAAACTTGATTAGTGAAATAAAACTTATATCATATTTAGTTACAACTCATGACCATTGATTGTATGATCATATCACTATGACCATTAGGGTATGGCCTATGTTTGCATGCTAGATTATATTAATTATTCATGATTATAAGTTATTTAGTTACATGACCATTGTGCTATATTAACTTAGAAATTATAGAATTGGTGACTTGACCATATGATCCTACCACTTAATGCTACCTATTTTAACTCATTGCACATAATCAAAACTAGTCAACCTAGATTTATATGAATCAACAAATCCTAGGCGAAAGCTTCCCTTGTTATAATTTGATCATATTATCTCTTAATTGTTGTGTTGTTACGATAATTGTTGTTTATTATTTCGTCTATTTTACAAGCATCCAAAACTTAGTTTTACGAGTTTTTACTAAAAGTCGCCTCTAAACTGTTTGATTGATAATTGAAAACCTTAAGTTAGTTAATAATTCCCTGTGGAAATTCGATACCTTTACTTACCAAAACTATACTATTAAATGATCGAGTAATACTTGCTCGTAAGTCTAATAGTCATACAATTAGGTTAATAATTGGATTAAGACTGTAAAAACATAATAACTACTAGTTAGTTGTTTTGTACACAACAATTAGGATTTTGGACTGTAGGATCGGTTTTGGGGTCTTCCAGATTATTGATTTTACAACTTTATGATAAGTTAGGAGTTCATGCTACTTACCACGTGGGGATATTGGAAGTGTGTGGCTCGATGTTGCGGAGCAGGTGAGTCTCCTCACTATACTATGTGTGAAGTTGCATGAGTAAGTAGGACAGTAATGTATGGAGAAAAAGAATGATTATATGTGTTTGTTAGGACTGTATGTGCTTATGTGTAGTCGTATGATTCGTTCCTACGGCAAGTTGGTGTTCAAGTCTTCCGCTGGTTAACTGAAGCAAAGTCCATTTGGGTTGCTCTCATAGCAGGAGGATTGATGTAAAAGTCAGTAGAGAGAAAGATTGATTTATTAATTGTCTAATAAATCAACAGAAATAAATAGTTTATTAATATATTAAAGTGATGATATATTAATTAGAAACTATAATAATTAATTAGAAATTAATCTAGAATTAATTAGATTTAATTTGGAGATTAATTTAATTAACTAAAAGTGTAGGGACTGGTTCTGTAATTATTCAATAGTTGAATATTGACTGGCCAGTGGACAGTAGTGGAAGGTGGCGAGATTTTGGTGGTGACACCATAAATCTCGAAACCCTAATTAGGGTTTAGAAAAGCCTTGCCCAATTGGTAAAAGGCTTGCCAAAGATGCGCTCTAGGGTTTTAAGTTGTGCCACCTGAAAACTATAAATAGGGAACTCCTAGGAAACCCTAGCCTGCACCAACTCTCTCTACCAGAAGAAACTCTGCTGTCTTGTCTCCTCCATTGCTTGGGTGTGACACCATTTGAGGCAGGACACTTGTGCTGCTAGCTTCAAGAACAAGATCCAAAGGTTGGTAATTCTTGTTTTGATCTTTAGATATTATTATTGGCCTTTAGGTTTTATTATATATTCATTAGAAGAAAACATAGATCTTATTTAGGGTTGCATGTGAACTTATGAATTTTTCTAGTTCATAGTTTGTGTAAAACCCTTCAGTGGTATCAGAGTTGGCTTGTTTTCTTGTGAATTTGATGTATTTATCTTGCTTGTTGTTGGGTGTTTTGCGAAAATAGACCCACCATGAGGCCATTGTCGAAATTGGTGGCTAGGGTTTTGAAAACCCTAGCCTCCCTTCCCTTTTTCGATTTCTACTTGCCATGTTTAGTTGGTTGTTATTTTTGGTAATTATTGGATAATTAAATAACTGGAACCCCTTTTCCCATGCCTGTTGATTTCGAAATTAAAGGGAAAGGTTAGGAAATTAATTTGATTAATTTTGTGTTTCCCCATACTTGATTTAATTAGTTTAATTAAATTGTTTAATTGAAAGACCATTAAATCAATTAAAGATTTAATTAAAATTTTCGAAAAATATATATAAATTTGCGAAAATTCTTAGAAAATTAAATCTAAAATATTTTAATAAGATTAAAATATATCTTATATATTTATGATTGAAAGTTAATATTTACATGTAAGATAAAATGGTTAGTCTTACCGTTAGTAGGTCTCATTCACAAAACTGTCCTATAAAGAGGGTATAAGACGACTGCCTATAAAATGGTAGTCTAATGGGTGTCCACTCTCACCCACCGCTCTCCTGGTCAGTCTAGTGTCGTTAGCCGAATGGGTTTGATAGAACCGCTAAGCCTCTTAAAAATATAATGTTGTAATTGAAAGTACTAGAACTTTAAACAAAATCCCAATCTAGTTACTTTAGGTCAAAAATGTGAATTAGTTGCTAATCCGTGAAGTTGCACATTGCGCTTTGTGAAACATTGGTGGAGCGTGTGTGGTTAACCGGCACACCAATAGGGGTTCACAAAGAGTTGCAATGGGTTTCTCGATTTTACCATTATTGATGGAGCGTGTGTGGTTAACCGGCACGTCAATTAGAGATGGTAATTGACTTCGAGAGTACCAAGCTAACATGCATGGTTAGTCGAATCCGGTTTGTGATCCTCGGCATCCCAGTCACAAACAGTGGGGCATATCTGAGACTAAACATGCCATTGAACAGTTCAATGTGTCTCAACAGATCTAGGAATTTCATAAGATGAAATTGATAAGTGTATTATCTACCTTAATGACCATTATGTTGTGATTACGACATTCCTCTTCACATCATAGTTGGGGTATTTTGGGTCCTAGCCTTAATAAATAATAAATTTGGTAATTATTTAAAAGGATTAATTAAACTAATAAATTATGTTTATTGTAGATGTCTAAATCAAGTGTCTATTCTCCTTCACCCATTTCTGAGAGCATCAGAATGCACCTGCCAAATATGGAAAGGCTGACTGGCCTTAACTGTAAGGAATGGCTTCGCAATTAGAGACAGGTTCTCGTCATTGCTGGCAAGCTTCCTCTCACCGAGTATCTGATCCCGGTTCCACCGAAACAAGTCATCATAAAGAGTTTTTATGATAAGCATGACTTCTTGGTTGATGAATCTGAAAAGATTCGTGACCTCATGTTATTGACCATGGACCCCGACTTCCATAAGGATTTTGAATCCTTGGGGCCATATGAGTTAATGCAGTCGGTTGAGGAAAGGTTCCAAAAACCAATTGAAGAGGAACGAGCTAGGATCTTCAAAAGACTTGCAGAGTGTAAGCTAAAAGAAGGAAGTAGCATCGATTCGCATGTTCTACAGATTGAAGCATACATAGGCGAATTATACAAACTTGGTTATTCCATGAGTCAGGAGATGAGTGTAAACATTCTACTCGCTTCACTGACTAGTAAGTACGATCTGTTCATTCAGACGTACAGAAAGGAAGACCAGAAAAGGACTTTTATGGAAATGCGTCCACTGTTGACTTTATACGAGTCACTCTTGGATAGGCATAGCTCCAATAGTGAAAAGACGCAGCAAGAAACGATCCAGATCGTCTGGACATGTCTCAAACTGGGAACCCACAGAATCGGATACAGTTGCGGAAAGATTAGAAGACGCTCCAAAGTCAAAAATCTTTTGAAAGCTCAGGTATATCTAAAAACCTCAAAACTCTTGTTCCATAATTCCTTGATGCATAATGTGATGGTCACATTTTGGTTTGTATACAGGGAATCAGTAAGGTACGGGACTTTGGCGCATAGGAGCACATTTGGATTGGATTTCCAGCTCATGCAGTTTTGAAGTTTAGTTAGATATTGAAATCATGTTATTAGCTTATTAGATGCGTATGACATTGTCTATCATATATTACATTGTTCAAGGATTTTTGTTTTAATAAAATTGTCGATTTTCTTTTTAACACATGTTGTTTGAAATTGTCCTTGAAATGTCATATGAATGTGTTGAATGCATGATTAGTAATAACTTGAATGATAATGCATCCAAAGTGTTTGGATTCAGTAATTATGTCATTTATGATTGCTAATATGAATGTTATAAGAATCAATTCAACCAAAGGTCCAGTTGGACAGGACTTTGGAATCATTTGACTTAGAGTGTCATGATGAGTTGAGTTCTTAATGTGTCAAGAAATGAATCAACCAAAGATCCAGTTGGACAGGACTTTGGAATCATTTGACTTAGAGTCAGATGATGATTAAATTCTTTATAAAGCACATGTGGCAGGAAATGAATCGCCCAAAGATCCAGAGGATATGATTTTGGAATCAGTTGACTTAGAGTCAACTGAAGATTGCAAGTCTTGAACAGAGTTAACAAAGTCATAAGATTACATAGAGATGTAAAAGACATTGAGATTAGGAGCAACGGACACATCAGTTGCTGTGTATTGCTCGAATCTTCAAATAGAACACAATTGTTTGTACTTCACGATATTTGTCATTCGATATGACGAATATGGATTCGCTTATCAGAATAAGCGATTAAATTGAAACCTTGAACAGTTCAAGGACTTCAAAGGAAGTACAAGATCTACAGAACCTGAGTGACAACATAAATTGAGAAAAATGTTTCACAGTTCAGTCTCTTACAAGAACATTAATAGCTATAATGTGTCTTAGGGAAGATGATGGAGCATTGGTCGAATCAGTTCAATTCTCGATGTATGAGATACATTGTCAATTAGTTTCCGATGAATTAAACACTAAACCAGTCAGACCATATAAACCATATTCAGACCGCATCCTAGACTAAGTAGGTCTTGAAGACATTGTCTGAAATGTAAAGCTGGGATTGTCTCACTTGCACATAGAGAGTCCAGGGTCTTGTAGTGTTCGTCCGAACATCATGACTAGCCTGAACCTGATCAGTAATGTCGTTTCACTGGCTATCCCACTGTACCTGAAAAAGAAAGAGCTCTTTTAGAAAGAACTCATGTTCTAAGGAAACAGTGGGAGTTAGGACAGTCCTGAATGAGTTCAGGATTAGCCAAGTGAAAGAACCTTTAGTCATCACTAAGCTTAGAGCAGAAATCAGATTTCTGTTTCAACACTGACATAATCTTCTCTTGACCAGTAGTACCGATCACCATCATAAGTAGTTATGATCGGGGTGACATTCCGATTGGTGGTAAAATACTATAGTTGGTACGGATTTACAATCTGACTACTTGGAAGCATTGGTGAGCCCGGTTGCTGCCAATTAACAAAACCTTAGAACGAGATACAGTCTATGTGACAGTTTGATTGATTTTACACCTGGTCTAAAAACCAATGGGAGTAATTGAATCATCAAAGGAAAGCAACATGGACAGAAACGTACCTTCAGAACATATGGTTGAGTGAGACGATACTTAGAGCCAAGTAATTGACTCCAAGAGAAGCAATCCCAATAGAAGATGAAATCCGAAAGGATTCTGCATGGCACATTGTAAGTCGTTAGTGGAGCATGTGTGGATCACCGGCACACTAATAGGGACTCACAAAGAGTATGCCAATACAAAGGTACAAGGGCCCGAGATTACCCCACGGGTATCTCGCAAGAAAGGATATTTAGATTCTCAAAATATGCCAAAGGATTAGATTTTGAGAAAAGGCTGAAAGATTTCCATTAAGATGTCAAAAAGGTTTAGATTCTCAAAATGTGCCAAAAGTTTTGGATTTTGTGAATAGTCCATAACCGTGTCAAAGCCAGTGGGAGTGTTGCTGTTATCTACTATCTCCATATGTGAGTTACATACTGTTTTTAGAAAACGTCTCTTTTCATTACAAAGTGTAATGGCTTGGTGTTAAGAGACGGGTCGCTATGAAAGACTTAATAGAGATACAACATACTCAGGTGGTTGTAAACGTCTATGAGATAGATCGAAACTCTGCCAAGATGATCTTGATGAAATTTAAGATGTATTGCCCAGGAAAGGAGTTTTCTATCATTAGAAAGTGTGATTTTTTGGCATGAGAGATATAAAGAAGGTGCAACATACTCAAATAATCCACAGACATCTATCAGATAGATGTTATCAATCAGTATAGACCTAACCACAGTAAGCATGATCTTGGTAAGATTCAAGATGCATAAGAAAAGTCTCCGAAAGGATATAGTTATTAAAAGTCATGACACAAGGACTATAAGTAATCCTAAGATTCCAAAAGGGTTTGGAATGAGATTATATCGAATTCCACGAGCTTCTTGGATCGATCAGAAGTGTCATGAACATGTCCTAATGACTTAATGCTTAGAGCATAGTGAGTCAGATTCAGGATATGACCTGGCTAGGAATACTTAATGGATTCTGTACATACGTGAGAAATCATTGGAAAATGATTGGGGTGAATGTTAATAATAATTTGAAAAGAGTTTCAAATAAGTAAAAGGACTTAATGGTTAAAGAATTTCATTGGTATTCCGATAGAGCGCGTGTGGGTCACCGGCACATCGTAACACCTCGAAATAGTCTTAGGGTACAGTCATGTAGACTAAAGATCCCAAGAACCATGGAAAGTCACAGTACACAGAATGGAGATGTTAATGAGAATGACTGTATATGACCAAATTGATATATCATCGGAAGAATGTCCGATTGGATAAAGTGTATCAATGTGAGACATTTGGATACATAGAGAGTGAAAGGTCATATAGACAGATACATAACATGAATTAAAAAGTTTAAAAAGGAATCTAGAAACCGATAATAGTTTTATGAAGAATCCGACTTGGTGATTACCTCGTGGAGACTTGGTAATAAGCAAGCGCAGCTACCAGTCAGATTTTGTGTTTCGTTTTTGCATGTTTCACTTCCTGAATAATTTGATTATTCAAAGGTCCACAGTTGCTCATATTTTTAGGGAGTAAGTATGAACGAAGACTGTCGTGAATTGGTTTGTAGATTGTCTATCGAGTTAGACATTGCAGTAAGACTGCTACGACGTTCACGAGTACTTAGAAATAGAGATTTGCGTATTGGATAAACCCGCGCTCAATAGATTACTTCATGGATTAGATCATGAGCAATGTTGAGACGATAATATCGTATGATCTTGAAGCGGAGATATATGAGTTGAAATTTGTGAGTCGGTTGTGCATTGACAATGCGTAAACGCATCGGTAACTCGATGTTATAAAACGCATTGTTGCGTATGATTTTGACAAGTAAAAGACACAAGCATATGAGTCAAATCTTATTCGTTCCTTGACCCTGATGGGAAACAGATATCTGTAAGACACTCAATGATTTTGAAGTTGACTAAAATGCGGGCCAGCCTGGACTAAATTGATGTATTCAATTAGAAGTCTGAAAGTCATAAGCAAAATCGGAAATCGGGAAACAGAGTATCGGACAGAGATTGATCTCAATCCATGTCTCGTGTCTGAAAATATCTTGTTGAATGAAGGATCATATGATCACTTATCTATGGACAGAACTGACTGGGTCAGAGTTCTGCAGCAGTTTCTAGGAAGCTGCAGGTTGTTTATTAATCAGAAGATAAATAAAAGTCATAGACTTATCCAAGTGGGAGATTGTTGGATTAGGTGTCTAAGCCATGACTTTATATTTATATTTATCTTATTAATTGAAGCAAAGTCCATTTGGGTAGCCCTCATATCAGGAGGATTGATGTAGAAGTCAGTAGAGAGAAAGATTGATTTATTAATTGTCTAATAAATCAATAGAAATAAATAGTTTATTAATATATTAAAGTGATGATATATTAATTAGAAACTATAATAATTAATTAGAAATTAATTGGATTTAATTTGGAGATTAATTTAATTAACTAAAAGTGCAGGGACTGGTTCTGTAATTATTCAATAGTTGAATATTGACTGGCCAGGGGACAGGAGTGGAAGGTGGCGAGATTTTGGTGGTGACACCAAAAATCTCGAAACCCTAATTAGGGTTTAGAAAAGCCTTGCCCAATTGGTAAAAAGCTTACCAAAGATGGGCTCTAGGGTTTTAAGCTGTGCCACCTGAAAACTATAAATAGAGAACTCCTGGGAAACCCTAGCATGTGCCACCTCTCTCTACCAGAAGAAACTCTGCTGTCTTCTCTCCTCCATTGCTTGGGTGTGACACCATTTGAGGCCGGACACTTGTGCTATTAGCTTCAAGAACAAGATCCAAAGGTTGGTAATTCTTGTTTTGATCTTTAGATATTATTATTGGCCTTTAGGTTTTATTATATGTTCATTAGAAGAAAACATAGATCTTATTTAGGGTTGCATGTGAACTTAGGAATTTTTCTAATTCAACGTTTGTGTAAAACCCTTCATATATATATATATATATATATATATATATATATATATATATATATATATATATATATATATATATATATATATATATATATATATATATATATATATATTAGTGTTGTAAAAGTCGGCCTAGGCGCTAGGCGGACGGGCTCCGCCTACGATTAGTGGTAGGCGGTCAAGTTAGGCGGATTCGGTCAATGGCGGTCAAAATCGGGTTTAGGCGGGTCTGGGCCGCCTAAATTAGAAATTCTCAAAAAAATCAAAATTTTAGATTTTTAAAATTTAAAATTAGAAATTTTCAAAATTTCAGAATAATAATATATATTGAATATTTAATTATATTAATAATATATATATATTATTTTATTAGTAATTTATATTTTTTATTATGTATACAAATTATGATAATCGGTGGCTAAGTTACGATTATTGATAATTAAAATTGTCAAAAATGTCATTTATTTGATGACTTACATATTTGAACACTTAGATTTGTCAAATTGTTATGCTTATTTATTCATTTGTAGGGATATAGGTAATATCTAAATTTTAAAATATAAATTTTGTTACAATTAATACTTCCCGCCTAGGCGCCCGACTAGTCCTCGCCTAGGCCGACTAGTCCTAGGCCCCAGTCGACCGCCCGCCTACCGCCTAGCGACTTCTACAACCTTTATATATATATATATATATATATATATATATATATATATATATATATATATATATATATATATATATATATATATATATATATATATATATATATATATATATATATATATATATATATATATATATATATATATATATATATATATATATATATATACGCACACATCATATATACATACATACATAGAGAGAGAGAGAGAGAAATAGAGAGACAGAGAGAGAGAGAGAGTCGAGATTATGAAAGAACCTAAAAAAGAGAGAGAGTCGAGATTAGCGATTAGATGATTTAAAAAATTTTAAAAATCAAATTTTTTATATTTATATGTATATCAATATGTTTTTTTTGTATATACATATCAGAATAAAAAAGATGATTTTTTTTTAAAAATTAATTATTCAAATCGAATGAGAAGAAAAAATTATGACAAAATTTTTTCTTTGAAAAAAGATATTGTTTAGGGTTTCGAAACTGGGCCGTCAAACCCCGCCTTAAAATTAAAACGAGAGTTAATCTTTTCCTCCCCTGTCCTGATATATTTTTTAAACGAGAAATTATATTTCCTTCTAACTTTTCCTCTTACTCATGTTAAATGATGACAAGTTTTTTAAAATATTATTATTTTTATTAAATATGACACTTGTTAGTATGGATAGGTGGATAAGTAGGAAAAAAAGTTAAGAATGAAGGTTTATTAAGCAATCAATGAACAAACAAATTCCTAAGTTCACATGCAACTCTAGAAAGATCTATGTTTTCTTCTATGAAGATATAAACTAAAACCTAAGGCCAACATTAATTTCTAAAGATCAAATTAAGAATAACCAGCGTTTTGATCTTGTTCTTGAAGCTAGCAGCAAATTGATCCTGCCTCAAATGCAAGTCACACCCAAAGCAATGGAGGGAAGATTCCAGCAAAGTAATCACAGAGAGAGGGAGGCGTGAATTATGGGGTGCCAGAGGGTTCCTTTTATAGCCTCCTAGGGTTACACCTGAAACCCTAAGGAGCCTCCAAAGTGGACAAGCCTGTTGACCACTTGGACCAGATCCTTTAAACCCTAATTAGGGTTTTCGCCACCTATGGAGAATCCTCCATAGTTGGCGCCACTTTTGGCCCCTGACACTGGCTTGCCAGTTATTCAACTATTGAATAAATACAAACCAGTCCCTGCACTTATAATCAATTAATTTAATCACTAAATTAAATCCAATTAATTCTAGATTAAATCTCAATTAATTATTATAGTTTCTAATTAATATATTAACACTTAAATATATTAATAAACTATTTTATTTATTTCTATAGATTTATTAAACAGCTAATAAATCAACATTTCTCTCTACTGAACTCTACATCAATCCTCCAGCTATGAGGGCAACCCAAATGGACTTTGCTTCAATTAACAAGATAAATACAGTTATAAGTCATCGCTTAGACACCAAATCCAACAAAAAGAATATATGATTTCTTTTTTTTTAAATATATAAATAATCTTTCACGGTGAATTTTGACATCCCTAAAAAGAAACTGAAGTGTTAAAGTATTTTATATCTTTCATTATATATATATATATATATATATATATATATATATATATATATATATATATATATATATTAATTTGCAAGTTTCGTTTATGGGGGAAGGTTACTGTTTATTTCCTTTTGCTATTTTCAGAACTATAACTACTAAATTAAGATCATAGTATAATTGTTAAAGCATTTGATACAAAATGCAAATAAACTTCTATTTGAAAATAAAAATTTTAAATCTTCTTATAGCAAACTTTTATATTTACGGTTTTTACCCCCAACTAATTTCGAATTAATTGTTTCCATCCCTACTTATTATAAAGTTATATTATTGGTATTTCGTAAGTTACGATTCCGATTTCTTATTATATTTAAAAGTTACATTTTTGTCCCTCACATAATTTTTTTTTTTGTTGAGCTGCGTTTTTCAATATACCGGGCTTCCGCAGTATCGTACGAACAGTCTAAACACTAGTTTTATATTTATTAGAAGATGAATATAATAAAATGATGGGAGAAGTGTGAAACATTTGGGAAATGAAAAAACCGCTAAATAGGCTAAATAAAAGAGGTCAATGAAAAAGCAGAAAAGGGAGGGGTAATACGGTGTCGTAACAGTAAAAAGTTATAGACCGGAATTAGAGAAGTAGAAAGGTGTATTCAATTGAAGCAGTTGCAGGCTCTCTCCTCTTCTGTGGGTTTAAAGAACCAAAAAGCAGACAAAGCCTGAGTTTGAGCTGAAATTGCATATGCAATGTGTCAGCCTTTCCCTGTTCCTCCTATTTCTCTCTATCTACATCTATCTATTCTTCATAAACTATTCTTTACAATAAAATCAAGATTCCCCATTAATTTATGCATATTGTCTTATCCTCCAAATAACATTCATATATTAATATGTATAAATTACTAATTGTTTAATAATAACAAATTAAATTGTCATGTTAATAAATATTTTAATTATTTATAATAAGTTAATAAACTTTGTACCTAAAGATATTTACACGTCAATTATTGCTTAGTTCATTTGGGAGAAAATTACAAAATGACCATTGAAAAAATGCTATCTTTCATTTTCACAATTCCATACCTAAACATCTTATATTTGGCATTACGCATATCATTATGTTACAATTATCTTGAAATTAGTCAAAGTAATATTTGCCGAATCAATTAACCCATTTACTTAACTTTGAGTACATACATCACCCGCTTAGGATTTCGACTTTTTCTCTAGATTGAAAATGTTGTTGGAACATGTAAGAGTAGCCTCGCATAGTTTTTGCACGAAAGAAAGAGTCATTTGGCAATACGTTGTTCTGTTGCACTATGTCACTTGTATCGTATGCAAAGATTATAGGCTGTACACTTGTTATATTGTTTAAATTAGTATAGAAAGAGATGGTGGAGGGTCAAGAGCTTCTACTCCATTGTTATATTAGGATGTTGTTTAATATATACTTCATATATACCTTTTAATAAAAATTAAATTATTATTAATTATTTTTATCCAATTTTCTGAAAAACAAATACAATTCAATAAAAAAATAATTTTAAATTAGAATTTTATTTAATTTTTTGTTAATGTCTTTACTTAAGTGCCCTACGCTTCTCATCTACTGGATGACTTCCAAACTCACACATCACCCAACACAACAGTGCTGACTGGTCTTTTTGTTTAAAAAGAGGGTTATATATATATATATATATATATATATATATATATATATATATATATATATATATATATATATATATATATATATATATATAATCAGCTTAAAATAACCACAACATGCTCAACCATACATATTCCAAAGAAGCAGCAGAAGAAGCAGCTATATATCTCACTGACTGTCTCAATCTTTCTCAGTTCAACTTTGAACAAATATCTCATCTGTCTCCCCAGCCCTTCGATGGACTTCCATCTTAAGCAATGGGCTCACCAGAATCAACACCAACCTGATGATTCTTCTTCATCTCTTGCTCTTCCTCTTTTCTCTTCCGAACCCACCTCTTCTTCGTCATCCAAACCCTCAAGTAACTCTCTCTCTCTCTCTCTCTCTCTCTCTCTCTCTCTCTCTCTCTCTCTAGATTGATGTTTTCTCTTTAAAGTTTGAGTTTCTTTCTTGGTACTTAACATTTTCTGTGTTGAAAAGAGATGATGCAGGGGGCAAATGGTTACTTCAGTGTAGGGCAATGGCAGGAACTTGAAGTACAGGCATTAATATACAGATACATGCTCACTGGTTCACCCATTCCTCCTCAACTTTTACACCTTTTACTAAACTCCAACTCCAACCCTACCTCTCCCTTTTATCCTCTTTCCAACTTCCCACCATGTAAGTTACTCAATCCTTAGGTTTAACGCCAAAACGTGTTTCAATAATCTGACATTGTTAAGTTTTATTATATGTATCAGTGTGCCAGTCAGGAGGAGGGTATTGGGGAAGAGGAGGAATAGATCCAGAGCCAGGAAGATGTAGAAGAACCGACGGGAAAAAATGGAGGTGTTCAAGAGACGTGGTGGCGGGTCACAAATATTGTGAGCGACACATCCACCGTGGCCGGAATCGTTCAAGAAAGCCTGTGGAAATCCCCACACCCACCACCACCACCGTAGGCGGCAGTCGCGGCGGTGACTGTGATTATACCGTTGGCGTCGTTAAAAAATCAACATCTGGCTATAACGGCACCACCGCTTCCGTATACGGCGGTGCTCAAACGTACACAGGAACAGTGCATTCTGGTGGAAGTGTTTCCGGGCATTCTCCTTTCTTTGATCAACTTCATCTCAATCAAAGGTAATAATAAACCTAAACTTTGACCTTTTGGCTTTTTGTCTCTTTACGAATAAATGGTCCGTATAATTTAACAGTGAAAGTTCCTGTTGCTTTGTTTTGGAATTACTCGTATTTCATTTAAAATGTCTATAAGAAAATGTATTTTGAAGTGGGAGCTAGCGCATTGAAATAAAAAGATTTTTCAAAGATATGTCTGAAACAAGGTTGGATTTTTAGTCCGTTGTGGGGCCCACTTTCAGAAGTAGACAAAAGCCGTGGGTCAGACCTTAGTGTGTTTGAGAAAAAAAGCTGTTTGGAATCTAGCTTCGATCTGTTGCTAGACTCACCCCATCCACTCATTTTGACACTGTACCCACGCTACTAAATTTTCATCTGTAACTTCACATCTACTCACAAACAACTTTTTCACTTGGTTTAAATGATCACAAGTTAAATTAAATATAATATAGTATGGCGTGCTAACCCTAAAACATATGGATATACTTCTTTTTGTATAGGGTTTCAGGATCTACAATAGATAACAAGTCTGAATATCGATCTTCCCATGGCGGGTTACCGGAAAACGACGACAAATCATCAAGTGGTCGAACTCTTCGCCCTTTTTTTGACGATTGGCCAAGAACCGTTCAAGAACAAGAAATGCTAGCCACGAGTCTCTCCATTTCAGTTCCCGGAGATGCTCCGTCTGATTTCTCGTTGAAACTGTCGACTGGAAACGATGAAAGAGGCCCACGTGGAGAAGAAATCAATGGGGAGCGAGAACGTGTTCCGGTGAACTGGGGCATGCAATGGGGTACGCACCATGCAGGTTCATTGGGTGGGCCGCTTGCGGAAGCTTTGAGGTCATCTTCAACGTCTAATTCTTCATCGCCGACGAGTGTTTTACGTCAGTTGCAGCGTGGTTCTACTACTACTTCGGAGACCAGTTACGTTAGCACTTGAATAATGTACTCATCGGGTTGATCATGGAAGATAATTTCGAGTTTTTTCCTTTTGGATTGTTTAATTTGTTTGGTTTTATCGTTTTGAACTTCGTGTTTGTTTGGTGTGACTGTATACACATTGTCAAGAATGATCGTGATTCTAACTAACATTACAACGTTGACACGTGTTTAATCTTGTATAATTAATTGGGTTTAGGAAAAAGATTATGGTACTGGACATAACAGGTTCCAACGTTAGCTAGATAGATCTAGGTCCCACATTCATAACTAAATCTGTCTTTCCTGTGCTAATCTGTTCAATTGTTTTTGGCAACGTTTGGGTATAAAGTTTTGGGGAAATTTGAGAAACTGTCCCATATCAACATACGGCTCAAAAGATATGCCTATGATACTTATTTTTATAAAAGATATAATTTATTTAGGGAAAATTATATAAACGATGCCTGTACTTTATCGAAACTCAAATGTTCAGTCCTTATTATTATTATTTTTTTATGTGGATGGTCCCTGGTTTCAATTATTAAGTGGTTGGTTATGACTTATGATCCATGTAAAATGTCTTTTCTATTCTTTTTAATATATTTTTTCTTTATTCACATATTCATAACTTATACCTATCATATATTTGTTGATTTAATGGACCGGACCAAACCTACCACCGTCCACCACCAACACCTCTATATTATTGCGACTACTTTTCAGGATATAATGAACATGACAGTTAAAAGTCCGGATCAAAATATGAATGCTTAAGGGTGAATACATTATTGAACAAGCATAAAAATTGGACACATGAACAAACCTACCACTGCCTTCAATCTGTTCCTCTCATTTGCTTTTGTCTTTTTGAGTTAATGCTCAACAACAAATCGTTTTCTTCAATTGTGGTAGTATGTGGGACTTGTTTTTGGTGTCCCCTATGATACAATCAATTTTCGTCGCATGTGCAGCCATATGCTTTTGCTCTCCCTTATGTATTATGTGCTAACCTTTTACCATCTTCATCTAATAAATAGATAACTTTTATAAGATCAAATCAAACCAAAAATTAAATTCAAACAATATCTGAAACCTGATAAAAGATCACACCTTAAAACTTTCAAATTAATGATAGAAGTTAATGGCCAAAAACTTTAAATATTTGACACCAATATCACTACTACTTTTACACAATAACATGCTGCACTTACATTTGTCTTGGCAACGAGGATATAAAACTCATAATACTAATTCAAGCATTGTTTATAGAAGAGTACATGTTGCATTTAACTAGCAAAAAATGAAATATTTTATGGTGCTTGCAAACTTTAGTGTTAGTTGGATTTTAGAGACTCCTACCAATCTCTGAATCTATTGCACCAGATAAAAAACCAACGCTTTTGTAGTTTTCCTTTGTATTCCTTATAACTCATGAACACAAAAAATAGTTATTTCCCTTTCCTTTCTTTCGGAACTCACAAACGCAGAAGTTTAATTTTCTTTCCTTTACCTCCCTTTCTTTTCCCTCATTATTTTCTTTCCCCTTCTCTTATTTCCTTGACTAAAACTTAGGGGTGAGCATCAGTCGGTTTTGGTTGGTTTTTGGCTAAAATAGAACCCAATACAATAAGTTAATTTTTTATCGATTTCAAACCTAGTGGGTTTGGTTTTTGAGTGGGTTCGATTTTCAGATTTTTGAGTGAGTTTTTGGTTTTCCGGTTTTAACAATAGGTTGGTGGGTTTTGGGTTTTTGGTTTCCAACCCATTGAGTTTGAACCTAATTTTTTGATTTTTGGTTTTCAACCCATTTTTTGATTGGACGAGATAGAGATGAGAGAACTGGACAAGTAGCGTGTGCGGCAGGATAGAGATGAGAAACCGTGGCCGTTTGATTTTGATTGCTCATTTGCTGGTCTTCGTCTTCGTAATTCGTATAGCTCTATGCCGTCTTCATATTCGTCTTCAATCCAATAGTAAAACAAGAAAAGGCGACGGTACCCTAAAGGAAATGTGCGTTTAATTGTATCAGACTATCCGTACTGTGAAATCGGTTATAATGGGTTTTATTAATGGGTCGGTTTTTATAATGTGTTTTACTAATGGGTCGGTTCGATTTTAATGGGTTGATGATATCTATGAAACTGAACCCAAACCGATCTTTTTCCAGTTTTTAGAAATCTAAACCCAAAACTGACGGTCGTTTTTATTAGTTTTTATCGGTTTATCGGTTCTTTTTTACTCTCACTCTGAAATAAACCTAAACATTCTGAAAAAAAAAACCTTAAAAAGTTTATGCAATGAATTTACGACCTTGTTTACTCAATTTTAACCTCTGCTCGGAATCTTTTTCACCTCTGCCCGAAAATATTGGCATGATTTACTCGATTTACATGTCTACCTAGTGGTGTGTAACATCCCAATTTAAGCATAACGTTGTGATTAACGTTAATTATTTAAGTTTCGTAATTTATATCCCGACGATGATAATAATAATAATAATAATAATAATAATAATAATAATAATAATAAAACTTAGAAAGTAACTTATATGTTTGGCAGGGGGTGAAAATGTCATTGATGGAAACTTGGAATGTGGGATATATTGAAATTGGGTTAAAGGAAATTAACGCCACAATGTTGAGGGACCAAACTTGTCGTTTTCTAAGAGATTGCATGGGTCTTTTTTTGGGCTGCATCTTGACGTGGGAAGAGAATAGGGGGCCGAGAGGCCTTGGTTCATGATGGAAGCCCATGCACACGTCGTATGTGGCATGATAAGGATCGAGAGCCACCCCACTACCCTAGCCGATGGTTTTGAGTCGTAAATCACCCCCCCTATTTGCCGTGTTTGGTGCTTCCCAAGAAGGAAAAGAGAAACTGAGATCAAGGCTGCTTGGCGAGATCAGGTTCACGTAGGCCCTTCTCCCCTTTTTGCGACTTCCACACCACTCGATCCCAAGCCGTGAACACTCTCAATTGTCGTGAAGAACAAAATCCGATACAAGGTAGCGGGAAAGAAAAGACAGAAGCGAGTTTGTGAGGGAGGAGAGAATTTATGAAGAGATCGGCTGAAAGGGCTTCTGGTTTGCATCACTAGGTGAGTTGTACCCTTTCCTTTTCTTGTCCTTGGGCTGTGAACCACACATACCAATACCGCGTTTCCACCGTGAAGATGTGTGTGCATTTGTGTGTGTGTGTGTGTGGGGTGCGTGTGGGCGTGTTTGTTATTGCTTTGAAACCTTTATTTGATCTCCATATTCTTGTTGTCATTGAAGTTTATTCAGACCTTAAGAGGTCTTAATGGGTTTAGGGTTGAAAACCCTAACCCTGATGTCTTAGCTTGATATTTGGAAAAAGTCGGTGCTGTTGGGTAGTGTTGGAAAAATCACATAAAATCGTACGGTGTCCGATTGGGTCGAGTCTTATGTTCAATAATGGTATATCTGTGTAGTTTCTGCATCCAGAAGTCCTTGTGCTGATTCAAGCCTTAAGTTGGGTGATTATTGCAATCTTCACTGACTGGTCCAGGACTGTGACGAATTGTGAAATCTGTCTTGAAAAGTTCATAATAAAATGTGCAAAACTTATTTGGGGGTACGACCAGTAGGAAACGTTCAAGTTAGGAGTCTAGTTTTCTCACACCAAAAATCATAACCCAACTACTTGTCTATTTTACTATTTTCTAGTATATTTGAAGTACGATCTTGTGAGTGAACTGATCAGGTTAGGCAACTTTGTGGATTTATCATTTGTTATTGGAGAATGAAAATGGCCTGATGCCAGGCCCTGTGATCTTGTCCTTGGGTCTAGTGCATGCATGATTTTTCTTAGATTTTATTTTGAATCCTTCCTTGGTTGAAAGTTTCAAACTATGCAATCGGGTGAAAATTCAGCTTTGTTGTCATGTTCCATTTTTGTGATTGTTGTGATGTTGTGGGTTATGAGAGCAACAAATGAGTCTCTAGGCTTACTCCAATCAAACTAAAACACTTAATAACATTATTGAGTGGTCAAAACAAACAAAGTAGAAAGGGGGGTGTCATGGTTGAGACACGATGCGTATCGGAAGTGATAAACATTTAAATTTGTAAGTAACGCTATAAGTATCTATTTATAGTAAGGCTAGTGAGTATACTTGGTATTAATTCACTTAAAATATCTTATAGAAGTATAAGGTGTGCGAGTGGAGGTTGATGGGACCCGTGGAGTCACTAGACGAATTAGCGGTTTCGACATGAGTTCATCACTACACTGTATGGAAGTTGTACATCCTTTACTGTAGCTCGTGTGTTTTGTTTAGGATGTAGGTGGATAGTACCAGGCCATAGGAATTCCTAGTAGGTGTGTGAATGTTGAATTGATCTTTGTATCATGATCGTTATTTTATTTATGGAATCCGTAATTGTTACATGAATATATGTTAGTAACAACACCGAAATGAATCTTTTGTTAAGATTAAATTGGGTGTAATTTGAATTACACACTTTTACGCTTCCGAGCATATGAGAAGTATCAAGTCTTGATTGGTTTGTTCACTTGAATCCTAATGCGTTTTTCTAATCTAATCCAAGAGCTTATTTGGATTATGTTTAAGAAAAATAGATTTAATTCAAAGAGCTTATTTTGATTAAATAACTTTGTGAACTGAAAGTGTTAGAGCTTGTTAATGTTTTTGAAAACCATCTTAGATGAAATGAATATAATTTCTAGTCTTGATTGAACTCCTATATCAAATATGTGAAACGGAATCAGATCTTCATTTTATTGCGTATTCGTATCTTTTAAATTATCTGTATGTTTAATTTGATAACTTTTGAATTACAAAATTACAACCCCCCCCCTCCAAACAATTTTTGTATCTTATGTGAACAACTTAGCATTGAAATTAGACCCTTGTCCCTGAGTATCGACCCTGCTTACTTTATACTATATTTCCAGTATATTGAGCAGTGAATAAACTTTAAGATTCTTATCTATATTAATTTATTTGTTGTGTGTGACGCCTCAACAAATTGGCGCTGTTGCCAAGGACACGGCAGTACTAATTTTTTATGCCGAGATCTTTACGTATAGGTACACCAATACTAGTTGATTTAGAGATTGAGAAGACTGCAAAGAAGCTACGGAAACAAGCCAAGCTTTGAAAGAGGCAGCCGGGTTCCGGAACTTCTTCATCATCAGTCAACCCTCCAATCATAAACATTTGGATGGAAATCCCCATTTCAAGTGAAACCGAAACTGATACACAATCTTCACCTACACAACCTTCGTTAAAAGAATCATCACCACCATCCTCACCAACCCGAAGTACCTCACAACCACATCTTACAATCCCCATTATACCCGAGGTAGAGATCACCGGATCTCCTACCCAAAATCACCACATGACCGAAAAGAGAACCCTTCCTGAGTGGGCGACTCAAGATGTTACCCAACAACCGTTGTGCATTACATATCCCGCAATGATGAATTTCGAGCTTAAGTCGGGATTGATCCATTTGTGCCCACTTTCTACGGTTTAGATAATGAAGAGCCCCATAAATTTCTAAAGGAATTTCATGTTGTATGTGTTGGAATGAAGCCTCACGATGTCACCGAGGACCAAATAAAGCTAAGGGCATTCCCCTTTTCATTACAAGATGTAGGCAAAGAATGGTTATATGACCTACCACCGGGGTCGGTCACCACATGGAATGATCTTGCGAGACTTTTCCTTGATAAATATTTTCCAGAGACGAGAGCTTCAAGCTTAAGAAGGGAAATTATCGATATCAAGCAAGGAAAACGAGAAGCTCTTCACACTTATTGGGAGCATTTCAAGAAGTTATCTGCCTGATGCCCACAACACGGAATTTCAGAATATCAACTATTTCGTTACATTTGTGAAGGCTTAACCCCAACGGAGAGAAGATTAATCAACGCATCAAGTGGAGGTTCCTTAATTGATAAGACACCAACTCAAATCTGAGCTCTCATAGAGAAGATGTTGGAAGACTCCAAACACACGAAGAAAGAGGGTGAGTGGTATGTGGGTCCACCAAAGGGAGTAAAGGAAGTGTCTACTCCCCATATGGAAACGCAAATTTTGGAGTTGACAAAAGCGGTGATGCGGCTTACGAAGGACAAGGGAGTGGAACCACCATCTGTACGAGCTTATGGCATTTGTTTACAATATGGGCACCCAACTGATATGTGTCCCATGTTACAAGAAGACAATGAGAAAGTACAAGCTGTAGGCGGATACTTAGGTTAAAATCAAAGGAATTTTGATCAACCACACAACAATCCACATTGGGGACATCCACAAAACCAAAATTACCAACCAAGACCTCCATCACCTTATCAACAAAGACAACTTTATCAACTAACTCATCATCAACAGAATTTTCAGCCATCACCTCAACACAACTATCCCCCTCAACAAAGTCAAATGCAACAAGGTAGTAGCTCGGGTATGTCTTTAGAGGACATTGTAAAAAGTTTAGCTGCCAGTACTCAAACATTCCAAAACGAGACAAAAGCAAGTATCAAGAGTTTAGAAAAACAGATGTTCCAACTTGCCAATTCCATGAGCAAAATAGAAGGCCAAGGTAAACTTCTAGCACAAACTGACAAGAATTTGAAACACAATGCGTCGTAGTAGATTCAGGCTAAGTCGAGCCAACCACTTGAAATAAAGGTGCTTTCGGGGAGGTAACCCGGATGTTTACCGCTTTAATTGGTTTCTTTCAGACTTTTCGTATTTTATTTTCGAACAATTTCCTTTTTGTTTCAATGTTTCCAATGGTTTTGTAACGTAACAACGGGAGAAATGAACTAACATTTCCAAAATGCAGGAAAAGGTTAAGCTTGGGGGGTGGAGAACCAGCAAGGACAGGACACACGAGTTCAAAATTGTCATTTCGCCTGGTACATTTATTCCTTGTTATTTCCCTTTGGAATTCAGCAAGAAATTGTGTTTTTTGTTGTGTGATTTGGAGCTTAATACGTTGGATACACCCGTTTTAACTTTACAAACTGATTTTCCCACGTTAAAACGAAAATTTGAACTTGAAAAATCCCATGGTTCTGTTGACTCGTATAGTTGACTATTGACTTTTCTCCTGTACACCCATTCTATTTGAATTTTAATGGAAGGATCTTTTTGTAAACGTTCTAAGACTTTAGCTAAGAAAAAAATGTCCAATAGACGTCGTCGGTCCCCGACTCCCGAACCCTCATCTCCCATTCTTCCCGATAATTGGGAGGTGGAATTCATAGACCAAGAACAACGGACCAAATTTTACAATCTTCTCCAATGTCAATTCGTAGTTCAAAAATTCGCACTCATCGACTCTTTACATGAATTGCACATTCTTGACGGGGTTCAAACTTTATTCCAAAATTTGGGGTGGGATAACATTCTTAACATTAATTCCTCATCATATTCTCAACCCCTTCAGGAAATATTATCCTCCACCCCCGGTGATGTAGGTTCGCGTTTCTCCCTTTTCAAGCATCGAGGACTAACGCACATCGTCCATTTCTTGATACCTCTGTTATCGTGTTCATTGATGATATACTAATCTATTCCCGGAGTCACGAAGAGAACGAGACGCATCTACGTCAAGTTTTGGAGTTACTCCGTCAAGAGAAGCTGTATGCCAAGTTCTCAAAGTGTGAATTTTGGCTTCGTGAAGTTCAGTTTCTGGGACATGTTATTAGCAGCGAAGGTGTTAAAGTTGATCCTGCAAAGATCGAGGCTGTAATGAAGTGGGAGCCGCCGCAGAATCCATCAGAAATACACAGTTTTCTTGGGCTAGCTGGATATTACAGGAGATTTGTAGAGAACTTCTCCTCTATTGCAGCTCCTTTGACTAAATTAACTAAGAAGGGCGAGAAGTTTGAATGGACTGAGGAGCAGCAAGCTGCATTTCAGAAGCTGAAGCAAGCTCTGTGTGAATCCCCAGTACTTGCATTACCACAAGGTGGGGAAGACTTTGTGATCTACAGTGACGCTTCTAGGATGGGCCTGGGATGCGTTTTAATGCAGAGGGGCCGGGTGATTGCATACGCATCCAGACAATTGAAAGAAGCTGAGAAAAGATACCCGGTACATGATCTTGAACTAGCTGTCGTAGTATTAGCATTAAGGTTGTGGAGGCACTACCTATACGGGGTAAAGTTCAAGATCTATACGGACCATAAGAGTCTCAAATATTTGTTCGATCAGAAGGAGTTGAACATGAGGCAGCAGAGATGGATGGACTTACTTAAAGACTATGACTGCGAGATTTTGTACCATCCAGGGAAGGCGAATGTAGTTGCAGACGCTCTCAGTCGAAAAGAGAGACACATTAGGGTTGTGTCTGCTTGTATGAGCATAGTTAGTCGGCTACCTGAGCTGATTCGAACAGCCCAAGAGGAAGCAGGGAAGGTGGAGCATGTGAAAAACGAACGCATGGTTAACTATATTAACTAACTCGAAGAAAATTCTCTGCGATTGAAGACCTTTAAAGGTCGAGTATGGGTGCCAAAGCAGGGTGAGGCACGGAAGTTACTCCTCGAGGATGCGCATTGTTCTCGTTATGCTATACACCCGGGTAGCACCAAAATGTATCGGACGCTGAAACCATTATACTGGTGGCCGGGCATGAAGCGGGATATAGGAAGATATGTGGAACGGTGCCAAACATGCTTGCAAGTGAAGTCCAATCATCAAAAGCCGTATGGAGAAATTCAGCCTCTACCTATTCCGATGAAGAAGTGGGACGAGGTCACCATGGACTTTGTGACAAAACTTCCTCGGACGCCACGAGGACACGATGCAATATGGGTGATCGTGGATCGACTGACCAAATCCGCTCAGTTCATACCCATACGTGAAGATTATAAAGTTAGCAAATTAGCCAGAATCTATATTGATGAAGTAGTCTGTAGACACGGAGTACCATCCTCCATTATATCCGACCGAGATAGTCGATTTATTTCTCGGTTTTGGCAGAGCCGTCAGGAGCAGTTTGGGTCGAAGATTTTGATGAGTACTGCCTATCATCCTCAGACTGATGGGCAAAGTGAAAGGACTATACAAACATTGGAAGATATGCTTCGTGCGTGTGTTATAGATTTTGGTGGAAGCTGGGAGGATCACTTGCCTCTGGTAGAATTCGCATACAATAATAGCTATCACTCCAGCATTCAGATGGCGCCATACGAGGCATTGTATGGAGCACCATGCCGTACTCCGACCTGTTGGACAGAGTTAGGAGAAAAACCGTTAGCCGGACCTGAGATTGTCGCTCAAACCGAGGAGAAAATTCGTGAGATTCGAGAACATTTGGAGGTTGCTCAAAACCGCCAAAAGCAGTATGCTGATCGTCGGGTGAAACCTATAGAATTTCAGGTTGGTGATATGGTGATGCTCAAGGTCTCTCCGTGGAAGGGTCTGATTCGTTTTGGAAAGAAAGGAAAGCTGAGTCCTCGTTTTATCGGACCTTTTCGCATATCTCAAAGAGTAGGAGCTGTAGCCTACCGGTTAGAGCTACCTGAGGAGCTAAGAGGCATTCACAACGTCTTCCATGTGTCGCATTTGAGAAAGACTCTGTTTGACGAGTCCCAATGAGTGCCTTTACCTAAAATTGAAATAGATGAAAAGCTGAGGTACCCGGAGTAGCCAGAAAAGATTTTAGACCGCAAGGTGAGACAGCTACGGAACAAGAAGATTAATATGGTAAAAGTACAGTGCCAATATCACAAGGGCTCGGATGTAACTTGGGAAGCCGAAGAGGAAATGAAGGCGAAGTACCCCCAATTGTTTGCTTGATTCCGGGGACGGAATCTTATAAAGGGGGAAGAACTTGTAACGACTGTTTTACAAAAAAAAATTGTGAATAGTAACTCCGGCGTGAATAGTACTCCGGCATGAATAGTACCGAGAAATGAAGTAAGCGCTTACCTCGTGATGACATCAACGATGACGTCGTGAATAGTGACGATGATGTCATGATGACGTCGTGCTGACGTCGTGAATAGTATTTTCAAGCCCTATAAATAGGGGCCCAACCCCTTCATTTCAAACCACAACAAACACCAAACAACCTTACGATATCGGGGAGTGTTCTGGTGAGAAAAATAGGTCGGGAAAGGTAAGGAACGAGCGATAGCTTGTAGCGAAGTGCTCGAGAGTTGTCGGAAGAGTTGAACGGGGAACGAGCCAGCGACAATACTAAGTTAGTAATCGCTACTTTATTTGGCTAATAGTTTATAAAGTGTTAAACTATTATATGTGGAAGTTATATACTATTCGTAATTCCAAGAATAATGCCCAATGATTTACTTACGAGAACGGTGCCTAGGCCGATTACATGGGATCTGGTTGTTGGATTTTCCGAAAGGCTAAAATGTTGAAAGGATCCTGCCACCCCATCTGATCTTCTACCTGGCCGTTCTTTATTTGATAAATCACGATGTATCATATTGGAATTATAGAGAATATAAAGCAGAGTGATGGTGTGATCCGTAGTAATGCCGGTTGAAATAGTAGTTCACCTATAAACAAATATATAGGTACAAACCAAGCAGTTATAGTGGGTGTAAGAAGGCAGGAATAACCAGATACCGTATACCAAAAATCAATGTGAGTAATCTATCCATAAGTGTTACTTTTACTGTGGGGCCACATTATCGGTTATTGTGATTGGGACCATCTTTATGTGGGGTCACATACTCGGTAATTATGGTTGAGACCACATATATGCTGTGACGATCGAATTAGTAGTAATTGTGGTGGGACCACATACAAATGTTGTGATGGCCTACTTGGCAGGCAGTTTTATCACACATTCAACAGGTGTACGTTGAGTCCTTGAGACTCGGTATCACAGGGGGCTGTGATATGATGTGGAAGCTGAAAATTTAATGTTGTTATAACACTTATCGATTATTCAGTGAGCTTGTAAAGCTCATCCTTGTTGATACTAACTGTGTAGTTGCTGTAGACCCTACTAAAGGAAATGATCTAATTCGGGGTTAGAACTGATGACCGTAACAGCCCGGCTTTGGGGAGATACCACTTGTACCTTTTTCTTGTAATATATACCCTGTATAATATTTTGTTGAATAAAATATGTTTTAAAGTGTGGAAAATAAATGGGTATATTTATATTGAAAGCCGGGTGTTACATTGATATATACAATTGTATATATTTTGACTAATATTACTCATTGAATTTTATCAACGACTTGTGTATCAATTAAATTAAGCATAATTCTTGATTTAATATTACTTTTTACTATTGTATATTGTTATGATTAATTGATTTAAAGTTACTTATTTGACCATATTTTAATTTTGATCATGATGATTATTTAAAATATAAACGATAATTATTGTTTGTTAACAACCACTTATTATTATTATTAAAAAATAACAAAAGATTCTTAAAAACTACTACTATTATTGAAAATTTATTAATATTATAGCATTTGAAAAATTACAAGATATTCAAATAAAATAACTATGTGATCATTATAAATGATTCAAGGGTTGTAAATATTTAAATACAATTTTAAATTTTAAACAATTTATTTATTTAATTATCTTAGTTATAGTTTTTCATTTTACTCTTTTAACTTGTAATAAAAAATAATACAATCTAACATATCTTTGTATAAATAAGTAAAAATATAGCATCTAAAATTGAGTTGTTTGGTTAGAAAAAAAAATTATCTCAATTCTATATGACATTTAATTAAAGGTAAATTTCAAAAAAGATACTAAGGTTTCAAAAAAGTTCGATTTTGACACAATGTTGTTTTTTTCTCACTTAAGTCACTAGCTTTTCAATTTTTATCAATTAAGTTACTATGTTTACAATTTTATTTCAATTTTGACCGGTTGACCGGTTAACCTGATTGTCAGCTCACGTGGAATGGTGACATGTCAGTATTTGATGATGTAATAGATCATCGCAATGAATTAAAATGGGTTTTTTTAAAGATATCTATACAAATGTTACGTCCAAATAGTCATATAGTTTTATAATTAAAATGGCTTGATCCTTGATTGGATATCTAAATATCTCTTAATTAAAACAAAATAAATAAAATCATAAGAAATTTATGGTCGCAAGTATCTTACAATAAAATTTTTGATGCACAAAATAAAAGTTTTTGGAATGAAAATTTTATTGAAAAAATGTTTGATCTCGTTTGAAGTAACACAAAATAAAAATAGGCAAATTGCAATAATGACATTTAAGTTTTCAAAAAAAAAAATTAATTTTGACATTATGTTATGTTTTTTCAATTAAGTCACTAAGTTATCAATTTTTTCCAATTAAGTCACTATGTCTTCAATTTTGTTTTAATTTTGACACCTAGGTGTCACATCACCATGTCACGTCAGCTGACAACCAACCGGGTTGACAGGTCAAGTGCTCAACATTAAAACAAAATTGAAAACATAGTGACTTAATTGCAAAAAAAATTGAAATTAGTGATTTATTAGAGAAAAAAATAATACGGTATCAAAATCGAAATTTTTCTAAACTTAACGTCTTTTTTGGAATTTTCCCTTTTAATTAACATGATAAATTATTTATTTAACATGATATTTTTAAATTTACCAACAATATAAACATATATATGAATTTATTTAATAAAATTATTGTTACAGTTGAAAATTAAAAATCATTGATTAACATAAGCATATTAGATTAATAATTATACAATGGGTCAAATAAACAATATTTAATTCATGTTTAAGATTTAATAACATATTTAAATTAACAAATTAATTCTATTATCTTAAAAAATAAAAAGTTAATATTATAATTAAAAATAATAATAAATTTAATATATTAATCAAAAAGAAATTAAAAAGTTAAAAATTTTCAAATGAATATCATTAAAGTACTTTTTTTTTATAATACATATCTTGTTCAACACATGTTATCAACAATGTTATTATTATATTTAGTACCTAAAGACTTCAAAATCACCAATAATCATTACACGAACACACTCCCTCTTTAAAATGATGAAACCGACTTCTATCTCTCACAATTATCTCCCTTCCAAAAAACTTCGAAACCAATTTACTCACCTCATGACAATCTTTACACACTCTCAAATTCTTCGTAATCCTCAAAACTTCCCCCGGTTTACTTTTCAACAAACCGTAAGCAATCGCTAGTTTCTCACTATGAAAAAAAACCGGGTTTTCCACATCCTCTTCACCAATATCATACAATAAACCCTCACTTTCCGGCTTATATCCCATCGACTTAACACAAGTCAACATTTCGTTGACTTTTTCATATATCTCTTTCGAATCCTTATGAACTCTCCCACCAGCAATAAACTCGTTAATTTTACCCCCAATTTCAATTTGCGAAAAACCCGGTTCTTTTTTCACACCTCGATCGTTCATGAGCTTTCTAATTTTAGCAACCGATTCAAATTTAGATGCGTTAGCGTATATATTCGCTAATAATACGTATCTTCCGCTATTATTAGGTTCCAATTCGATTACTTTTTCGCCGATTTTTTCGCCTAATTCGATGTTGTTATGGATCTTGCAAGCGCCAAGAAGTGCACCCATTACACCCACGTCAGCATCCATTGGCATTTCGTTTATGAGTTTCGTGGCGGAATCGAACATTCCGGCCCGTCCGAGTAAATCCACCATGCATCCGTAATGCTCCATTCCCGGCGGAATCCCGTAAACTTCAACCATGTGTTTGAAATAGTATCGACCTTTTTCGACTAGACCGGAATGAGCACACGCGCTTAGTAAGTTCACGAACGTAATGTAGTCCGGAGTTACCGATTCCCGTTCCATTTTCTTGAAGAGATCGATGGCGGAATCGCCTTTTCCGTGCATCGCGAATCCCCCGATCATGGAGTTCCATGAGGAGATGGAAACAGTAACGGAATTGGAGTTTGTTAAGTCGTTGAATGTTTTGAGTGCTTTTTCGAGGGACCCGCATTTGCAGTACATGTCGATGATGGTGGTGGCGAGTTTCGGGTCGATTTCGATTCCGTTTTTGGTGATGTAATCGTGAATCCATTCCCCTTGTTTTAATGCCCCGAGTCCTGTACATGCTGATAACATGCTTGCTGCGACAAATTTGTCTAATTTGATGTGATTTGATTGCATTTCGTTGAATAAAAGAAGGGCTTCGTGGAAACGGTTGCTTTGAACGTATGCGGAAATCATGGCGTTCCAGGAAACGGGGTTTCTTTCTGGCATTTTATCGAACAGTTTGCGAGCCTCGTTGATGTGTCCCAGTTGGGAGTAACCGGTGATTAGTGTTGTCCAAGAGATGGGATCTGGGTGAGGCATTTTGTCGAACACCTTTCTTGCGTCCTGTAAATTGTTGAAGCTTACGTACATATGAATCAAATTGTTCTGAGAAAAGCTATCTGAAGAGTGTCCGAATTTCAGAATGTGGGCGTGAACTTGTTTTCCTTCTTCAATGGCGTTGTGGAGAGAGCAAGCTCTTGTGACTGGAGGGAAACTGAACTTATTGGGGGTTACAGAGTTTTGTAGCATTTGGGAGTATAAAGGTATGCATTCTTTGGCAAGTTGGAATTGGAGGTGACCTCTAAAAATGGTGTTGTAAATGAATGTGTCTGGGTGTGGCAATTTGTCGAACGCCTTGAGTGCATAAGACAAATCGCCGTTTCTTGAGATGGCACAGAACTTGATGACCCTACCGATGGCATCGTTATCACCTGAAAGGCCAAGTTTGATTATCTGGGAGTGATATTGCTTCAGCTCCTCCATTGTTGAGCATGACTCTAGACCTTGATGGAGCTGGACTGAGTTAACAAAAACCAACATTCAGTAGAGAACTAAATTTTCGCACAGAAACAATGTTGCAAAGCAGAGAGAGTGGTTAAAAGCACCTTAAGCAGATGAACACCTTTTTTTGAACCGTTTCTCGCATCTAGGGCATCTGGTTTGGAATTGGACATCTCAAACCTACATAACGCAAACCATGCTTACATCAAACGTGTTGAATATACAGATGAGATCCTTTGATGTGAAGAGCATTTGAGCACCAATTGTATATCATCAAAATCCTAATTGACTTGCCTTTTGATCAGCGTATTGTTGCCCTCTGTAAGATTATCGGTAGGCGAATTAATGATCAGTGCACTGCACCGTAGAGATCTACGACACTTGTTCTTGGAACCACCATTCTTGGTACCATACGGAAATGAAGGTAGCTTCGCGGGTTCCAAAGAAAGACCGTTTATTGCCATGATTTCAAGCATCCTGAATCACTGCACAGGTGAAAGCAACCGACGAATCGCCCTACGATGCTACTAGGAAGTACGCAGATGCTTCGCAGACCTTGTAAGATAAAAAGCCTTGGATGAAACTTGAAAGTACAGCTTCGATAAACTAGCAATCGAATTACAGAAACAAAAATGCATCAAAAATGGAGGACAGGGGAGCTTACGATTGAAGAATAAGTAGCAAGTGCAGGGGAGTACCGCATCAGAGGTAGAGATGAAGCGAGACTGATTATCCGTTCGTTGAAAATCGACCAAATATGAGATATTTTGAATAAATTACATATTTGGTTCATGAGTTTAGATCTTCTACATTTTTGGCCCAATGATTTTATATTCTTCATCCTCATTATAGAGTGATTATGTTTTTCGTTTGTCACGAAAAATGTTCTTGGCTATGCGAAATGATTATTAAACCTTATCGTTTTTTTTTTCTTCATAATAATTTATAGAGTAAGTAACGCGAATGGTTTTTGTGGTTTGAGATGGTTATACTTTGGGTTCCTAACTTTTTTTTTTTTAAAACTTAGATCGTCCTTAAGTTTTAAATTTGTAACTCTCAAGTCTCATGATCCTCCACTAACCTTCTGTCTATTCTTTCTGTTAGACAGCCCCACGTGCCTCTTTCTGTTAGACAGCCCCACGTGCCTTGAACGTTGGGGGCATTGTTGTCCTTTAGAAATTGCCGTTCTTCTTTTTTCCTTCTCCCCCAATCCAATTCATTTTTAAACCCTCAACCTTCCTCTTAGGGTTACTGCTCGATTCTTTTCTCATTCTCTTATAAAGACACTCCATCCTATTAAATCCTACTTAATTTTAGGTTAATTGTATGGTTTGATGATTAGTTCCTTTTAATTATTACTTTAACTTTATTCCTAGTTATTATATTATCATTACTACATTATTAAATAAAAATAAACAAATAAAATGAATTATACAACATTTATAGATAAATTATTAAGGGCATGTTTGACAAGATCTTAATTTTTAAGTGATCTTAATTTTTAAGTGATCTTATAAGTACCTCGGGATGCGTTGCAGGATATTAAGGTGCCGCTCGCAAGGATCATACGTATAAAGACACATTTGCAGGACTGCAAACAAAATGTTGGGTCAGGTTAACATGAGGTATTAGAGCCTGCCTGTAAGGCTCCTGTATAATGTAGTATTAAAGACGGGAGGCACGAACGAGTTAAGCTTGAGGATGGTCTTGATAAGAGTTCGAATCGTGTTACAATTGTACATGTGGGCATGCTTAAGTATCTCAATGGCATATTTTTGTCAACATAAGAACATTCTGGTATGTGTTTGAGTTGCAAATATTCCACGAAATTAGTTTAGAGCACCAAGGTCGGTGATGGAAAACTCACGCCCAAGATGAGTAATAAGATCTCGATTAAGAGTAGTAAATGCACTTGTAAGTAAGATGTCGTCAACTTAGAGCAACAATAATTTGTACCCTGAGTGGAATGTAGGATGAGCAAAAATGAGACAAAACGACTATGTTGAAAACCATTTTGGATGGCATAACGAGTGAAGTGTTGAAACCATGCATGTGAGGCCTGCTTGAGGCCCTATAAGGGCTTCTATACATGACATGCATGATCAGGATGGTGAGAGTCCTAAAATACTGGTGGTTGGTGCATATAAATTGTGTCCTGAAGTTGAAGTTGTGTATGAATATGTTCTTCATGTCTAAATGGTATATGGGTCGGTGTTTAGAGATCGCAATGCTAAAAGTAGTACACATGGTGCCGATTTGAAAACCAAGCTAAACATCTCCTCACAATCAATAACTTGATGTTAGCGTTGACCGTAGATGGGTCTTGTACTAATAAAGAGTATCATAAATATTTAGGTTTTCTTTAAATAACCATATAGATATGATTCTATGTAGCTCTGATGATTGAAGGACTAGCTGCCATGTAGCATTAGAAATAAGAGCATGATATTCCTTATTCATAGCTTTAAGCATGTGAGGATCATGTATCACTTGTAAGTAAGAGTGAGGAGGAAGTGAGATTGAGGCGTTGAGTAGGTTTTGTGATGCCATTTTTTATGGGTAGTCACATGGTAGGTTGACATGTCACAGTCGTTGATGCGGTCAAAGATACAAGATAAAACATTACTATCCAATAGATAGGCTAAGTAAGGGTCGAACCGTAGAGTTCGTGGTTGGCACTATTGTGTCGATAACAAAACTGTTCTATAGTGTTACTGTATAGCAGGCATATTACTACACCTCAACTTCAAATCAAACTTGAAAATCATAAACAAATCAGATCTACGCATGAAACTATAGATCAACACCGAATGACTAAAAATACTTCTTTTTATAAGTTGAATTGAAACCGACAATTGTTCACCAACCAAAACAGGAGCCAAATGCTTACTCCTAAATCTGAAGCTTAACCTTTGTAGTTAGAAAAATTTATTGATGCGAAATACTCGTAGCACAAGAGTTTGATACAAAAACTGAATGTTGTGAAATAAACTAAAACTAACCAACTATGAAGTGTAAAACTGAAATAATACGAAATTGAGTCAAAGATGCCAGAGTTCTACTCAATGGATCAGTCTCCGCTCCTCGAAATTCGACATGGATGCCTCTATTTATAGTTGCAAGATCGGCAGGTTCGCGTCGCCAGATAAAACTTTTCGCGTCGCGAGTCTGCCTTATCCCCGATTCTGCGCTCTTTGAATTTCAAGTCAACTTTCAGATCATGTTCTTATCTCATGCCTGGCGTCGCGAATACCAATGCTCTGCGTCGCGAGCTTTTCTTGATCTTTATCGTCATTTTCTTCCTTATCTTTGCCAATTTTACACTTTAAACCCTGCATAAAATAATTTTCCTATACAAGTACTTACACTAAAAGTGAGCATTATTAGACCTTTAAGAAAGATAAAATAACTAAATATCAGTCCAATAATGCATAAAATATGCAATATAAAAGTGCGTTATCATAGATGCACATAAGGATGGTGATGACGGGTTGGTAAGTGACCATGGTAGATGTGGGTTTAGGAGATGAGGTGGCTGAACTACTAGAAAGTGAATACTTCAACACTTGATCATCGGGATGGCCGAGTTATTGATGCTAAATATAATAACTAGAAGACACAAATGTTAGGGATGTAGGAGAGACGACTAGATAAAGAGGACCATGGTTATCACATCAGATTAGAGGTTAATAGGTCCTATAATCCTCGATAGTAAAGCCACATTCGTCAAATTTAATCGTGCATTTATTTTGATTGGTAAACTGACAGACAATTATAAGATTTTTGAAAATGTTTGTTGTGTTAGAAATATTTTAAGGCTAAGAGTACAGTAAGGTTTGTGAATGGGAAAGGTTGAGTCTCATGTTCTTGTTACAAGAATAAAAGATCCATTGCCGGCTAAAATAGAACGAGTATCATGATTATTCGAAATGGTTTAAAGTATACATGCATTTGCATGTACTGTTGGATTAGGTGTCTAAGCCATGACTAATAATTTGTATTTACCTAATTAATAAAAGCAAAGTCCATTTGGGTTGCCCTCATAGCTGGAGGTTTGGTAGAAAGTTCGGTAGAGAGAAAGGTTGGTTTATTATGGGATTAATAAATCAATAGAAATAAAAGATATGGTTTGTTAATATATTAAAGTGATAATATATTAATTAGAAACTATGTTGATTGATTAATAATTAATCAGAAATTAATTGGATTAATTTCTGTGGCATTAATTAGATTAATCAGGAGGTCAGGGATTAAAGTCGTACAAATTCAATAGTTGAATTGCGGCGCGTGGCGCACCAATGTAAAGGCCGCGACGCGCGTACATATTCGTACGAATTCAATAGTTGAATTGCGGCGCGCAGCGCGCAAACGATCTGGCCGCGGCGCGCGTACAGATAATCCGGAAAATGGGCTGCGGCTAGGGTTTTTAGCCTTACCCTTTGGTTCCCTATAAATAGGGAACCCTAGACCTCATTATCAGTGCTCATTTTCTATTATTCTCTCTGGAATTTTCGGTCCACCCTCTGGCTCCCTGGGTGTGATCTCATTTGAGGCAGGACACTTGTGCTGCTTAGCTTCAAGATTAAAACTAAAGGTTAGTTTTTCTGATTTATTCTTTTAGTTAATTTTTGTTTGGCCATTAGGAATTAGTTACATGTTCAAAGTAAGAAAACATAGATCTTTTCTAGGTTGCATGTGAACTTAGGTTATTTAGTTCATGGTTGCGGAAAACCTTTCAGTGGTATCAGAGCATTTGGTTGTTTTCTTGTTGAATGGCTGTAATAGTTTTCCTAATTAGGGTTTATTGTTTATAAATCTTTTGGGTCTGATTTCGATTTTGGGGTTTAGGGTTTTTGAAACCCTAGCCCCTCCCCCCTTCTTTTTCGATTTTCCTAGTTAGGGTTTTAGAAGGTTTTCTATTTTTGGTAACTTTAATTGGTTAATTAAATGGATAACCTTAAACCCAGTTTGTTTGAATTCGATAATTAAGGGTTTAAGATAGGTTTAAATTGATTTGATTAATTTGAAAAAAACCTATCTACATTTGAATTAATTTAATTAATTGTTTAATTAAAAGATAATTCAAGGGATTTAATTTAATTTTGATTTAATGGTTAAATTTCGAAAATTAAAGGATAAATCCTAAAATATTTTAAAAGGTTTAAAAAATCTAGATTTAATTAATTTAATTAATAGTTTAATTAAAAGATAAATTAAATCAAATTAAAGGTTTAATTTAATTTGAAATTTAATAGTTAAATTTCAGGAAATTAAAAGATAAACCAGGAATCTTTTAAAAAGATTTAAAAAATACATCTTATATATATTATTAAAGTTTAATCTTATATGTATAAGATAAATTGGTTAGTCAAATCATTAGTAGGCCTCATTCACGAAGCTGGTCTATAAAGTGGGTATAAGGAGACTGCCTATAAAATGACGATCTAATGGGTGTTCACTCTCACCCACCGCTCGCCTGATCAGTGGAGGGTCGTTAGGCGAACAGTTTTGATAGGACCACTTAATCATTAAAAGTATAATGATCAAAGTACTAGAACCCGTACAAGAATTCCCAATCTAGTTACTTTAGAAAAAATGTGAATTTGATGCTAACCCATGAAATTGCACATTGCACTTTGTGAAACGTTGGTGGAGCGTGTGTGGGTTACCGGCACACCAATGGGGGTTCATAAAGAGTGGCAATGGGTTTCTCGGGTGTTATCATTGTTGATGGAGCGTGTGTGGTTAACCGGCACATCAATTTGAGATGATAATGGACCCCGAGAGTACCAAGCTAATTTACATGGTTATTCACACCCGGTTTGTGATCCTCGGCATCCCAGTCACAAACGGTGGGGCATATCCGAGATTAAACATGCCATTGAACAGTTCAATGAATCTCACTGATCTAGGAATTTCATAAGACTGAAATTGATAAAAGTTATCTACCTTAATGACCACTGTGTTGTGACTACGGCATCCCTCTTCACAGCATAGTTGGGGTATTTTGGATCCTAGCCTTGTTAAATAATATATATTGGGTAATTATTTAAAAGGATTAATTAAACGAATAAATTCAAATTTTATATATGTCTAAAGAAAATGTCATTCTCCTCCTTCACCCATTTCTGAGAGCTTCAGAAAGCACCTATTTAGTATAGTAAGGCTGACTGGCCTGAACTATGTGATGAGCATGACTCCTTGACTATTGAGTCCAAGGAAGTTCGTTGCCTTAAGCTATTGATCATTGACCCCGAGTTCTGTAGGGATTTAGAATTCCTGGGGTAAGATAAGTTAGCACAGCTAGTTGAGGAAAGGTTCCGAGAACTGGTTGATAAAGGGAACGAACTAGGATCTTCAAAGAGCTTGAAGTTGCAAGCTAGAAGGAAGTAGCACCAGTTTGTGTGTTCCCGAGATTGAGGGATACATAGGCAAACAGTATAAAACTGGTTTCCCTTTGGGATCGGGAGTTAAGCATCAGCTCAACTCGCTGATCTGTTCATCCAGATGAACAGAAAGGGTAACCGGATAAGACAATCGTGGAAGTGCATTCAATGTCGACTCTGTATGAATCGTTCATGGAGAAGCATAGTTCCATTAATTCAGCTGCTTCAGGATTGAGTCCAGTATTAAGGTGCATCAAGAAATGATCCAGATCATCTGGACCGATTGTTCGATGTTTTCAAACTGGGAATCCACAAGGTGGGACACAGTCACATAAAGATTGGAAAAATGCTCTAAAGCCAAACCGTTTGGCAAACTAAGTAATATCTTAAAACTCAGAATACCTGATCCTCATTTCCTTGATACAGGATGTGTTTCTCACATTTGCTCTGTATGCACGAACTCTGTAGGATGCGGGATGTTGTCGCACAGGAGCATATTCAGATTGAATATGGAGCTCGTGCATTTTTGGAGTTAAGCTAGATATTTGTTCTTGTTATTTGTTTATAGATACATTTAACATATATTCACATTGTACATTGTTCTGAGGATAATTCTGGTTTATTGAAATTTTTTTTAATGGTTGTTTTAATTGTCCTCGAAATGTTGTGTGAATGTGTTGATGACGTAAATGGTAATAACTTGAATGTTGATACATCCAATGGGATTGGATTTGTAAATTGTGTTCTTTATGATTGTTAAAGTGAATTTTATGAGAATCACTTCAACCAAAGGTCCAGTTGGACAGGACTTTGGAATCATTTGACTTAGAGTCACATGATGAATTGAGTGCTTAATAAAATTAATTGTGGCAAGAAAGGAATCGCCCAAAGATCCAATGGATAGGATTTTGGAATCAGTTGACTTGGAGTCAGGTGATGATTGCATGTCTTGAACAATATTAACAAAGTCATAAATTTACATGGAACTGTAAAGGTATTAAGAGTTTGAGCAACAGACACATAAGTTACTGTGTATTGCTCGAATCTTCGAACAGAACACTATTAGTTATGCTTCAAAATATTTGCCGAATAGTTTGACAAATATGGTTTCGCTTATCGGAATAAGCGATTGATTGGAACCTTGAAGTGTTCAAGGATTTCAAAGGAAGTATAAGATCAACAGAACCTGAGTAACAACATAGACTGAGAAAAAGTTTCACAGTTTATCCTCTTCCAAGAACACTAATGGTTATAATGTGTCTTAGGAAAGATGATGGAGCATTGATCGAAATAGTTTTGATCCTCGGTGTATAAGATACACTGGATACATTTCTGACTAATATTTCAATGAATTGAATATTCAACCAGTCAGACCGCAGAAGCCATATTCCGACCACATCTTATACTAAGTAGGTTATGTTGACACTGTCTGAAATGTAAAGCTGGGATCGTCCCACTAGTACATAGAAAGTCCAGGGTCATGTAGCATTCGTCTGAATCTCATGATAAGCCTGAAACTGATCAGCAATGTCGTTTCATTGGCCACTCCGGTTATCCTTTGGAAGAAGAGTACTTTTAGAAAGAACTCAAGTTCTAAGGAAACAGTGGGAGTAAGAATAATTCTGAATGAGTTCAGGGATTAGCCAAGTGAAAGAACCTTTAGTCACCACTGGGACTTGACCAGGAATTAGATTCCTGTTAAACCTGACATACCCTCTCTTCGCTTGACCAGTAGTTATTGTCACTGTCATAAGGAGTTATGATTTGGGTGATATACCGGGTAGTGGTAAAACACTAAAGATGGTATGGATAAGTAATCCGACTGCTGGAAGCATTGGTGAGCCCGGTTGCTGCCAAATAAGAGAACCTTACCGCGAGACACAGTCTATGTGACAGTTTGATTGATCTTTACAACTGGTCTAGGAACCAGTGGAAGTAATTGAATCATCAAAAGAAGGGAACATAGAAATGTACTTACAGAACATCTGGTTGAATGAGTCATCACTTTGAGTCAAGCAATTGATTCTGAGAGAAGCACTCTCAATACAAGATGTAATTCGAGAGGATTCTGCGTGGCATAGTGTGAGTCGTTAGTGGAGCGTGTGTGGTTTACCGGCACACTAATATGGACTCACATAGAGCATGCCATTACAAAAGGTACATGGCCCCGGGATTCGTCCCATGGGCATCTCGCAAGAAAGGACATTCATATTATCAAGATAGGCCAAAAGGTTTGGATTTTGTGAATAGTCTGAAAGATTTCCTTTAATATGTCGGAAAGGTTTGGATTTCGGTTTCGCAAAATGTGCCATAAGTTCTGGATTTTGTGAATAGTCTGAAAGAGTCATATAACGGTGTCAAAGCCAGTGGGAGTATTGTTGTTATCTGCTATCTCTGTATGTGGGTTACATACTGATTCTAGGAAACGTCTCTTTTCATTACAAAGTGTAATGACTTGGTGTTAAGAAACGGTTCGCTATGAAAGACTTTAAGAGATACAACATACTCAGGTGGTTGTGAACATCTATTAGATAGATCAGAATTCTGCCAATATGATCTTGATGAGATTCAAGATGCATAACCCTAGGAATGGAGTCTCCTGTCGTTGCAAAGTGTAATGAATTGGCATGAAAGAAACAAAAAAGGTGCAGCATGCTCACGTAGTTCATAGACATCTATCAGATAGATGAGATTGACAGTATTGACTTAGCGGTTGAGAATATGATCTTGATGGGATTCAAGATGCATAAGAAAGAGTCCCTGAAAGGAAATGGTTTCCGGAAATCATGACACAAGGATTATTGGTAATCTTAGGATTCCGAAAGTGCTTGGAATGAGATTACATCAGGTTCCTCGAGCCTCTTAGACAAATCAGAAGTGTTATGAACATATCCTGATGACTTAATGCTTAGAGCATTGTAAGTTGGATTCAGGATATTGCCTAGCTGAGAATACTGAATGGATTTTTTGAACAGACGTGAGAAATCATTGGGAAATGATTAGGGTGATTTATTTGAAAGGTTTTCAAATCGGTAATTGTTTACACCAGAACGTGGTGCTGTAGGACTTCATGGTTAAAGAATTTCGTTGGTTTCTGATAGAGCGCGTGTGGGTCACCGGCACATCATGACACCTCGAAATTGTCTTAGGGTGTAGTCATGTGGACTAAAGACCCGAGAACCATGGGCAGTCACGGTACACATCACCGGAATGGAGTTGTGAGAGAAAATGACAAAATGACAAAATGACAAATTGAGATATCATCGGAAGAGTATCCGATAGGATCATCTGCAATAAAGTGTATAAGTGTTAGACGCTTGGATACATAGAAAGAGTGAAAAGGTCATAGACATAGATATAAAAGGCTTGAATTGGAAGTTTAAAAGAAAATAAGAAACCGATAATAGTTATGATAAATCCGACTTGGTAATTACCTCGTGGAGACTTGGTAATAAGCAGGATTAGCTGCTTGTCAGATTTTATGTTTCGATTTTGCATGTTTACTTCCTGAATAATTGGATTATTCAAATATCCACAGTCGTTCATACTCTTAGGGAGTAAGTATGAAGGAAGACTGTCATGAATTGGTTTGTAGATTGTCTAAGGAGTTAGACATAGCAATAAGATTGCTGCAACGTTCATGAGTACTTGGAAATGGAGATTTGAGTATTGGATAAACCCGCGCTCAATGGATTGCTTCATGGATTATATCACGAGCAATGTTGAGACGATAATATCTTATGATCTTAAAGTGGAGAGATATGAGTTATAATTTACAAGGCGGTTGTTCATTGATAGTACGAAAACGCATCGGTAACTCGGTGTTATAAAACGTGCTGTTGTGAGTGATTTGTCGGGTAAAATATATAACATATTAGTCGAAGCTTATTCGTCCCTTGACCCTGACGGGAAACAGATATCTGTTGGCCACTCGATGATTTTGAAGTTGACTGAAGCGCTGGTGACGTGCACGCAGAGGTCGTCATGCGGTCAAAAATAAGAAATAACCTAACATTCACTAGTATAGTGGAGTCAGGGTCGATCCACAGGAGCTACGTGGTCAGCCTAGATGAGAGATTACCAACTAATAGTGTCACGGCTATAGTCGGAGGAATTAATTTCTATCTGTCTACCTCAAAGCAATATTCAACACCCACGCCAAGCTTAGCTATGTCCAAATGACCTAGTTACTTTCTGAACTCAGAAGTACATCTCTGAATCAGGAGCAATTGAAGGCATCCAAACTAGCAAAACCAAGCATGGCATAAACTAGCTAACAACTAACAGTCCTATGGGACAGTTAATAGCCAATGTTTAATGCCTACCCTAACCAAGTTAGCTACTGTTTTCAGCAAGGGAAAACAGTCCCAACCAAGTCACAAACAAGTTCAATCACAATCAAACAACCAAATAACAAACTAACATCCAAAACACCGAAAAACCAATATTAACATTAACCGAATGATTGCATTTACTCAAACCAATATCCAAACATCAAAATCAGTAGCTAAACACTACTAAAAACAGAACCCTAAGCTGGAGATCGATGGTTGTCACACCCAAAGATTCAACTCAAGCTTACAAATGTTTAACTAAAGTGAAATAAAATCTAAAAGCATGAAAATACCAAATTATAGCTTCTGAAATGGATTCCTCGAGTCAAAGAGCTTCTAGGTCGATGTTTACATCAAGTCTTTGCTAGGGTTTTCGGCCGGAAATGCCTCTATTTATAGTTGCAAATTTCCCGTGACCGCGCCGCGCAAATGTGAAATCAGCGGCGCGCGTACTTATCCGTTCCCCGCTTTTTCGTCATTTAAATGTGTTCCACCGCCTTACATCCGCGGCGCGCAGGAGATAAACCCGCGGCGCGCGTACGTCTTCTCTTGATTTTGCATTCTTTCCATACTTTTTCCTTTTTGTATACTTTTAGTCCCTGTTTCCGTTCTTTTTCTCCAGACAAGTCCTGACACGAAAAATGAGAATACCCATGCATATATGATATAATTTTACCAAGAACAGGGCTCAACAACGCCTAAAATACTTGATATCACTAGGCGTTGTCAAACACCCCACACTTGTGCCTTGCTTGTCCCCAAGCAAGAGAGTTTTTAACAAATTATAATAGAGAATCGAACAGTTTTTGAATGTGTTTAGTTCAAAGCTTATTGCTCTTCGAGTTAGGATGGAATAGTTTGTGAAAACATAATTGAGTTGTTCTTTGGAATTCATGGCTTTCTAGAGAACCCTTGATTACAAACTTTCTGTCCACAATGAAGTGTACTTACTCATTCAGATTCTAAAGGCCATTAAGGAATTGTCCATGACTTTCGATGTTGTCCGTGTAGCGAGCTTTCAGAAATACCATCCCAGACCAGACGATCTTAGGTGGTAAGGTGCATAAGGCCCACCCATTTTAGACTTACCGGCTCGAACAACAAAGGCCACAGATTGACTTTTCCTTCCTAAATTCCAATCCTAAAACGGCTCAATCTTCTAAACTCGTAAAACTCAACTTATTTGACTAACTAATAGCATGATCACAACTAAACAGTATTTCTTGAAAAATACTTAATGCTATCACAATCACAAACCCTTCATTTCAGAATTGCAATTCATTAAAAATTTTGAAAAATATTGCTAAAAATTGAAAAATTGATCAGTTCTGCAAAAATTTCAAAGATATCTCTTTCGACCGTCCACACCCCCACTTAAAACCGTACAACGTCCCCGTTGTACAAAAATTAGTTTAAAACAAGGGAGAAAGAGTTACCCCTTTTTGGACGATGGACTACTTGGTGCTCAATATCACAGGTATAATGCGTACAAAAAGATCCTCGATTCATATTCTGCTGGAGTTGTAGCGCTACAGTAAGACACGCCGGTGGTCAAGACAAGTGGAGGGGGCACGGTGACCCCACACTTGTCTGAGACAACTCCCTCTCAATTTGATATATCATGCACAACTTAACAAAAATGAAAACATACATGACAGAAAATAATAAAATAATATACAGATAGATGTGTCATAAGTTTATACATATAAAAAGAAAATGAAAGAAAGAAAGAAAAATATATCAATCACTACCAGGCGGCCTGGAGGGACCAGCCTCATGATCGTGAGACCGGGCTGGGAATGGTCGGGGGCGGTGGCCCTGGACAGATGCAGTCTGAATAAGTACCTCCCCAATCCACTCGAGCTGGTCCAAGACTCTCGTGAGCTGGCCCTCAATCTGCGTGACTCTGGCCTCCAGCCGGCTGAGGGCTGATGAGTCATCCTGCTGTGGCTGCGGCGCTGGTGCTGGTGGCTCTGGCCTCCGGCGTCTCCTGCCGGGCTGGGCGTATGCAGGCTGAGGTGCCTGAGGAGGCTCGATCAGAGCCCGAATGTACTGCCCTGGTCGCTGCTGCTCAATGAGCAACATCCTCTCCAAAGTGCGTGCTGGAGTGCGCGATGGAGGCAGAGCAGTCAAAGAGGCAGCTACTGGGGCAGTAAGGATGCCATAGGAACGGGCCAGGCGGGTAATGAAGTACCCCCTGGCTAATGGGCTGCTGGAGGAGGTGCCGGTCGCATCGGTGGAGAAGGCGATCGCGAGGGCAAAGGGAAGATGGAGGAATCGGGACGGGTCGAGGAGAACCCACAAAAATGTCATATCATCACCCGACACCTTCTCGCCCCCCTCCCGATGCATGATGGAGGTGGAGACGATACGGTGCATGAGGCGATGAAGAGGATCACGCAAGTGGCTCTCCCTCGAGGCCCCTGCCTCATACCTGACGTTGGACAGCGGTGCCCAAACCTCCATGTTGGGGGGGCGCTCCGGCTCCCCCTGAATGCATGACCCGAAGAACCGGGTGAAGAAACGGTGCTGGAGGTCTGCTGGCGTGTAAATGCCCGTGCGCCTCCCGAACTCCCGGAGGTTGCACTCCCGGTGCACACCTCCCAAACGAAAACGGACCATCCTGGAGCGTGGGTCTCCCGCCCTGGGAGCGAAACGGACAGTGGAAATGAACTCCAATAGCAGCTCCGTGTAGACCACGTCCTCGTCCGTGGCCATAATCCTGTCCCAGCCACGGCATGTGAATGATGCCTCCTCGTGGGTCCAGGTGCGATGTAGGAATGGCTCAATCGCCTCCCAGAGCCCAGCATCCCTCAGGATGTCTCGGTCTATAACCGTCGCCTCAAGAACCCGGCGATGAATCAACGCGTCCCTCCGCGAGGTATACTCCACCGAAGTGTCAAGCTCTGCGGGAAACTGAAGGAAGGCATGGTCTCGTCTGAACATCATCTACAAAAGAAAAATATAGCCACAAAACAAAAATTTTTGCAAAATCAGTCCTTTTCCTTCCCCACCGCACCGCGGCGCGGCCCAAGAGCAAGGGCGCGGCGCGGCGTACGCCTGTTTGCAAACCCGGGATCAAATCCCCATTTTAACCTGCTAAATCTCAATTTAATGATACCACAAGGTAGCCTAGGTTCCGATTAGCTCATCTAGGGTGTCCATTTGGCAAAACAAACACCCTATGGGCTAGCATTAGTGATTCTAAGTTTTTGAACTTTTTTGGAATAAAACCCTAAAATTAACTACCTAATAACTAGTTTAAACAGCTAATAGATAGTTAAAAGAGTGTACCTTGGTAGTAGCAACACAATAAGCAAGAAAAAATGCGAGAAATTTTTGATCACCAGAGCTCCGAGTCGTGTGATTTGAGTTGTGAGCCGCGGCTCACCGGATAAAGGCGAAAACCGTCTGATCGTTTCCCGCGGCACGCATTTCCCTGTTCCGCGGCGCGCGTGTCGCCAATTCAACCCCTGCGCATCGGGTTGAGTTTCGACCCCGCGTCGCGCAATACAAAAATCCGCGGCGCGGTCTTGAAGATTTCAAAACCTTTTCACACGACCCCACACTTGCTTCAAACCACTAATACCTGCAAACGATTGATGTATTTTCTAAATTAATCCTAAGAAATATAAAACCTACTTATGACACGATGGGTTGCCTCCCAACAAGCGCTAAGTTTAACGTCTTCAGCCAGACGTGCTGCTCTTAAGCTGACCCTTCTTCTTCTTCTTGGCCTCTTGATGACATTCGCTGATATTCCGGCATGAAATTATTGGCCATCATCGTCATAAGGGATGTGAGTTGGGTCATCCGATCACTCACACCACTGATCCATTGTTGTTGAGATTTCAATAGCTCGAAAACATTCGCCTCACGTTTTCTGGATTCTCTTTCATATTGCTGATGCCTCGCTTCCATCAGTTCTATCATTTCCAGCAGTTGTTCCTTGTCGATGGCGGACAGCGGATGGTTTTTGGTCTCCTTTAAAACTTCTTCCTTTCCACCTTCCCCCGTACGTGTCCATATCTTTTCTTTACTTCTGGTTCCTGGATCCATTAATGTTTTTCTGTCTGCTGGTTTGCCGTTATCTTCCGAAGGTAACGAAATTGGGTTCCCAAACATATTCAATCTCCTTTTCCTGGTCCCGAAGAAAATATCCATGTCTCCAGTCTTGCAGTCGATCACTGAACCAGCAGTAGCTAGGAATGGCCGTCCTAAGATAAGCGCAGGCGCATCATCCGGACTTTCATATTCCATCACCAGAAAATCCACGGGGTAGAAAAAGTCGCCAACTTTGACTATGACATTGGTTAGCTTTCCCCTAGATACCTTAGTTGATTGGTCAGCCAATTGCAGTACAACTTCAGCTGGCTCGATTTCTTCATTCTTGTATTTGTCATACAGATATCCCGGCAAGATGTTAACACTTGCTCCCAAATCTAGTAAGGTGTTTCGAATAACCACGTCCCCTACGGTTGTAGTGATCAATGGTGATCCGGGATCCTTCTCCTTCTTGGGTAGTGTTCCCAATAATGCCTCGCTAGCCCTCACAGTCAATCTCACCGTTTTCGGTGTAGGTGCTTTGTTCTTCCCATTTTGTTTGCACATTTCTTGTAAAATCCTGGTGTCCTCGGGGGCATCCTTAAGCTCATCCCATAGGGGCTGATTCATTAAGGGTCCCGTTGATCTAGTTGCTTCCTGCTTCTTCTTTTCTTTCTTCTTTTGCTTAATCCCTGCAATCGTTGGTTGCTCTTCCTTTCGGACCTTTTCATCTATTTCGGGTTGAGTGCCATTCTCAACCGGAACTCCTCCTTCTTTACCTTCCTCGCTCTTTAAAGCCTTTCCTTCTTCCTCTGGTTCCACTTCATTCCCTACCTCGAACAAATCCTCCAGAGTAACCTTTCGCCATCCTGATTCAACAGTATTGACTTGCTCCTTCCCGGGACGTTGGTTATGAGTAGGATTGACTTCAGTAGCACTAGGTAATTTGCCATTATCTCTCTTCTGTTGGTCTGCAGCCATTTGACCTATTTGTCTTTCCATATTTGCGATGGCCTTTGCGTTCGCCTGAGATTGTTGTTGTGTTGCTGTGACCATATCATACATCTTTGATATCATCTCTTCTTGGGTCCCTGGAGCATTGTTGGTAGCGTTGGTGGGTCCCCTGTTGTTGTTGTTGTTTCCATTGTTTGCTGGCTGCTGGTTTCTAGGCTGACTATTCGATTGATTCTAATAATTGTTCTGCCTGAAATTTTGTTGTTGTCCTTGGTTGTATGGCCTGTAAGGTCGTCCATTATTGTGTTGACCTTGACCCTGGCCATAAACTTGATTAGCTTCCTGCATCCTAGATCCTCCTTGACTTTCTTGTGACGAATTTGGCGGCCCATTTTGTAATGTTGCCATAAGCCTATCAAACTTTCTGTTCAATTCACTGATTTCCTTTTTCACTTCCTTTTTCCAATCAGCGTCAACCCCTACTGCTGCCGCCGTACTTGTAGTCTTCCTGGTGGAAAAGTTTGCTTTTGAGCCATTACTCAACTGCTCCAAAAATCTCCAAGCTTCTTCTGGATCTTGCCACATAAATGTCCCACTGGAGGAGGCATTTATCATGGCTTGGTGTGTTTCGCTAACTCCCTCGAAAAATAATTTGACCAACTGCCATCTGGGAATCTCATGATGTGGACAAGATCGCAGCAACTCCTTCAATCTGTCAAAAGCTTCATGAAAAGCCTCTCCAGGCTTTTGCTGAAAATCCTGGATAACTCTTCTGATTTCAGTTGTTTTGCTCGCTGGATAAAATTCTTGAAGGAACTTCGCCTTGAGCTGGTCCCATGTAGTGATACTGTTTGATGGTAAGGATGTAAACCAATACTTGGCTTTATCCTTGAGAGTGAACGGGAACAGTCTAAGCCTAAAAATATTTCTATTTGTGTTTCTGGGATTGTTAGCATTAGCGATCGCTAAGAATTCATATAAATGATTATAGGGATCATCCTGCTTATATCCTCTGAATTCTGGTAATATTCCTAATAACTGGGGTCTAATCTCTACCTGCGAATCTATGTTATCAGGAATATAGATCGGCGACGAATCATCATATTCCCGCGGTTGGAAATGTGATGCAACCGATTTCCGTCTCGGTTGTGCAAAATGTAAGGGTTGAGCGGGGTTACCGTAAAGGTGATCATTGTACTCCCGCTGACCTGGTTGGTATGGTGGTGCTCGCCTGGGAGGTCCCCGACCTCGGTTCCATTGTGGTTGCGGTGCCGGTGGCACCCATCCTGCATCTTCTTCGTCGTACACTTCCTCCGTCTCTGGGTATTGGTATTGCGGTTGATGCGGTGGTTGAAAGTGTATAGGTTGTGTTGGATGGTATGTAGGTTGAGGTTTAAAGAGGGCTGGTTGTGGTTGTGATGTTGGTGTATGCTGTCTAGGAGTTGGGGTGCCATCTCGGGTCGGCTCTCCCCAAGTCATAGCAGATGTAAAGGGATTGGTGGATTGTGGTTGAGAAACGGGAAAAAATGGTGGGATGGAAGGCGGAGTGCATGATGGTATGGGTGCAGGGGCTGAAACTGCACCACCAGACGCACTCGAACTTCCAAACTGAAATTCTGAAAGCGGAGGGATAGAAAACCTCCCAGTTGCCTCACCTGCTGGGTCCTGCGCAACACTAACCGAACTACTGCTAACTTGACTATAGTTCATGATGCTCAAACGCCTACGGGCACGGAGTTTGCACGCAGTACGTTCAATTTCAGAATCAAACTGTAATGGGGATGCTTGCTCTCCCCTGCGGGTACGCATGCACTGGTGCAATACGCCCACAAGAATCAAAACCAAAAATTGAAATTACACCAAATTGAAAATTCAAAAAGCAAGAAACAAATTCCTACTACTCACCTATTCTAAGCTCACAGCTCCCCGGCAACGGCGCCAAAATTTGACATGCACGCAGAGGTCGTCATGCGGTCAAAAATAAGAAATAACCTAACATTCACTAGTATAGTGGAGTCAGGGTCGATCCACAGGAGCTACGTGGTTAGCCTAGATGAGAGATTACCAACTAATAGTGTCACGGCTATAGTCGGAGGAATTAATTTCTATCTGTCTACCTCAAAGCAATATTCAACACCCACGCCAAGCTTAGCTATGTCCAAATGACCTAGTTACTTTCTGAACTCAGAAGTACATCTCTGAATCAGGAGCAATTGAAGGCATCCAAACTAGCAAAACCAAGCATGGCATAAACTAGCTAACAACTAACAGTCCTATGGGACAGTTAATAGCCAAGGTTTAATGCCTACCCTAACCAAGTTAGCTACTGTTTTCAGCAAGGGAAAACAGTCCCAACCAAGTCACAAACAAGTTCAATCACAATAAAACAACCAAATAACAAACTAACATCCAAAACACCGAAAAACCAATATTAACATTAACCGAATGATTGCATTTACTCAAACCAATATCCAAACATCAAAATCAGTAGCTAAACACTACTAAAAACAGAACCCTAAGCTGGAGATCGATGGTTGTCACACCCAAAGATTCAACTCAAGCTTACAAATGTTTAACTAAAGTGAAATAAAATCTAAAAGCATGAAAATACCAAATTATAGCTTCTGAAATGGATTCCTCGAGTCAAAGAGCTTCTAGGTCGATGTTTACACCAAGTCTTTGCTAGGGTTTTCGGCCGGAAATGCCTCTATTTATAGTTGCAAATTTCCCGTGACCGCGCCGCGCAAATGTGAAATCCGCGGCGCGCGTACTTATCCGTTCCCCGTTTTTTCGTCATTTAAATATGTTCCACCGCCTTACATCCGCGGCGCGCAGGAGATAAACCCGCGGCGCGCGTACGTCTTCTCTTGATTTTGCATTCTTTCCATACTTTTTCCTTTTTGTACACTTTTAGTCCCTGTTTCCGTTCTTTTTCTCCAGACAAGTCCTGACACGAAAAGTGAGAATACCCATGCATATATGATATAATTTTACCAAGAACAGGGCTCAACAACGCCTAAAATACTTGATATCACTAGGCGTTGTCAGCTGGCCAGCCAGGACTGAATTGATTCGTTCAATTAGAAGTCTAAAAGTCATAAGCAAAATCGGAAATCAGGAAACAGTGTGTCAGACAGAGATTGATCTCAATCCATGTCTCATGTTTGAAAATATCTTGTTGGACGGAGGATCATCTGATCACTTATCTATGGACAGAACTGACTAGGTCAGAGTTCGGCAGCAGTTTCTAGGAAGCTACACTTGTGCTGCTCAGCTTCAAGATTAAAACTAAAGGTTAGTTTTTCTGATTTATTCTTTTAGTTAATTTTTGTTTGGCCATTAGGAATTAGTTACATGTTCAAAGTAAGAAAACATAGATCTTTTCTAGGTTGCATGTGAACTTAGGTTATTTAGTTCATGGTTGCGGAAAACCTTTCATGTACATGATAAGTAGCCTTGTGTTTATAACCCAATTATTGGCTTCGGGGAAATTTAAAGACATCGTATTAAATTATTGGGAAAATGATGTAGGTTGACTCAATGTTGAGAACCAATTCCATGATGGACAAGGTTTCCCGACAACAATATTCTAACATTTATGAGGTTGTTGTGAAGGCGTTGTCATGCAGTGGGTTTGCAGCCTTGGCTGAAATGGAGAAACAAGTTGTTGTGGTGATGGGCTGAGGATCCTAGCAACCGGCAGTTGTATAGCTGTTGAGCATGGGATAGTGGAGGATTATGGCCGGCTGGGAGATTTTGGAGACCCTATGCAATTTGATAAATCTAGGCCCCAAAACTTGCAAATTCTACAAGATACCAAAAGTTTGCAATTTGATAAATCAGAAACGAACACAATTCAGAAAATAAAAAATCATAAATATAAAAAATATCATAAATGTAAACACTAAATATTATCATAACCGAAATTATACCTCTGTTGTCCACTCCTCTAATTTTCGTTTTCAAGTTCAGTGAGATTCTGATTTCTATAATGTTAACAGAAGATTGAAAAATAAAACTTTAATTCTGAATTCTAAAAATAAGAATAAGAAATCTTATACCTTTGTAACTTGTATTCTGTTCTGATTTTCAGGACACCAAAAAGGCAAAGAGGGAGGAAGGAGTTTTTGATTTCCGATAATCCGATTGAAGGAACAATGATTCAGCAAAACAATGTTCCTGATTTGTGATTTGGATAATCTGATCTCGAGTCCTAATGTTACAATGTTCCAGATTTGCGATTTGGAGAAAGAAGGATTAAGGAAGAGAACATGATTTGTTTAATTGTTTCGGTAATTATAAACATTGAAGACTGAAGAGAATAACCTATAATGAAGCCGTTGCCGGTATAATAATTGCGTGATTTCGTATTCTTCGGTAAACAGCGTGAAAGAAGCTAAATCGTTTAAAATTTCCCTTTCCCGTTTTCCCTTCTCAATTTCCAAGTTTCCTTCCCTCCGTTGGTAATTGTATGCGTAAAAAGAAATGTCGTTGACCTAATGTAATCGGGCCTAGGCCATATACAGCAGTTAAAAAACTTTTGGGCCCTTGAGATCAGTCGGCCCTGTTCAATGGCACCTTTTGAACATGCCTTAGGCCGGGCCTGACTGTTGTTCCATGGTGTAGCTTTGATATAAAGTGCACACTGAGCTGGTGGTGGTAGCAAGTAGCAACATGTAAATCCCACAGTATTAGGATTGAGGTTCACCGAGAGGCTAAAAGGGTGGCACGGGTCATTCCGATGATCACTTCTACGGTCACTGGGACGACTATTCTTATGGTTGTTTATGACTCTCTCTTCAACGTGGAGGACCGTAAGGCTATCAGGAGTACTCCACTTGGTTCCCACATGAAAAGTGGTGCCACGTCACCGACACATCATCCCACTTGCTTACCACACCACCAAGAAAATACCCACCACTCCACATAATCTAAGATTGGAATCGACCTTGAAATTGTGGAGGAAACGCGTTTGGTTGGAACGGGAACGGTTGTTGGTAGGGAAAGGGTTGTTGAAAAAAGTTTTGTTGGAACGGTTGTTGAAACAAATTTTGTTGCGGAATGTCGGTGCCTTGTTGTAGCAAGTTCATAAACGAACCCGTTGGTGAATCGAGAGACGGGTATTGGCGGGAAGTGTTTTGGTTTTGGTTGTGAGGAGAGTTTGGATCCATTTTGGTTTGTGTATGTGTGAAAATAGATGTAAAATAGATGTAAATTGTTATGAATATATGTGTATATATATAGGTAGATGTAAATGATTTTAAATTTAAAAAATTAATTTTTTTTATGAAACGGTCGAAACCCAACGGCTACATCTTCCAAACGGTCATTTTTTGGCGTTGCCCTGCGTTGCCCACACCACGCTCACCCACATCCACGCCACCCATGCCAAGGGGGGGGGGGGGGGGGGGGCGGTGTGCCACGCCGTGGGTTGATGCCACGTGGTCCCCACGCCTTGTGCGTGGTACGTACTCCCGATAGCCTAAGAGAAGACATATTTTCCATGTCAGGAGAAGGAGATGGTGCCCGGAATTATAGAATCCTTTGTTCTTCGAGCAAGAGCATGGAACAGGTTTCCAAGAAAGCCAGGACTAGCAAGTGGTAACGTACAATGCTCGTGGCATATTCAAACTTCTATGAGAGACCGTTGATGGCATAAATGACAATGTTTTTCTCTGAAATCGGGGAATCGATGTTGTCGAGTAAATCCGCCATACAATTTATTTTGGTGCATTTGGAGTTCCTTATCAAGTTGTATCACGTTTACATCCTTGTCGTCCCGAAAGAGTTTTTCCAATTGTAGTCATACTTGTCGTGCCGTTGAATCTATCTTGAGAACCATTTCGAGGAGAGACTGAAACACAGTGTCGTACGTATATCCATACCTTGACTATCGAATCAATCTTTTTCCATTCTGGTTCAGCAGGTTTAGGGTTCGAATCGTCGCAAGTATAGTCAATGTGGTCAGCAACATCGTAACTGTTGCAATAGAAGGTAAAGAGCTCCCTCCATGCATCTTACTTAAGTGGTCCAAGATCGAGAACTAGAAGAATATGCGATTTGATATTTGTTATCTTTGGCTTCATCCTTACGTGTCCAAGGTGCAATTGCGTGTTTTAAAGATTGTTTCAGAAATTAAACGAACGTGTTTCTGTCCACATATTAATGTCTGTGAAATGTCTACTTGGTTCTTAAAAGAAGTTTCATGTAAATTCGTATGCATTTAATGGGTCAATACGTGTTTCGCACTTGTGGTTGGTTGGAGCCCTGTTGTCAAAAGGTAGGGTTGTTTGTAATTCAGCGTTGTTTGAACGTCTTAAATATGTTGTTTTTACATGCATTTTGGTCAATAGTCTTTTGTGTTCACAAAAAAAATGTTGCATACAACAATTCTATTTTTTGGTACGGCCAAATTTCACTGTTTTTTTTTTTTTTTTTTTTTTTTTTTTTGTTTAGTCGCTGTATATGTTAGTTCGGTAACGAATTGCAAAAAAAAAAGGGATAATGACTTGGATGGGTAACGTACTTTCACTTTTGTACACATTTGGTCACTCAAGTTTTTTTTGTGCCTGATATACCCTTGAATTATTTGAAATTGTACACACTTTACCATTGTTACCGGCATTTGAAGGTTTTTGATGATTTGGCAGTCATTTTTGTTGATGTGGCATCCCTTTTTGATGAGTTGGCTGCCCACGTGGATTTAAAAGCAGATAAATTCAAAGGATCGTATTCCTCATGTTTTCGTGCCCTAAATCCCACACGATGTCTTCCTCCTCTTCCGTATCCCACCTTCGAAATCCCTCCTCCAATGTAGATTACCGGAGGCGTTGTTCCTGTGGTTTACATCCGGTCATTCGCACATCAACCACGCCAAAGAATCCGGGTAGGCGCTTCCTGGTTTGCGATAACCCCCAGGTAAGTCCATTTGAACCAAAATTCGGTTTTTAATCTGAAATTGATAATTTTTTATTCACAATTGCATTATATTTTTTAAGAAAAAATGTAAGTTTTGGGAGTGGATGGAAGAAGAACCATACCAGGTATCCCCAATGGATGTGATGGAGAAGATGAAGCAAGACATTGAAGAAATGAAGAAAAACATAGAAAAAGCAACTGATGAGATGAAACAAACATTTGATTTGGCACTGAGGAAAATCATGGTGGATAGAGAAGTTGAATCTGTTGCAGTGAGGAAAGAACTGGAGGAAATGAAGAAAAAAGTTTACATGCTTAGTGTAGGAATCGTGTTATTGTTTATGGGCATTATAATGAAATGAAATCAAATGTATCTTGGTTCATTATGTTGTGTTCGGAATGAAATGAAATGTATGGGGATTAGAATGAAATGAAATGAAATGTGTTTAACCAAGCTATTGGGTAGATGTGGTTGTTTGCATCTCTCCCAATAGCTGAAAGAAGTTCTCCTCTCACTATACCCTTTAAAAAGCATCCATCAACCCCAATAACTCTCCTGCACCCTTCTATCCACCCATCCCTTACAGCTTTTAAACAAACATAAAACTTGGAAAACATTGTTGTGGAGGAATCTGGCATGATGTCCACACTTAACTTGACTGTAGACTCAGGATTTGCCCTCATAACTTCTTGACCGTATGACCACAATTTACCATAATGTTCAATCAGACTGCCCTCAATCTCTTTTAATGCAAATCTCTTTGCGTTTCTACATTGACCAACACTCACATTTATGTTAAACTTTTTGGACACCTGAGCTTTCATCTTCCTTAAGCTTATATTTGGCCTTTCAATGATATCAGACATGAAATGTTTGCCTATCCACTTGTAGGTCACTATAGGACCAAGCTTAAAAGCCCTAGAGCAGTTATGGTCATCATTAAGAGATTTAATCTGAAAACTTCTTTCTTTGCCCATCCAGGAGGCCCAAAGCCTGAAAGGGCAAGATGGTTCCTTGTTTTTTTTGCAACACTTAACAAGAAGTCTGTTAGAGTCATTTTTATCAAACCACAAGTCATAGCCATTAGCAACTGCATAGTTGCTTAACATATGTTTAAGTTCATTAGGATCAGAAAATCGCATACCTAGCATTGGCTTCATTTTATCCCACTGTTGAGTTTCATCATGTACAGGGTATTGTGGTTTATCACCTTCATCTTCATTTTGTTCTTCAATATCATCGGTATTGGATTCAATTGGGCAAAGAATGTTTAAGAACTTATCACCTTTTGTTTTGTTGGTTGATACTACATCTCCATCTTCTTCATGATCAACAGAAATCGTATCTGAAATCACTGAATCGACATCTTCCTCACAATCTTGATTTCCATCTTCGTTTGTTTCATCCTCTTGTAACTCATCCTCAACCCAATCAAAGATAGGCTCGTTGTAGTGGTCCACATACACACTGATTCTCTTACCATTATTGTAACCCATTTCCAAAAATTCTTTGTAGTCACCATCGTTATGCAGAATGTGAATTCCCTCAGCTAACCTTTCTTGTGGAAGACAAAAGTAAACGTTCTTACATTGCTTTCTGGTGAGCTTCTCAAGGAAAATTATGAACTCTGAGTACCCCATTCCACTGAAGTCGACATCGCGTACTGATGCTCTATCGGGATCAAAGTACACTAACGGTTTGGGACCAAACGTCCCATTGTAGTGTACATCAACTGTTAACAACGTAGCTTCATCCTCTTGTAACAACATTGCAGAATCCCAATTCAAGCGATAAATCGACCCTAATTCGTGCCCTAATGGAAGTGAACCATCGATCGATCGTCCCTGATTCGTGCCCTAATTGAAGCGTGGTTTGATTTCCTCTGTAACGATGGTGTAATGCCACGTATTCTACACGTAATACTATATTAATACCGTCATTTTGATTGCAACCGGTAAACCTTCAAATGCCGGTAACAATGGTAAAGTGTATACAATTTCAAATAATTCAAGGGTATATCAGGCACAAAAAAAACTTGAGTGACCAAATGTGTACAAAAGTGAAAGTACGTTACCCATCCAAGTCATTATCCCAAAAAAAAATATCCGAATAATATCTTTTGGTTAATATTGTTTCTTTAATTTTAAACTATAGTTGTTAAACCGAACAAATTCAAACTATGTGTTTTACAAAATTCAACATTTTATATAATGATTCTTCTACAAAGAAAAAAAAAAAAGGTCTCAGATATTAAACCACAAAAAAGATTATTCCAAACTATATAGGTTATGTATGAAATTTGACAATTTAGTTACTTTACATATTCGTTCACATCCTTAAGTCGCAATATTATTCTTTCCTTTTTTACCATTAACACGTAATGTACTGCATGTTAAAATCATAACCATCAACTTTCTATTTTCTAAGAAGATTAATCCCGACTTACTCCTTACTAAAGTGTTCTCGTTTATTAAAACTTTATGCATTAATGATGAAGGTATCAAGTAGATTATAACCATTTAAATACACAAAAAAGCTGAAAATGTAACATTAAATTTTTTCTCCAATTGTAAATCCCATCACCAAGCTTGACATGTTTAACAATCATGGCTCATTTGTTACACAATATAAAACACGACAGAACAACCTACAACAGTACAACTTGTACTACCTTGCGTCTGTACTAGACTGTGATTGTGACTATAACTGTAACAACAGAAGTCAATAGGGAAAAAATTGCAATTGTTGAACGAGGTCGATCTCTCGTCTATGCAAAAGACATAAATGCCCTCTTCGTAGTCAAAAATAACACTAAGGATGTGTTTGATTTGCGTCTGACCGGATGACGTCTGACTCGGTCCGAGTCCAGGCATTTAATAATGCTAAATACGTCTGACTGAGTCAGAAATAGGATAATGCTTACTGGGTCAGGCTTCTTACTCAATTAGGTATGAAACTATCAAACACAGCCTAAAAGGATTGTTCAATGCTATCGAGTTGAGTTATGTCAAATGTAACAAATGAGACAACTAGGAGGTCTTGTATACAAATAGATTAAAAAAGGACATTTGCTTGCTAAAAAAAGAGGTCACACAATCCAATGACCTCACTTGATTTGATGTCTACTTACATACAAAGGAAACAAGATTGAATGAGGATGAAATTTGATAAGCAACATTGTTTGAAAGAGATACATCATCTTCAATGGCTAGTTTCTTCTTCTATCTTCAACTTCACCTGCATTTCAATCATTTACATTTTTAAAGGGATTCGATTATTATTATTATTATTATGGCAATGGCTCTTGTGAATCCCCCAAACGAGACAAATGAAGATACGCGTCTGTTCCTGCAAAAAGACAACACATAAATCTTTTTAGTTTTTATTTTTTAAAGCAACACATAATTGATTTGATTACTCTTTCTTGCATTTAGTCATAAAATAAATTTGCATATATAATTTGACGTACCGTAGCCTTCCATGGAGATAACTTGCAGATCCCCTCCAAAATACCGAGCATACAAGCGACTTATGGGAAGCCCATAACCATAACCAGCCATTGTTGCTATATCAGCAGTTGCAAGATCCGACCGCTCATCAAGTGGATTTTTAGCAGTACTGTAAAGGTACGTAAATATCTTAGGTAAACCACTTCTTGCAATTCCACCTCCCTCATCAGACACCTATAACACACATCCATTTTCCAAATCAAGTCGTTGAAAATTTAAATAAATTACATTTTTACCCCCAGCCTTGTACTGCGTTTGACATGCATTGAACTTAATGCCAACGGGACAAAAAATTGCAAACTTCCGTCCCACCCAAAGAGGCGGGAACAAGGTGGGACAAGAACCCGCTCTCGCCCTCTCGTTTGTGCAAAAGACGTAAATAACCTCCTCATCCTAATCATCGAAAGTATCCCTAGAAAGCTTATTCACTCCCGTCCAGGACTGGACGGGAGTGGACCTGGAATTCTAGGACTACTTTCGATGATGAGGATCAGGAGGGCATTTACGTCTTTTACACAAACGAGAGATCGAGAGCGAGTCCTTGTCCCACCTTGTTCCCACCTCTTTAGATGTGACGAAAATTTGCAATTTTTGTCCCATTGACATCAGTTCAATGCACGTCAAACACAGTACGACCTGTTCTGTCCTATTTTGTAAAACATGCCTTAATTGTAACGTCTTCCAATCCATCCGCAACTATTATCCGAATAGGAGGCGCGAGTTTATCCGAGTCCATAAACTGCTCTTCAACAGCACGCAATGAATTCTTAACCAACTCAAACACCATCAAGTGCAAGTGCGTAGGGACATAACTGTCATTTACGCGTCAATCGATGAAATTCGAGATCAAAATTCAAAATATCATGAATTTTTTAACGAATTAAACTTACGGGAATGTGAAATTAGGATCTCCATAAACTTTAACATCGGGTGCAGTACCGTATTCACGTAAACAAACACTACGTGCATCCTCACTAGCGTTTCTTGCTACTTCTACTGGAGACATTTTTGCATGAATGTAACCGATTCGATCGGGTGGTGGGTTCGGTTCGTGTAGTGCCACATGTTGACCTGAGAGTTGACCAAAATTTTGGAAGAAGAAGAAATAGAAAAAGAAAAAGGATGTATGAAGGAGTTAATGAACTAACCGATTAGCATTCGAATTCCGATTCTTGACATGTAAAAGCGATCTAGAAACTGGTGAATGTCATCGAGGTCTTTGTAGTCAAGTTTTGGGTCAAGATCTTTTTTCAATTGTTGGACACCGAGAGCCATGGTGGGGACCACATTGTTGTGTCTTACTTTGATTAGATTGATCATTTTTGTGAAGTCTTGTTCATCGTTCATGTCTTTGATGTCAGGAAAGGATCTAAGGTCGCGAAAGGAATCAAGGTACCAATCTCGCACCTTGAAAGCCACAAAAAGATGGAATTAATTTTTAGTATGATGCAAAAACAGGTTTTGAGTTGAAATAATGTTATGGAAAATATCAATTGTACAGCAGGAAGAAGTATGAATGTTTAATTCTTACAAGAATCAAAGATTATAAACTGTAATTTGTGGAAAAGAAAGACCAAATTCTACAAAGCAAAGAGAAATCTCATTGCATAAAGGGAATATATTGCTTTCTGTAAAACAGACTCAAGTCCTTGATCAGATCCCCAATTTGTGATGATTATTAAGAAGTTTAATGTACTCATCAAATATGATCCTGGAAATTGAAGTAATGCAAATCAAATCTTAAGTTGAAAGTAGCTTTATCGCCATCGATTCATTATTCATCATACATCAAAGAATATGCACACAGGAAAAAGAATGAGATGATGGAATTTGTGAAACAAGCCTAACATGCATCTAAACAAAACCCTAAATTACATAATTTATGAAGTAATTATGGCCTAATTGTGCTACCAAGAAACATAATGTTTCCTCTCGAAGAAATCTACCTCAATTCAGTACTAACCATCATCACCATACACGAGGATGACAAAAATGGGGAAAGTTATCAGAAATGAAAGTTAGAAAACTGGAATTAACGTGAAGGAAAAAGTCAAAAAAAAACCTAAAATCGCGAGGAGGATAGTTAAAGGGGATTTTTACATACTTTAAGGATAGCAGGCTTTTCAGATAAGCCATACGGAAGAGACTCAAGCTCAATGGCACGCCTAGCAATCCTTATTGGAAGCTCCTTGTGAAGAAATTGGGCACCCAGGAGCAGATTCCGGTCACTGAATTTGGAGCCGAACTCCATCATGTAACGGAGGCTGACGCCGTTCTGTTTCATAGCACCCCATCGGTGCACCTCGTCAATCAGAGACTTGGAGAAGGAATCGTAGAGCTTCTTGGCGGCCATGGTTATGTTGAATTTGAGCAGCAGCGTAGTCCACAAGGAGAAACTGACATATCACAATCAAACCCACTCACACCCCATACCTTGGCTTGGATTCATATAAAGTGCGAGAGGATTGCGTATTTGCGTTGGCGTTTTGTTCCTCGGAGTCGGAGGTATTTAGGCTCATATAAATATTCCCTTTGGGTTAGACAACACACGAGTAATTAACCGAAATTACTGTTAGCGAGTTCCAACAATAATATTAAATAATTACTTTTTGAATAATTGAATATTATTTTCTTTTTGACCATTCATTTAAGATATTAATCATGTACTAATTTGATCATCGAAGTTTCAAAATTGTAAACTTGACTTTGAGAATATGATTTGTTGATTTTATTGACGAGTTATTCATTAAATTTGGTGTTTTGTTATTTATAATAGGGTAAATTGCATAAAAGTCACTAACTTTTCCAATTTTCTCGATTTTGACACTGTATTTTTAGTTTTTGCAATTAAGTCATTATGTTTTCAGAAAAGTGCAATTAAGTCATTATGTTTTCCAAAAAGTTGCGAAAATGACTATATGACTGGATGGCAACAGGTTACCAGGTCATATGGTCAAATTTGCAATTTTCCAGAAAACATAATGACTTAATAGCAAAAATAAAACATAGTGTCAAAATCGAAAAATCTGGAAAAGTTAGCGAATTTTATGCAATTTTCCCTATGCAATTTATATAACTTAATCACTTTACATGCCCTATACGTGTCCAAAAAAATAAATTTGTTGTTACCTTGTTTTTCCATTTAAAGTAATCAAATTTATTGTCCTAAAAATTGAATTTCAAAAAGATTTAGGATAAATGCATACGAATAACAACTAACTTATATGCCCTCAGTGTGAATATCCTATTGGGTAATTGGTTATGTAACAATGTCTTTATATGGTGGGTTATAAAAATCTATATTGATGTTCGTTTATTGATTTATATTAATGTACAAAAATAAAATAGAATTTTACAATGATACAAAAGCAAAACTTGGTTATTATTTAATAAAATTATTTTAATGTTTTCATGTGAATCTTCAGCAATAATATTGGCCGTGGAATTGCCATATTATCGTTCCAAAACAGAATACAATTATAAATTACCTAATACAACAAATTTAATTTTTTAGACACGTATGAGGCATGTAACGTGATTAAGTTATATAAATTGCATAGGGTAAATTGCATAAAATTCGCTAACTTTTTCAGATTTTTCGATTTTGACACTATGTTTTATTTTTGCTATTAAGTCATTATGTTTTCTGAAAAATTGCAAATTTGACCATATGACCTGGTAACCTGTTGCCATCCTGTCATATGGTCATTTTCGCAACTTTTTGGAAAACATAATGACTTAATTGCAATTTTATGAAAACATAATGACTTGATTGCGAAAACTAAAAATACAGTGTCAAAATCGAGAAAATTGGAAAAGTTAGTGACTTTTATGCAATTTACCCTTTATATTACTCATGAAAAGTGGCGGAGCTAGCCCGGAAGTCAAGGAAGATCCGCCGTATATAAAAGATTAAACGAAAAAAAAATTATAATTTTTCTGAAAATTTGTGATTCTTTTGGACTTTTTAAGCAGGAAATTGTATAAAATAGGGGATTTTCAACAAAAATGGGTGCCAAAAAAGGTAGTTTCAACAAAATAGAAATATTCGAACGTTTTTTTAAGAAATTATGAGGTGGGACCCACTTTTAGGTGCGGTCCATACACCCCACTTGTTATATAATGCCTCTGCCACTGCTCATGAACCATATTTTTGGAGAAATAGATGTGAATGACCACCGAGCTCGCATATATCTATCGTGAGTTAGCAAGAAATGAATTTTATATAACAATATTGCCTTGTGCATACACGGCGACTCGCGAGGTATCCTTGTATAATTATTTTACCAACTACCATAACTACATACCCATAAATTATAGCCACGAAATTAATTTATGTTGACAAAGTTAGAGTGTATAAGATGTTATGTGTGTTTATATAAGAAGTATCTACCAATCAGAAAACACTTGGAATTTGTTTGGTGTAAATTGTAGTTGTAGATGTTGTTGGAAATAATATACAAAGAACAAATAATATATCGTACTCTTAATCATATGTGCATATATGGGGTCATACATTACAGAAAAAGTAAATGGGATGAAATAAATAATATATTTACAATAGATAATTTCTTGTTTACCATCATAAATGAATAAAAAATAATAGTTTTTATTATTTATTGGTCAAAAAGAAAAATAATTAAACACAATATTTTATAAATAGTCCATGTGCTTTCCAAAAGATATCACAATGGCCATCATGAGGAATTTACTATATGGATGGTTCTTAAGTTTGAAAACCCTTACACGGATGGTCATTAGGCCTTATTTTGTTTGATTTGCACCATTAAGGCCAAATATGTGCCTCTCATGTGAGGAGATTTTTGTCATTTCCATTAGACCCTCCACCAAAGTTAAAGTATATTACTTGTTCCCTTTTTATGTGGTTTATTTCCTTTTTCAATCTTTCAAGCTTGAAACCAGATTTCTCTGATCTTGCCAAGACGAATTCTAAGGTGAAGATGGTGTGTTATGTTTGTTAAAGCAAAGCTATAATGGTTACATATTGGTTGAATCTCATTCCAAGAATAATATTTTGGTCTTGTGGCCCTTACAAATGTAACACCCGGTTTCTCATACAAAGTACACCAAAAAATTTTCAAACAATTATACATCAAATATGGGTATATGCGTATTCAAACCACGGAAACAATATGTTATCATAAATTAATTACATCAAAAGGTCCTCATAATACATACCAGACATTACAAATAAATCTAATTCAACTAAAGGACATGCTCTAAACTTGTCCATCATTCTTTATCACATGCCTTCCCTATCACTGTTACAGATACATGCAAAGCAATATACAACTCAAGTGTAAGCTTATAAAAAGCTTAGTGAGTAATCTCATTTACACTCTACCAATCTCTCAATGCACATCCTCATCTTCCTCTCTTGTTATTCTCATTAGCAAGTCAACATCTCCTCTTTATATCTGAAACATGCAATCATATTAGTTTACAATGCCAACTAATAATTAGCATACATCAACTCATCAATAAGTACCACAATCAGTACTGCTCATAAACTCGGTCACATTCTCGTATATACTCATTTTCACAATCAATTATACTCAATCATAGCAATACTCATGGCTATAACAATTAGACTCAAAGACTCTTTAACTCAACCACTCTAGCATATACCCTACTCAATATAGATTTCACCTCATCTCTTGTTATCCACAGATAACAGAATCACTCCAACTCTAGGATACCGCAATATCAACATAACACACACACACACACACACACATATATATATATATATATATATATATATATATATATATATATATATATATATATATATATATATATATATACACACAACATATATATATATATATATATATATATATATATATATATATATATATACACACACACACACAACATATATATATATATATATATATATATATATATATATATATATATATATATATATATATATTACATACAACAAGATGTAACTCTTTCTCAAGTACTTGAAAGTACTGACCTGATATCGTCTTAGTATGCAGAACCCTCAAATTACGCGTACCAGACTCCTGTTCGTTAGAATTGGTCGTATCACCATAGTCTAAATCAATTCTCCAATATCCACAATCATCTCAATAACATCTATCTCAAAGATGAATAAATCGAAAGAGGAAAAAGGAGTATAAACGGTAAATATCAACTCTATATTTACCGGAACTCCCAAATCTGCGGTTCTACTCATTCAACCATAGAACTCGACAATAATCACACCAATAACTCTAAAGGCATCCACTAACAATTTATTAACAACATATATAGCTAAATCACGGAATCAAAAGTTAGGGTTTCAAAACCCCCAAATCCTAGAAATTACTCACCTCGAAGAATTGGAAATCACGAGCATGTTTACGGGGTTAGATTCAACTTCCTCAAGCTTTCCTATGCAAACCTCTTGCTTAATTTGACCTAATTTCGCCCTAGAGCTCTGAAAATCGAATTTGGTTTTGTTTTGTTCGAAATAAAGGTTTGCAGCCCTTTAAAACCCACTCAGTGCAGGTTAGCAGCGCTAACCTCTAAAATTAGCATCGTTAACTTTTAAAAATCAACCAGTGTTCGTTTTGCACGCCCCTTGTCGACCCACTACATGCTCAATTCAACTTTTACACGACCCGTGTAGGTCAGGCAGTGTCTCGGATTAGTTTTTAAAGCATCTTTACACGACCCGTGTGACTCTACACGACCCGTGTAACCTTTTTTTGGCATTTTAAGGCTCAAACTTCTTCCAAATGGGTTTCTAATCACCCAAACTCATATATCAACCTAACTAATCTTAATTACAAGAAGAGTAGTATATAAGATAGGGTTCAACCTCTTCTCACTCATCAAACAACTCATAACCTAAAGACAATCACAAAAGATCGCCATACTCTTACTCTAAACAACTCATATGTAAAACCACACAGACTATAAGGTAATAACTCTACTTACCTTAATAAGCATCTCAAATCAAAATGGGTCTCACAATGAAAGCACTTAAAGGTGGATTAGATAGGTATATATGCCTTAGATCTTTGGATGTCATACCTGGTTTACTACGATCCATGAACAATCTGCAAGAGTCCCTTTTACAATCTTGCATGGAAGCAAGGAGGTTGAAGTTGCTAGTGTATATGAGTTGGGCATTTTTTTTATTTTGTATGTTCACAAATTTTGATCAAAAGTAATAGTTCCAATTGATCAAGTATTTTGGGTTTAATGTTCAGCGTGATATAAGATAATTAATGTTTAATCTATGTATTAGTGATGATATTTTGTGAACTTTTGTGTCAGTTTTAGATAAACGAACAACTAGTTATTGGTTATCATTATGGTGTGTAATGGTGTCATTTTAGTGTCAATGTTAGTGCCAATTTTCCTGTCTAGTGATGTCATTTTAATAGCAGTTTTGGTGTCAAGTGGTGTCAAATATGGTGGCAATTTTTGTGTCATTTTAGATGAATGAACAACTGTATTTTGTTGTTACTTGAATGATGCTAGAAAATGACCATGTAATGACTATTTTAATGTCACTTTCACATGAATTAATAAGTGCAAAGTGTATTTCCTTGAATGTCCATGTAATGACAAAAGTTCTAACCATGATAGAGAAATGGAATAGATAAACTAACTCTAAACACAAACCCATCTTGCATATCATAACCTATTACAACCAAAATATTGTCTAAATTTCATGAACTACCATAACTCTAAACCATGGATTAACTCATACAGTACCAAAAAAATGTTCAAGGACCAAAGCTACCTTATTTTTTATTTTCCATTAATCATATACATCTAACAAGGAATAAACACGAGCTAATCCAACAACTACCCATATCAAACCACTTTCTCCTTCCATCTTGCCAAGGCTTGCTTCTTCGTTCCATTTGCCACCACATTGATATCTTTGTTGGATCCTAATTGACGTTTATAGCTCCTTGAGTTGTGACATTTGTTGTGACACTTGCTACATGTAACATCCCAAATTCTAGAGTAAAATTTTCATTTTTAAAACCGGTTCAAATACATAAAACGAGTTGGAGTTAAAACCATTCGTTCCAAGTTTAGTATTTTAAAACATTTAAAACCGTAAATATTTAATCAAACACAAAACATTATCCAACGGAAAACTTTGAACACCAAAATGTCGGATGCGGTACAGTCACGCCGTGCTCCACAGCTCAGTCTAGCAAGTACCTGAAAAACATTTAGAGTGAAAGAGTAAGCAAAAAATTTAGTGAGTTTCCTAAGATACCATATGATCCATCACATAAAGCACAATCATTCTTGGGTTCTTGGGCTCACCCCGATCCACCTCAACTAACGACTCACGGGATCACCCTGTTCCATCCGTTGCCGAATCAACTCATTCTTTGAACTCTCGGGCTCACCCCGAGAGTTGAATATAATATGTTATTTGATTACTTAATTATTTGATTTTGATATACGAAGACTATGACAAATCAAGAAGAATGATGCAAATGGGCAGTTTTATTGATGCTCAATATTTATGCCCCCTCTAATTCTATAAGTTTGGGAAGGTATTCATTTATACTATCTATGTGTAGGGACAATAGTTAGTATCTTAATTTCTTAGATCTAGATTAAATACAATCACACTGATGATTTATATTGTTTAGAAAAAATATTTTATCTTTGAGTAATTAAAAGAGTGTTACTTTTCATGTTTCCATATAAAATTAAGATATAGAGTGTGGAAAACATCATATTGTGTTAGAAAAGTGAAGAAGAAGCAAGCAAAGGACAAAATGGATCAAATCAGACAGGATTAGAAGAAGAAACAACAATCGAAGAAAGTCTTTATAGCTTTAGCAGCCATTGTTTACGAGTTGAAGAAGAATAACTAGAATAAGAGAGAATAGCAATAAAGTCTATGACAAAGATGTTGTGTTACAAGTGAAAGAGGTGGTAATAGATTTGTGCTTAAAACACAATAACCGGAAGAATGTGGTGATGGATTTTTGGTGATATGATTATTGGAATGGGATGAAGTTTTGGTGAAGGTGACTAAACTTGAAACTTGGATGAGATTTTGTAAGTGTTTCAAGCTCTAATGAGTTTTTTTTTAAGAGAAAAAATTATTCTAGACAGTGATCAATTATTGTAGATGTTTGTATCATTTTTCAAGGGAAATTGCATGAACAATAGAGATGAGTTGATTTTTAAATAGTACAAAAAGAGAAAAAAAAAAAAGTTATGTCAATACGATGGATGGTGAAGGATTGAAATGAGTTGGGTGGTGGTGGTGGTGGAGTGCGATGAAGGCAGAAACAATGGATGGGAAAGGAAACGGGAAAAGGCTGGGTGTGGGGTGGGAATAAGGTGTTTGAAAATAGGTCCGATTAATATTTTATAGTAATATAAATATTATAAAGAATAAAAATAGAAAAAACATATTATTGAAGGAAAATAATCATTTCAGCCTGATCTAAGACCAAGACCAAAATCAAAACAAAACCAAACCACATGGATTATTCCAGTTATTTAGACTGAAGGGAATGGGAGTGCAATGCCGCCGACATTGCCTATGTGGCCACCATACCGCCGGCATGCACCACACCCCCTTAGCGGTATTGATCAGCGGCATTGGCCACCGGCGTCTTCATGCCTGCGAGAAAAGCGTAGGTGAAGCAAAAAAAAAAAAAAAAGGAAAATAAGTTTTAAAAGGAAAATCTCATAGGCATCCACTCCACTTTAGATGCATACAACTTCAATTTCGTAGGCATCCTACGTGGCAACCGATGACGATCGTTTCATAGGCAACCACTCCGCTTAGCCTTATAAGAACAAACTTGCAAATTGGACCAAATTGCATAGACGATTTATGCAAGTTACTTTTATTTAATGACTAATAAGTTAACAGATACGCTAAAAATGATGTATGGTACCAACTACCAATCGATGTGAATAATGAAAATTAATTTTGTAAAATATTTTAAAGAGCTACCTGGTATATTTGCATGAGCCATCCTTTAAATCCAATAAGTGTTGTTGGTTTTGAAGTTGATGACTTATGCCTAGCTCACCGAAGACATCATGTTTGCATAAAACAAGATAAATACTTTCAATAATATTTTTACAATTTTATATGACATTTATAATGACCAATACGGATGTCTAACTAATATAAACAACATTATGGACTTATGGTAAAGGGTAGGAGTGTCGCCTCATCAAGAAGTGGCAAATCTTTTGAATAACCAGTAAAATTGAATACACTAAACAAGAACATACCAACACTGTCTGGGTATCGAATTCTGAAACTATATGAGATCAAATTCTATAAAGTTACAAGGCTTTAGAATCAAAATATGGATTTGTTGTAATTGTGGAAATAATACAATTTTTTAATTTGGTTGTCATAACACTTGATTACTAACCGTCCAAATTATATGATAGCTTCGAACTCTACATTTTCTGTTAGTGCGGTAACGTTACATCATAAGACTTAAAAATGCAATTAATATATGTATTTACTTTAAGGATTAGTTGGATGAAGTGAACACATACAACACCTCATAACATACGATTGAACGTGCCCAATACGAAATACTAGAACAAGAAATAAGACAAAGTCTACCAACCCTTCCTTGTACTATTGATTGCCATGAGACAACATTTAAATAAATGTAAGACAATGAAAATGAGCAAGACAGATGCAAGGAAAAAGAGGAATTCAAGCACGACTAAGACAACCAACACAAATATGATATTGTATTTTGAGAGAAGAATAATTTTCATACTTTTAAAATTTTGTATTTTATAATGAAGTAAAACAAATACATGTATCCTTGAAGTATAAAACGGTCAGGTTTTTTTCTACGATTTTTTTTTTTTTTGAATTAGAATTATATATATACATTTACGGGCACGCCAATAGCCTTTTGGTCAAGTGATAAAGGCGTCGTCCTCCTTTATTGGGGTTGAGAGTTCAAGTCTCACAATAAACATAGGTGGATCCAGGAATAGTAGTAAGATAGATTTGTCATTTAAAAAAAATACCGGCGAAAATGTGCCCAATTTACAAAATCGTACTCACAAATAGAAAAGCCATAATTTTAGTCCACTTATTTCATAAAATTATAGTAATGATCCTTGATTAAAAACAACCTTACAAAAATAGTTTATATGTTTCACAACGTTAAAGAAATGATCCCTATCTTATAACAAATTATAAAAATTGTCCCTTTATTTTAAAAAGTATCAACATTGTCCCTACATTTAAGAAAATTATAGAAAGTCTTTACCTAATTGCAAAATTTCAAAAGTGGTCCCAATCTTTCACAAAATTATAAATATGATCTATGTCTAGCAAAAATAACAAAAATGGTATACGTGCTTCACATTTTTACTAAAATGGTCTTTTTCAAGAAATAGTTGGACACTTTTATGAAAATATGCCCAATTTCCAAAATTTATCAACATTATCCTTGCATTTAAGAAAATTATAAAAAAGTCTTCACCTAATTACAAAATTTCAAAAGTGGTCCCTGTATTTCGTAGAATTATAAATATGATCTATGTCTAGCAAAATAACAAAAATGGTCCCTATGTTTCACATTTTTACTAAAATGGTCCCTGTGTTTCACATTTTTACTAAAATGGTATTTGTCAAGAAATGGTTAGACACTTTTAGGAAAATGCTCCCAATTTCTAAAATGGTCCTTCATAAATACAAAAGTTATAATTTTAGTCCACATGTTTCATAAAAGTATAGTAATGATCATTGCTTAATAGCAACTTTACAAAAAATGTCTATATGTTTCACAATGTTAACGAAGTGGTCCCTACTTAATATAAATAATATAACTTATCCCTTTATTTGAAAAAAAATATCAAAATTGTCCCTACAGAATTTCAAAAATGGTCCGAGTTTTTCATAGAATTATAAATATAATTTATGTCTAGAAATATAAAAAAATTAGTCCTTATGCCTCACAAATTTATAGAAATGGTATTTATCTAGAAATGGTCCATTTATCGAACACATTTAGGAAAATGTGTCCAATTTGCGAAATGGTCCTTCATAAATAGAAAATATATAATTTTACTCCACATGATTCAAAAAATTATAGTAATGATCCTTACTTAATAGCAACTTTACAAAAATGGTCTATATGTTTCACAATGTTCAAGAAATGGTCTTTGTCTAATATAAATTACAGAAATTGTCCCTTTATTTTAAAAATTATCAAAATTGTCCATGCATTTTAGAAAATTATAAAAGGTCTCCACTTAATTGCAAAATTTCAAAAACGATCCTAGTTTTTCATAGAATTATTAATATAATCTATGTCTAATAGCGAAAATAACAAAAATGGTCCCTTGCCTCACAAATTTATAGAAATGGTCCTTAATTCATAGACAAATTATAGTACTGTCCTTGATTAATAACAATTTTACACAAATGGTCCATGTATTTTATAAAGTTACAGAAATGGTCAATTGTCCATCTGTTTAAAAAAACCAAAATTGTCTGTTTATTTAAGAGAATTAAAAAGGATCCCATTCTAATTGAAAATTTCTAGAAGTGGTCCATTCTTTAGAGAATTATAGATATGGCTCATATTTAATAACGAATTTACAGGCATACTTCTTTCACATAACTTACATAAATAAACCTTAATATTTACAAAAAACTTTGTTGAAAATATAGATTTCAATAAATCCGCCGTAGCGCGGGGACATCCCATTAGTTAAAAAACCATTTAAGGGAAGTACCATGTCTTTGACCGTGCCCGGGAAGCTGTGACTAAATCGCTACTGGTTATATTGGTTAAGGTTCTTGATATCAAGCACGGGTCTGGCCCAGGATCCATTTCTGTGGCACAATTATATAAGTTCAGTCCTTGGCATGAGTTTATGCATGTATATAGTATAACACAATATTTGAGTGTTTGCTACTAGGGGTGAGCAAAAACCTGAACCGCAAAACCGAAACCGAAAAACCGAACAAATAAACTAATACTGTGGTTTTTTATTTTTTAAAAACTGATTATTTGCGGTGCGGTGCAATTTTGCATTATACATCGCACCGCAACAACCGCACAGTACCATTCATAAAACCGCATATCAAAATCCGCACCGGAAAACCGCGTCATATGACGTTTTAAATATTTAATTAAATATATATTGCATTTCAGTTTTTTTTAAACTTGACTAAAAATAAATTAAAAAACGGATTTTACTTTCAATCTAAGTCATAGCATAGACGAAGAAATATGATTACAATCTATTGGTTTCGCGGTTTTCAAACCACCCCAATATAAAAAACGCACCATAGTTATGGCGGTTTATAAACCGAACCGAACCATATAAAAACGAACCGTACTTAAAACTGCAAAACCGAACCAAATACAAAAACAGAACGATGCAGTTTTAACAATCTAAAAACCGATCTATGCGGTTTTCGATACAGTTTTAGCTTAAAACCACACTAAACTGCACCACGCTCACCTCTATTTGCTATGAAAAAAAAGAAAGTTGTTTTAGTTTTTTATAATTTCAAAGTGAGTCGAGGATTAAGCTTTATGCTTAGGTAAGTGTATCCATGACATGCATTTTTACGAGTTGCTTTAGCCAGTCCTCTTGAGAGAATACGCAATGGAAAAGTTTAAGGAATTTTAGTACCTTGAAGTTATAAGGGATACTACTATTACCGAGTCTAAACAATCATCATAGAAGGAAATTATACCAATAGTTATAGCACACAGTATGTACCGATTATAGTTCCTGTAATTACTTCATTTCCCTGTTGTAATATGCGTATAAAAGGCCACTCACGTATGCAATAGAATAATGTCCATCACAATATTATTCAATTTTCTATATGGTATCAGAGCACCTCTTGCTCCTGTGAGCCCCCCAGCAACCATTCTTCCTTCTTCTTCAATCTAAGCATGACCACCATTGTTGAAATCACCACACACAGTCACTTTCCCATTAAACTCACATCTACAAACTTCCCTGTCCGGAGAAAACAAGTTCTCTCCACACTCATTGGTCTCGATCTGGACAAATACATCAGAGACTCAATCGAACCACCACCAAAACCATTGACGGCAAACCAAATCCTCTTTATCAACTATGGTACCGCCAAGATCAAATCCTATTGGGTGCCCTTCTCGGCAGTTGTTCCGACACCATTCAACCCATAGTATCTTCCGCGGAAACCGCTCATCCAGCATTCAGATGCCTCACCGACAGCTACGCCAACGTTTCTCGATCTCGTATCATCTCCCTCAAGTCAAAACTCGCAAAGAATCCGAAAGGCTCCAAATCGATGGCTGAATTTCTTCATGAAATGAAAGGCATTGCCAATGAATTAGCCTTAGCATAGGCTCCAACTGACGAAGAAGATCTAATCGTTCACGTCCTAACTCAATTAGGCAGCGATTACAAACATATCACTGCTACCCTAAAAGTTAGAGACACCCCCCTTACCTTTTCAGATCACTTTGCCAAACTGATTGATTATGAACGCTCTCTCCACGAGACCATTTCAGCACCCACTATTGCTATTGTCAATTACACACAGAAATCCACATCTCGCTTCATCGGGCGCCCGAGTTATGATTCTAGAACCAACTATCGGCCCAACAACTCTGGGCCACGACATAACCGACCTCAAAACAGTGGACCCAACTTCAATACCTGTGATAATCGTAACTCTTTCTTTTGTCAATATTGCAATTTTTCAGGTCATGACACTAAAGACTGTAGAAAGTTGGCATAATTTCTAAGAGAAAACAACATCAACATCTCATCGGCAACACAATCCACTCCGACAGTCAACTACTCCATGACGACTACTTCACCAACCCCGCCATGGATGTTCGACACTGGGGCATCTCACCATGTAGCTTCCGACTGGTCCTCGTTACACACTCCTTCAAATTTTGGAGGGACATATGAGATCATGCTTGGAAATGGTACTAACCTGCCCATCTCTCACACCGGTCACACCTCTCTTCCAACTCATTCTTGACCTCTTCACTTACATAATGTTCTTATTGTCCCTCAGTTACGAAATAACCTTATCTGTATTGCAAAACTCTATAAATCTAACAACGTTTCGGTTGAATTTTTTCCCTATCATTTTTTGATTAAGGACCTTCGCACGGGGGTGTATCTCATGCGGGGAATGAACGACAATGACGTTTATTATGCAGCCATTAACTCCCTTCATCGCTTATCGCAAATAAATTCCACCGCAACTTCTATCGGGTCTCTCCTCTCCTGGCATCACAAGCTTGGACATCCGTCGATCAAAGTTCTCAATTTTTTACTTAAGCGTTTAGGTTTTTCTCATAAAAAAATGTCAAGTACTTCATTTCACTGTGATGCATGTTCCATTAATAAAAGCCATAAAATGCCTTTTGGAGAAAATTCCTTCCACGTATCCAAGCCTTTGGAACTTGTATATTCTGATGTTTGGGGCCCGGTCCAACCCTCAAACGATGGCTATACCTATTATGTGATATTTGTTTATTTATTTTCAAAATATACTTGGTTTGACCCAATGAAACAAAAATCAGACGTCTCTCTATTTCCCCAATTCAAAACATTAGTTGAAAATTTTTTCCATACTCCTCTTGTCTCCCTATTCTCAGATAATGGTAGAGAATATATTAGTCTTATCCCATACCTTCAACAACATGGCATATCTCACTTCACTACTCCACCACATACCCCGGAGCAAAATGGTGTTGCTGAACGACGCCATCGCCACATTGTCAAAACCGGCCTCTCCTTCCTACACCATGCCAAATTACCTCTCTCCTTTTGGTCCCACACATTGGAAACTACGATTCATCTCATAAACTGGCTTCCCACAAAAATTCTTGACTTTAAATCCACATACACCAAATAATACAACACCACACCCACCTATACAAAACTAAAACCATTCGGCTGTTTGTGTTTCCCATGGTTACGACCATATGCCCCATCCAAAATACATCCCTAATCTGTCAAGTGCATTTTCCTTGGATACTCCTCCTCTAAATCCGCATACAAATCCTATGATCCCACGACTCGACACCTCTACCATTCTCGTCATGTTGAGTCTGTTGAACATGATTTCCCATTCACACCGGACCTTGAATCCAACACTACATTACCTTCAGCGGAGTATTCTATCCACTAGCCAACCCTCCCCGCGTCTACCTATGTGCCCAAATTGCACCATACCCATGTCCACCCCCACACCCCAACCCTCCACTACTACTTTACCTACTACTCCATCTTCTACTCAAACAGTCGAGCCCTTATCCTCCCAACCCTTACCCACCCCCTCATCATCTACAGCCGCTACCCCCACTACCACTACACAAACAGCTGATTCCTCAAATCCCACTCCACCGCCACCTCCTTCTCACTCCAACACACGCCCACAAAGAGCAAGAAAACAAAACACTAAATACTTCAATCCAAACCTCATTAACAACACCACCCTTCACCCTCTTCAATCAAACGAAATCCTAATGGTTCCATTTCCAAATACAAAGCTTGTCTTGTAGCAAAATACGGCAAAGATTATTTTGATACTTTTAGTCCCTTCACCATTCGCACCATTCTTCCCATCGCTCTCTCCAAAAACTGGCCTTTACGGCAACTTGATGTTAACAATGTGTTTCTTTACGGGACTCTTCATGAATTTGTCTTCATGACCCAACCAGCCGGCTATGTTAACCCTCAATTTCCTCATCATATTTTCAAACTAAAAAAATCTCTATATAGCCTAAAACAAGCTCCATGAGCTTGGTACATTGAGCTCACCACCTTCCTGATTCAGCTTGGATTCCGCAAGTCTCTTGTCGATGCGTCTCTATTCATATATCAACGCTACAATACCACATGTTACTTCATGGTTTATGTTGATGATATTGTGCTCACTGGCAATGATCCTAAATTTCTTAACCACGTCATTCAAACCTTGAGCAACAAATTTCTGGTCAAAGATCTAGGAATGCTCCATCATTTTTTAGGTGTTGAAGTAATACCTACCCCTACAAGTCTATTCCTATATCAACATCGCCACATCCAGAACATTCTCCATCAATTCAAAATGGATGGTGCTAAGGATGTCCTCACTCCACTTAGTGCCACGGAACCCTTGCATTTAAACGATCCATATCCCTCGGTTGATGCCACTCCGTACCGTAAGCTTGTTGGCACTCTCCAATACCTTGCCTTCACTCGTCTTGATATATCCTTCGCCATCAACAAACTCTCCCAATTCATGCATGCTCCTAGACAAACGCACTGGCAAGCTTTGAAACGTGTACTGCTATACTTAAAAGGCACCATTCACCATGGCCTTTTTCTCAATCGTAACTCCCCTCTCACACTCTCAGCTTTCTCTGATTCTGTTTGGGGTGGGGTTAATGATGTCGATCGGTCTACTACAACATATATCCTCTATCTCGGTAGGGGTGAGCTTGGTCCTGGAACCGGACCGACCGGGACCGGACCCGAGCCGGACCGAGACCAAGCTTAAAGGAAATATGGAACCGAGGACCGACCAAAAATGTATACTTGGTCTTGGGGTCGGGGTCGGGTTTGCGTAGGTTCGGTCGGGTTTTACCTGAGCGGGACCAAGAGTTTGTTTTTGGGTCCGGTTTTGGTCTTGGTACTGATTTTGGTATTGGTACCGGGTTTGGTCTTGGGACCGAGAGAACCGAGAGGACCAGGTAATTACTTTTGGTTCCGGATTTGGTCTTGGGACCGAGAGAACCGATCGTGACCAACCTTAATAATTTTATTTTGCTTAAATGAGACGTTTGATATCTTTTTACATAAATTGACAAGTTTATATGTAACATAAATGACAAATTTCTCTTCCATCTCAACCCCCATTTCGCAAAATATCGGTACTTGACGACACGATGTCCGTCTTCGTCTTGAATTTCTCCAAAAATTTCACCACCTCTCTACATATCTCGAAGTCTTTGGAATTGGGAGGTAACACATCTCGTCGGTAAGAAGAATCTACAATATAAAAACAAACTTAGTGATACAAATTTTTGACTTTGATATCCCATTTTCCAGGGCTTGTAAAACAGTCAATATGAACTCGATTTTAGTGATTCCAAAGCCTAAAATTAACTACTACTCATAAACTTTATGTTTCAAAAATTTCAGATCAATCCGACTTCGTACGAGGTCATGATGACAGTTTCAAAACGAGGACAGAATGCAGAAAAGTAAAAATAAGACTGCACAAAACAGCATTGATGGACTGTGTTTGGGGGCTGTAAAACAGTCAATATAAAACCGATTGCAGCAATTCCAGAGCCTAAAATGGACTACTACTCATGAATTTTAAGCTGGAAAATTTTCAGGTCAAACCGACTTCGTATGAAGTCGTGACGACAATTACAAAACCATGTAAATTGCAGCAAAAACAAAAAATAACGTGTCAAATAACTTACCACAAACCGAGTATGCCGTGAAGGAATATTCCAAGTCAACCGCCCTTTTGGTAGTGATATGTAGTTGCCTTTTAAAATTCCATTTGGGCTTGGTACCAAACCTACAAAACCGACCGGCCAAGTCGGACCATACCCGAGAAGTACCAAACCCGAATTAAGGAATATATAAGTACCGAGAACCGACCAAGTAATACCCTCGGTTCCTAATCTCGGTTCGGTTCCCTCGGTTCTCGGGCTTGGGCTCGGTTCCGAGGACCAAATGCTCACCCCTATATCTCGGTACCAACATCGTCTCGTGGATCTGCATGCCAGAAATCAGTTTCTCGTTCTTCCACCGAAGCTGAATATAAAGCCTTAGCCAATACCTCTGCTTCATGTGGATCAGAAGTTTACTTAAAGAATTGGGTGTTACTAGTAAACAAACACCGACCTTGTTTTGTGACAACGCAGGTGCTACGTATCTATGTGCTAACCCCGTCTACCACTCACGCATGAAGCATATCTCCCTTGACTACCACTTCGTACGAGAACAAGTAACGGATGGTCGTCTTCGTGTCTTCCATGTTAACTCCCAAGACCAACTTGCTGACATGCTCACCAAACCATTGGCGAAATCTCCATTTCTTCGTAACCGGTCCAAGATTGGCATATCCGATGGATCCTCCATCTTGCGGGGGCGTATAAGGGATACTACTATTACCGAGTCTACACAATCATCATAGAAGGAAAGTATACCAATAGTTATATCACACAATATGTACCGATTATAGTTCCTGTATTTACTCCATTTCCCTATTGTAATATTCCTATAAAAGGCCACTTACGTATGCAATAGGATAATGGCAATCATAGTATTATTCAATTTTCTATAGAAGTGGGGCTAAACAAAAATAGTTTCACGAATAAACTGTTATATCGATTAAACAAGTTATAAATCAGCTGTTATAGCACAATATATTTACACATCTATATATCTTATAATATAGACATATTTCCAAGCACCACATTCATTTGAAACTCTCATGTCTTTTCATATTTCCATTGATTTTCTAAATTTCTGTGTCTTTTCATATTTCCATTGATTTAATAAATTTCTTTTTAATACTTCTTTTCATATTTCCATTGATTTTATAAATTTCTTTTAATACTTCAATTTTATTTAATTCAATAGTTTGAATGAAAGTAGTAGAACCATCAAATTGCATAACAAAGCTCACATTTATATCTTATAAAAGAAGCAAAAATACTTCCACAATATTAATTTGAAACTCTCATGCCTTTTTATTTTCTTTCTAATAATGATTATAAATTAGTTAATTAGTGTTAAATAAGTACAAGAAAATAAATTCTAACCTTTAAATAATATTATAACTTTCAAAATTAGTTAACGATGATAATTAATATAATAAGTGATTTTACAATAAACATATTAAGAGATATTAAAACTTTCTACACGGATAATCTTTTATAAATTTTTAATAATACTAAGTAATCTTATAATTAATTAATAATAATATCTAAAAGTAAAATAAAACTATAATTACAAACTTTACATCTATTTATTATGATAATACTAAATTCAGAATTATATTTGAAACTTAATGACTCTTCATATTTCTTAAATTAATAACATTTACAAAAACCTTTTTGTATTCATCTCATTTATACATGTTGTTGCTGTATCAATAGATTTTTTTCTCATAAAAACATTCATGTCTTTCAAGTGTTTTTGATTGAAGTATGAAGAGTAGAAGAGATGAGAAAGTACATCAAACGTATGTTGATTTTATGTATTCTTGAATTGTTTTTAACTTTTTTCTTGAAATTGTTTTTACATTATATGTATGATTTATGAGTGTTTGATGTATTTTTAATAAAAATATTATAAAAGTTATTTTGGTACTTTTTTTCTTCAAAAGTTGTATTATTAATTTTTCCATAGTATTTGTTATTCGTAAGATTGTGATATATAAAATCATGAAATTCCTTCTACAATTATTTATGATTTTGGAGGGTTTGATGTGGTTTATGAACATAAATGTTATTATAGATGTTTCGATGCTTTTATGTTATTATTTATTTCATACCTTTTGTTATTTGTTAGATTTTGATATGTAAAATCATGGAATTCTTTCTACAAATTGTAGTATTAATTTTTATACTGTTTGTTATTCATTAGATTATGATATTTAAAATCATATATATATATATATATATATATATATATATATATATATATATATATATATATATATATATATATATATATATATATATATATATATATATATATAATTAAAAAAGATTTATATATTCATTCGACAATCAATAAATAAAGAAAATGCAATGTTTTAATTATATTCATTATTGGCAAACAAAAAGCACAAATAAATTTTTGGATGTTTAACTAAACAACCGCATAAGGTTAATTTTATGGAAGTAATTCTGAATAAAGAAAAAAGGAATATCGTGGTTGATAGTATATCATACGGATACATACATTAGTCCGCCAGCGCGCCAGCGGCACATCTCGCCAGCACTTAGACTGCCAGCCAGCCGCCAGGGACCATGCGACCCACCTGGCTGGACGTCGTCTGACTCGACAGTCATAAATAACTGATTGCCACGTGTGCCAATACCAAAGCGACGCATCACTCTGCAACGATCATCGCGTGATCTGTCAAGCCACGAACGGACTAGGTGGTCCACGAGCTACCACCTGGTCAGGTGAATGGGCCAATCACAGTTAACAGCAGGCGATCGTCCAATAAGGAAAAGATCTGCTACCAACTGACATATGGTCCCCACACAAGTATAACGGTATATGATGATCACGCCCCTAGTGAGATCATCATCACGAATTCTCGCTCTCATTCACATTCATCTGATACTCTCCAATCACCGTACTAACTTAACCGTCAGAGCGCCCTCCCCGGATTGCCTCCCAGAGTGCGACTGACATTGTTTCCGTTGCTGTGAACTCAGGTCCAAGGATCAGTCACCCAGAAGACCCCATTGAAGGACTAGTTTGCATCATTGGCGGCATCCGCTTGTGTGACGCAGTAAGAACTACGATCTCCCAACCTTGAATGGCGACGCCATCGGACAACCGGTAGGGCGACGCCCAACGAAGCCCGGTACGACCTATGATATCTCTAGGAGCAGTTACGCCTCCGACTCCGGCGACTGCACCTCAGGCGGTCATGTCTGCAGCAACAGTGACCACCATATTACCATGGCAACCTCCGATGCCAAGTCTACTGACGCCGCCGTTGACTTACCTCATTCCCCTCCTTCACGTAGGGCCATCGACAACACAACCGCTGTTTACACCCCCATTTGTTCCACCCACAATGGCGGGCACCTCGATGCCTACTTCCGTCCAGGCGAGCATCCCGCCGCCCTTTCCGTTACCTTTCGCCGTAGGGATGCCGTCAACTCCGTCTCCAACACCCACCATTCCACAGAATTTCTTTGTAAGTGCCCCTACCCCTCAAGCCCAGTTCACTCCAACACCATTTTATGTCAACAGTTATCCTACTCCTCCGATAATGAACCCATCCTATATGACACCACAATACCCATTTATGCCATTTTACCAATCATTCCAACCGCAAACGTTGAATCCAATCCCGACAATAACAACCCCTCGTTCGCCCTTTGTTAAAGAGCTTTTGGATTATGAGATCCCGAGTACTGCTAAACTCCCAACGTTGAAGGTATACAATGGAACCACATGCCTAGATAGCCATATTGACACTTATGAGTGGCATATGACTTCGCTAAAATTAGATCAACGCTTCTGGTGCAAGTATTTCCCGATGACACTAGACGGGAACGTGGGTGCATGGTTTAAAAGCTTGGCACCAAACAGTATATACAACTTTGAACAGTTGAAACAGTTATTCCTCACAAATTTCATGCAATTGCAAAAATATAGGGGCGATAATCATGCTATAATGGGTTGCAAGCAGCGGGAAGGCGAATCCGTGAAGGATTACTTCAGACGATTCAACAAGGCTATGTTGGATGTACCAGGACAAGACGATCGAATGGTGACGGGTGCGTTTACCTGGGGATTGTTACCGGGTCCTCTATCTCGAAAATTTCTGGGGAGGCCCCCATAAAATCGACATGAATTAAAGGAGCGAGTTGAGAGATTTCTCAGGCAGGAGGAAGGAACGACAGAGAAACAGCAGTACCTCAAAGCAACTACAGATGGCCAACACAGGCGGAATGATCGTTATCATTCCCACAATCGGCGCCCGGACTATTCCAGTCTTCCTCCAAGAGGCGTTAGACCCCCGCGGCGGTTCAACCCATTTTACAAAGATGAATCTCGAAGCAAGCATACGGATATCTACGTTGTTAAAGAAACTACCACGGGTAAAGCCCCAGATAGTAGACAATGATATTGCGAGTACCACAAGAGCAGGGCTCATGACACCCTTGATTGTGCCATGTTAAAGAGGGAAATGGAAGAGAAACAGCTGAAAGGCAATTTGGTAGAGACGGCGAGAAAACTGCGAGAGCAATTCGAGGAAGAAAGGAAAGTCGAAAGAGGAAGAAAGGAAGATAAAGCAGGTGGTAAGGCTCTTGAGATTCTGGCTATTCGTGCTAGCTAGAGACAACCTGACCGTCTTGGGGGAGAAAGTACACGTCATGATGTTGTCCCCCTAAATCTAAGATTTTCAATCAACGATCCAAGACCTGAAAGCTGGCAGGGAGACAACCCTTTGGTCTTTACTGGTTATGTTAAAAATATCAAAATCCACAGAGTATATGTGGACGGTGGAAGTGCTGCTGACATTATACACAAACACTACTTCAGGTTACTACCGCAACTCATAAAAGATGAACTGAAACCTGCCAGAGGACGACACATAGGGTTTACAGGCCACAGTATATGGCCAATTGGAACCATTCCTTTGCCCTTTACTCTGAGGAGCTTTGACGGAAAACTCTACAAGACTATGCTTATTGAGTTCGTTGTTGTGAGGGTACCCTCAGAACACAATATGATTCTGGGACGACCAGGACTCCTGAAATTCGGGGCGGTGGCATCTACAGTACATGGCCTTCTCAAGTTCAAAACACCGGGTGGAGTAGCCTGTGTTATGGCCGCCAGCCCCTAGACTCTAAGCTGCTGCCAGATCATGCAACCAAAAGACATTATCTGACCAACTAAGAAAGCTAGAAAAGAAGAACCAAGCGACAAAGAAATCGTCAACCAAGACCACCCCGAGCAATTGGTCCGGATTGGCACCATGTTGCCCGCAGCCACGAGAGAAAAAGTAATTGCCCTTCTAAAGCAGTACAAACATGTATTTGCGTGGGAGCCTGCAGACATGGTAGGGGTAGACAGAAACGTAATAGAGCATAATTTAAATGTCAAACCTGGAAGCAGCACGATTAAACAGAAAAAGAGGGCCAGACAGGTGAACGGAATATGGCGATCAATGCAGAAGTATCCAAATTAGTTGCGGCAGGGATACTTAGGGAAGCCATTTTTCCTGACTGGATTGCTAATCCGGTGATGGTCAAGAAAAGCGATGGAAGCTGGAGAATGTGTATAGACTATACAGATTTAAATAAGGCCTGCCCTAAAGATTGTTATCCCCTGCCGGAGATAGACCAAAAAGTGGAATCACTTCAGGGTTTTCGATGGAAATTTTTTCTAGATGCGTATAAGGGTTATCACCAAATACAGATGAGGAAAGAGGATGAAGAAAAACGGCATTTTACACTGATCGGGGAACATTCTGTTACAAAAAGATGCCTTTTGGATTAAAGAATGCGGGCGCAACATATCAACGACTGGTGGATCAGTTATTTCGCAATCAAATTGGACGTAACATCGAGGTCTATGTTGATGACATGGTAATCAAGAGCCTGGAAGAAACTGCGTTGATAACAGACATAGAAGAAACATTGAAAACGTTGGAACAAGCGAAGATGATATTAAACACAGCAAAATGTGTGTTTGGCGTGGAAGAAGGTCATTTTTTGGGGTATTACGTAACAAATCAGGGCATCCTTCCCAACCCTGCTAAAGTACAGGACGCCTTCGAGACCAGGTCCCCAGTCACGTTAAAAGAAATGCAAAGCTTAAATGGAAAGCTAACAGCATTGGGACGCTTCATTGCAAAGTCGGCAGAGAAAGCTCTGCCACTCTTCAATACATTGAAAGGCGAAGTCAACAAAGATGGATTCAAATGGACAACCGCAGCTGATGAAGCTTGGAAAAACCTTAAGCATGCACTGGGCAATCTACCTACACTTTCCAGCCCCATCCCAGGGGAAATCTTGTCTATATACTTATCTGCGTCACATGAAGCAGTCTCAGCGGTACTGGTGGTGGAAAGAAACAATACGCAACTCCCAGTATACTTTATTAGCCGGGTGCTCCAAGGCCCAGAGGTCAATTATCTGATGCTCGAAAAGCTGGTGCTGGCACTCGTGCACGCTGCCAGACGCCTCCGTCGATATTTTCAGGCGCACCATGTTGAAGTTCTCACTAGTCAGCCGCTCAAGCAAATTCTGTTAAAACCGGAAAATTTGGGATGATTAGCCAAGTGGGCTATAGAACTGGGAGAACACGCCATTACTTATCGACCTCGAACGGGTATTAAAGCACAAGCGCTGGCAGACTTCCTCATTGAAATTCCTGACCAGCCACCTCTAAGAACATCGGTTGTTACGAACTCCCCTACCTGGGAACAACCGTGTGAGTGGACCCTGTTCACCAATGGAGCAGCCGGGAAGGAGAGTGTAACACCCGGCTTTTAAAACAAAAACACCCCTGAAAATTTTTCATTTTTAACAAAGGTTTCAGTACATAAAACCATAAACAAAGGGGTATATTTTTAATAAAAACGGGTACAAGTGTATCAAGGAGTATACAAATATAGTAACCTCCATATAAGCCGGGCTGCTACTGACAGCATCTACAAGTCCACTTCTTGAGTCATGGACTTTATCCTTACCCTTATCAGGGTTATGCTAACCTGCAGGGACATTTAACAAACGGTATGAGCTACAAAGCTCAGTGAGTAATCGTATCTGCAAATAACACGTATAAGAATACATTCATATATAATTTCCTATATATGATAAATCTATTAACCGTATATCTCTATCTGGATATTGGTTCCAAACTCCTAGCCATTCTGGCTAACCGTATATGTCTTAGGATTGCACATCCTATCGCATAGTCTTACGAGTTGTTATTTGCATACATTTATGTCCCATATTTCTTAGTCATAATTGACCGCATCGTATTTCATGGCTATTTAAGCCGCACCCTGTATCATAGCTATATAAGCTGCACCAAAACATTTTCAATATATAAATCATAGCCCTCAGGCCGCACCAATTGGTTTCAATAACCCGATATCATAGCCATAAGGCCGTACCATGTTCCTGTAACAATATCATAGCCGTATAGGCCGCACCAGTTGGATATAGCATCCAATATCATAGCCACAAGTGGCCGCACCATCTGTTATCAGCTTATTTCACAATCAATCATGGCTCACGGGTTTACCCGCTATTGCCTAGACTCACGGCTCCGTTCTTGTCATCGCAATGACTCACGGCTTATCCGGTATTGCCTAATTAAAGTGGACTCACAGCTCCGTTCTTGTCATCGCAATGACTCACGGCTTATCTGGTATTGTCGCATTACTGACTCACAGCTCCGTTCTTGTCTATCGCAGACTCACGGCTTATCTGGTATTGTCATATCCCTGTTTATCCATTTATTGACTCACAGCTCCGTTCTTGTCTTTTTCAGACTCACGGCTTATCTGGTATTGTCTTTTTCATTAAATCTTTAAATTATCATTTTTGTCCCCCAAAACTGTTTCAACCTGTAACAGTCCAATCAACACATATCATATGTGATATCAGTGAGATTACTCACCTGGATACTAGCTGCATTTAAATCCCGGTTGTTTCTTGCCTTTGCGTGCACCACAACCATTTTGTCCCATACCTATATATTCATTTATATACCAAATGATAATAGGTTAATAATCATTTTAGTTGACTCTAATACATAAGAGTCCAATATTATGCAACTATAAACCATCCCTAGATGATAAACTTTCCATTTACCATCTTTTCATGAGTTTTACTATTCACCGATGCATTCGTATTGCTCTACAGTGCCCTCGAGGAGTCGAAAACTCAATTTAATATTTTTCCCATACTTTTCAAACCATTAGGGACTTATGGTTCAAGTTTGAGGTAAATCGGACAAGCCAAACAAAAGTTAGCGTTTTGGACTCCCTGTCTAGTGGGCGCACTGCGCCTGGGCGCACCCCGCCCTGATCCTGGGCGCACTGCGCCCTGCGCCTGGGCAGTCTCCTGATCAGTCGCGATTTGTGCACTGTAGCACGCAGTTTTGGCCTATTAAGTCCTTAATCCAGTTCTTAATCGTATGGGGTTTGTTTACTGACTAAAACCCTTTAATAATACAAGGTTTTAATCCAAAGAAACAACCTCAATCAATCAAATGCATAAATTAGGGTTCTTGAGCCAAAACCCCAATTCATCAACAATAGCAACCTACTTCCATTTTTCTTGAATTAAGTCCTTTTAGCATGACTTATTGGAAGTATTAAGCTACTTTCAACCACATATCATAACTGAAATTTGCAGATTTCAGTTTCTATCAAACCCATCAAGAATACCTCAAGAACTTGGCTAGAAAATCAAATTACTAACCTTGTTTAACTTAGGAATCACCAATTCCAAGCTATGATTCCAATTCCTTGCTTCAAGCTTCAAAGATTTCCAGGTTTTTGCTCTCAAAAACCCTTCCCGTTGCTGCACAAATGGCCAGTCAAAGAAGAGAGTCAACCTCTCTATTTATACTTCCAAAATTTACAAATTTGGTCCTTAAGTTCCATTTCTTGAACTTTGGCCACAATAATCAAGTTTTATGACATAAAACTTTCATTTCTTATATTTTTACCACAAGGAGCAATTATTTTACACAATTGGTCCTTCACATGGTCAAATGACCAAATTACCCTTTTGTGGTAAAATGACCAAAAATCAGTTTTTATAACATTTTAAGTCCAAAACTCAAAATATTATTTCAAACCAAATTCTTTTCTGTCCAAAAGACCAAATTACCCTTCTAAGGTAAAATGACCAATTTTACCCTTTTTATTATATTTACATAAAAAGAGTGTCTTGGCGTTACAGAGAGGTCAGGAGTAGGGTTAATATTGAAAAGCCCTCAAGGCGAGGAAATTACATACGCATTGCGGTTTGACTTTCAAACATCAAATAATGAAACGGAGTATGAAGCCCTACTGGCAAGACTACGACTGGCAATCGAGAATGGGGTAAAACAAGTAACAGCTTTGAGTGACTCATTGCTAGTAACAAACCAGATAAACGGTCGGTATGAAGCCATAGACAAGCGAATTCAGAACTATATGGACGCAGTCCAAAAGTTAACGAGATCTTTCGACAGTTTTTCAATCAAACAAATTCCTTGGTCAGAAAATAGAAGGGCTGATGCTTTAAGTAAACTAGCCTCAACGTCATTTGACCACTTAACCAAGAAGGTATTAGTCGAGGTATTGCCTGAAAGCAGTATAGAAGAAAATCAAATTAACGAGACGACAAAAGAGATAACGACCTGGAGCGCACCATACATGGAATACCTCCAATATGGAACACTACCAGAAGATGAAATGGAAGCACGCAAAATCAGAGTTAAAGCCCCTAGCTTCACAATTATAGAAGGAAACCTCTACAAAAAAGGGTACTTAACTCCTTGGCAAAAGTGCACAACAAAGGAAGAGGGATGCCGCGTACTAGATGAAATACATTCAGGCCTGGCAGGGGCCCACGAGGGGGCGCGAGCGTTAACGGGTAAAGTCCTGCGAATGGGATTCTACTTGCCTGATATCCATTCCGATGCGACGGAGATGACGCGCAAATGTGTGGAATTCCAGACCTTCTCTCCAACCCAAAATCTACTTGCAGCTCCCATGACGAGCATAACAAGCCCTTGGCCGTTCTTCCAGTGGGGAGTTGATATTGTTGGGCCATTCCCGGAAGCTCCTGGGATGGTAAAATTTTTAATCGTTGCAGTTGACTATTTCACTAAGTGGGTGGAGGCTGAGCCGGTAGCCTCCATAACGGGGCGTAGCATCATTAAGTTCATGTGGAAGAACATACTCACCAGGTTCGGTACCCCACAGATATTAATTAGTGACAACGGACTGCAATTTGCTGAAAACCCATTCCGTGGGTGGTGCGAAGAAAGAAAAATCCGGCAGCAGTTCACATCCGTTGCTCACCCATAGGCTAACGGCCAGACGGAAGTTACCAATCGCACCATTGTGAATTGAATCAAGAAGCGGCTAGAATAAGCCAAGGGCAACTGGGTGGAGGAGCTGCCAAGCGTTCTTTGGTCCTACCGTACGACCCCAAGAACCAGCACTCAAGAAACATCGTTTAGCTTGGTATACGGAACAGAAGCCATGCTCCCGCCGGAACTCTCAATAACCTCTCTACGGGTTTCTGCCTTTACCCCTGAGAAAACAGAGGAAGATCTCAGGCACAGCCTGGACTTGTTGGAAGAAAGGCGCGAACTTGCAAGCGTCAGGCAGGCAAGGTACAAGTCTTAACGCTAAAAGATACTACAACAGGCGGGTAAAGGGAAGAGCATTTAAAGTGGGCGACTTAGTGCTGCGGAAAAATGAAGTTAGCCATGCCCAGCCAAGAGGGAAGTTAGGACCGACCTGGGAGGGTCCGTACAAAGTGGTGGAAGCGTACCGAAATGAAGCATACATGTTGGAAACCATGGATGGCAGTCCAATACCGAGGACGTGGAACATCCAACACTTGAAGAGTTTCCACTTTTAGAAATAAAAACAGTACAATATGAACTATGATAACAACATGATTCTCTCTTTTGTTTTCCTTCTAACGGATGTAATAGTTTAATATTGCAAGGAACCGAGTTCCGAAATCTTTAAAAATAGGACATTTATGTTTACACGTGTTGTCAAATGACAAACTGGTTGGACTGATCACCCAACCAAAAGTCGATCCATACGTATCCATCATCGCAAACTACAACTCAACTAACATTTTATGGCCGAGCACCATCCGTATTAAGTCACAACTTAATACAAATGGCCGAGCACCATCCATACTAAGTTCTAAACTTTACGAATGGCCGAGCACCATCCGTATTAAGTCACAACTTAATACAAATGGCCGAGCACCATTCATACTAAGTTCTAAACTTTACGAATGGCCGAGCACCATCCGTATTAAGTCACAACTTAATACAAATGGCCGAGCACCATCCATACTAAGTTCTAAACTTTACGAATGGCTGAGCACCATCCGTATTAAGTCACAACTTAATACAAATGGCCGAGCACCATCCATACTAAGTTCTAAACTTTACGAATGGCCGAGCACCATCCATATTAAGTTACAACTTAATACAAATGGCTGAGCACCGTCCATACTAAGTTCTAAACTTTACGAATAATTGAGTACCATCTATACTAAGTTTCAACCTAACAACAGCAGTTGCATCACCATGTACAGCATACACAGCCAAACATCGTTTAAACCAAAGATAACTTGCAAATTAAACCAACCAAACAAAGCCAAGAAACATAATCAAAGGCCTATCCACCAGTTACATAAGCAAAACATCTGTTCGCAACCATTTCACACCAACCAAACATAAAAAGAAATTGTCCAAAACATCCAACTAGTTACAACCACATCGAAAAAAGCAAAACCAATAACTTACCCATCTGCCTCCACTTTCAGTAATTCCTTCAGGCCGTCCACCCCAAGCTGCCCCAAACTCAACAATCCTGCATAGTCAAGGGTTGCAAATTCCTCCATAGCATCGTCCACTTCCCTAGCGCAGTTGGAGGCTGAACTCCCTTCTCCAGCATCCGGGGCCACCGATCTTCAGTTCCTGGCGGAGACCACACCGACCTGCCTCCTCGCCAGCCACGTAACTTGCCCGGCGAATACGGTTAATCACGTGCACAAATTCAGGAACCAGAAATACTTTCTCCATAATCCTAACAGCACCCTCTTCCACCATCCACTTCAGATCGTCTCCCATCTTCTCCAAGGCAGCATCCTTCTCTTCCAACAAGCGGTCCTTCTCGCATAATTCAGCATCAACATTCTCCGAACGGATCATCAAAGCCTCATTATCTTGACTAAGCTTATCCAATTTTCCCTGAGCACCAACCAATTGTTCTTCCACTGACATTATTTCTGCAACCAACAACTCACACTTATGATCAAATTGGCGAGCAGCAGCCTCCAAACGAGCAATTTGGGCCTCCAGTTCCACATTTAATGCACACAAATGTGCACTCTCAGCCAGAGCATCGCGAGCCTCAAGCTTTAAAGATTATTGGAGAGAGGAAGAGGCTGATAAGCGCTCTATCCTCTTTGCTGCAGCCGCCAGATAATACGCAGATTGAGTAGAGGCAAACCTCAAAGTGTTAACCAAGTTATCGTGAGAAAAATTCTCCATCTCCGCTTCAGCTACCGGAGGAAAGGCATGGAGAGCGAAATCAACGGCATTCTCCTAGGGAAACAGGCGGGAACCGTTAACAAGTTTCCACTCGAGGACAAATGGTAAAGATGAAAAGTCAGTCCAAACATGGGTGTCTAAAGCCGCACCCCCGCTACCACCAGCCCCAAATCCACTTCCCCCGCCCATCTCAAATCCACCCCCACCTTCAACATTAAATTCGTCACCACCAGCATCTCCTAAATTCCCCATACCACCGGCACCAGACAATATTTTTTGATCAAACGAAAGCTCCTCATCACGATCCCCGGCACTCTCAGACCCTGTTGAAATCTTTTTCTCACCAACATTTGCATCCTCATCATCTAGAATGATAATTATACCCAAATCATCCTGTTTTAAATTGCTTAACAGTTGACGACGGCTTATTCTCCTGATAAATCTCGTATCTAGGGGATTCTCCGAGCCCTCCAACAACCCCCATGCCATTTTCCTCTTGTTCGCCAGCTTAGCGGACCCCCTCAAGATACCTTCCTTACTGTCCCGAACTGACTCCGAAGATCCTTCATGGTCACCTTTCGAAAGCCCCTCCACCTTTGCATCTATCAATGGAACATCACCAGATACTTCTCTCCCAGTCTTCTCCTCCTCTGAGTCCTGTATCTCCCTGGCCCGCGCAGCAACATCTGGATTTTGAAAAGCAAATGGTGCAGCCACCTTGTCAACTAAATCAACTTCACGATATTTCAACTCTCCTTTTTCCCATTCCTTGGCAAGAACATCCTTGAAACACACTTTACACGGGCTATCTGCAAGGGGAAAAGTAAAATAAAAAGAAATCAAAGACAGATCAACAAAAAAGGAAAAAGGACGGGAGAAGCGATACATACTCTTCCGCAACACGTAAAACTCCGGCATCTTCCCTCGCATGCGCCAAGATGTACTCAAACCCCCACCAGCCAAAATATACTCAGGAAATTCCTCTGGAACAACACGAAAACCGTTTAAGGTTTTCACCACCTGCTCTTGATGGGGATACAATTTGGGGATTTGGTCAGAAGCCGCACCAGTTCGATAATACCTAGCCCCAACACGAGAGGCATTCACCCATAACCACCTATCTTGCCAGTGCTTGAGTGAATACTTGGGTTCTGGAATCAGAGTGTGAACGGTGGTTCGCCTGTAGAAGGCATAGTTTTCCCCGGAAGCAGCGAAGCGAAAGTAATGTTTAAACACGTAAAAATCAGGGACGATACCTAGACCGCGACACAAGAGTTCGAAAGCCACTATCTTGTTAACAGAGTTCGGTGTTAGTTGATGTAAACCAACGCTGTTGCGACGTAAGACCTCATCCATAAAATCAGACGTTGGAAGACGGTACCCAGCGTCGAAGGTTTTCAAGTAAACGCCAGTCTTTCCTTCTGGAGGCAAAAAAAACCCTACATCAGCGTTAGGAACGAGAACCCCATCCTCAGGCTGAAAGCCATACCGTTCAACTAAAGGACCGTAGACATCGTCAGGGATTTCTTGCCGATTGTGGTCCGCCATTTTCAAAGAGGGGGAGAAAAGAGGAGAAAGATGACAACGAAAAGATGAAAGCAGATAAGAAGAATGGAATGTAAAGAAGAAATTAGAAAAACCCTAAAAAGGTAATATAAGGGCAAAGAAAAGCGGGAAATTGGAAAGCGCCTCTAATGATGAAAACGGACGGGTCACATCACTCACGTCAACCATAATGACGCCGATTTTCTCGGAAAATAAACCGTCGCTTCTCAATCTTGAAAGTCAAAGCTAGACCACGTCATCGCCTTGACCACCAAGACTTGGGGGGACTTGATAGTGTATCATACGGATACATACAATAGTCCGCCAGCGCGCCAGCGGCACATCTCGCCAGCACTTAGACGGCCAGCTAGCAGCCAGGGACCATGCGACCCACCTGGCTGGACGTCGTCTGACTCAACAGTCATAAACAACTGATTGCCACATGCGCCAATACCAAAGCGACGCATCACTCTGCAACGATCATCGCGTGATCTATCAAGCCACGGACGGACTAGGTGGTCCACGAGCTACCACCTGGTCAGGTAAATGGGCCAATCACTGTTAACAGGAGGCGATCGTTCAATAAGGAAAAGATCCGCTACAAACTGACAGATGGTCCCCACACAAGTATAACGGTATATGATGATCACGCCCCTGGTGAGATCATCATCACGAATTCTCGCTCTCATTCACATTCATCTGATACTCTCCGATCACCGTACTAACTTAACCGTCGGAGCGCCCTCTCGAGATCGCCTCCCGGAGTGTGACTGACATTGTTTCCGTTGCTGTAAACTCAGGTCCAAGGATCAGTCACCCAGAAGACCCCATCGAAGGACTAGTTTGCATCAGTGGTTTATTTTGGATTGAAACGACGTTTGCATAACTTAAAACGCTCCATAAAATCATAAACTAAATGAGATACATGACCATTGATTTAAAAGTATGAATATTAATAAAACTAATTAGTTAAATAGTTTTTCCATTTTGTTACTCATGTAGAAATATTAAATAATAATTCGTTTAAATTAACAATTTTTTTACTCATTTAAGGTAGTTTATTAATCTAATAACAATAGTTTTTACGTATTTTAATTTATGAATTATTAAAAATAAATATTAATATAAGTTTTTTTCTTGGAACCGGCGAATATATTAAAAAAAACCCAAAACTAGCAAGATACTAGCAGGAAAGAAAGGTACAAATAAAGTGAAATAAGAAAAAAGAAAATTACAAACAAGAAATGGGAGAATCACACCAATTTATCCAATTGAGGCTACCATTCGAGGATCTCTGTTTGTGCCAAACATATACCATAGCTTTGATATCTTCAATAATCATCGCCGGTTTTAATATAAGTTAACTCATATTGTTAACTTCTTAATCTTTAATGTTAATATAAGTTAACTTCTTTGATAGCGTATGACTTATATAGATGTATATAGTCCAATGCGATTGTCAGCAAACCAATCACATCGGACTGGGGGGACTTGATGATATTAGGTCCATCTGCTGGCCCGAACAGCATGACAGCGCAGCTTGACGGCCGTTGGACGACTCTCCTTGACAGCACGGCGTGGCTGCCAGCCCTGCTCGGCAGCACGGCGTGACAGCCCGCCAGCCAGCCAACAGCTTGGCAGCCTTGCTTGACAGCACTGCTAGGTGGGCCTGAATTGGGCTGGCCCAAGGCCTGACCTAATTGGCCCCTATAAATAGAACAATAAGGGAACCCTAGTTCCCTAAGTCATCAGCCTCCACTCTCCACTACCCTCTACACACTTACACTATGATGGTTCTCTCCGGCGAGGAGAAACCATCCCATATCGCAAACCGAACTGGCTTGATCGTCGAAGCCTGCTCCCGGGGCACACGCCCTAGGACGGTTCTAACGATTATCTTCTCCGATTGTGACTAGGATCCAATTCGGGAACTCGCTAACGGCACCAACATCAAGACCTCCGATCTAGATCCACTCTCAAGACCCGATGCCGAATCCGATGTTGCATCATTGGCGCCATCCGTGGGACCTCGAACAAACAGCCGTCGCTTTACCAGGTTCAAACTTCATCTCCGATGTCACAGATCTGTTCTTCAAATGTCTCATTTTCTGGGTAAACCTTTTCCTCGAAGATATCTGTGCAAATCCTTCTTCTTCATTCAATAGCTTCAACAAAAAGATCAATAAGCTGTAGTATTCTAAAACCTTTCGTATATTTGATTGGAGATGGTGCGATTTGTTGTTCTCAAAGTCCCGTTAATCCTGAAAACAAACTCAAACCCATTTTAAAAGAAATTTTAGTGCTCCGAAGCGTTGAATCTCAAAGATTCATTCGACAAAATTGGAGGAGGAGTCGAACTCGTGTGGCTAAAACAAAATCAAAGTCACCGATAAATAGTAGATTCATCTGAACTCGTGATTGGAAGTGTTGAATCACGGAGATCCACAACAAAGAAAGACCGCAATTGTTGATTTTTGGAAGACAACTATTTCTTTCGTGATCCTTAAATCGGAAGCCCCTGACCCAATCAAACCTCAAACCTAAAGCGTGAAGCGATTCTTTTCTTCCTGTTGTCTCTCGCCAAGATCCAAACACGAGACCTAATCGGGAAAATCACCCCTTGACCCATTCGCCACTGTTACCGGTATTTCTAACAACAAAAACGGAACCTAATCAGGCCTTTGATTTCATCACGATCACGAAGGAATGTGCATGTCCTCATTTCTCTCCCTTCCATGTTTAATGCTTAAATATGTTGATTACATAACTGATTCATTACGTAGGTAAATCATAAGCTCCATTGATTGACCCCCTAAATTGCCAGACCTATAACCAATTCAACCTACTTCTCATTTCTTTTTTCACTATACCCGATCCAAGGAAGCATAGTATGGGACTCAAGTAGCAAGTGAGACAATACCAACCAGTTCAGCAACAACAGGGACAGTTACAAATCAAAGCTTAATGTTTTTACTTTAGTAGTCAAACATGAACAAACTGGGGCAACTGAAACACCCCAAGCTAGTACACCACCAGGATTTTGTGTTGTACACTCTAGTTATTCGACAAAATGCCTCAAAGAGTAATTTGTCTAAACAATGACAGGATCGTAGGATCAATTGATTCAAATCGTAAAAAGTCCCATTCAGATGATCCTGGGCTTACTCAACTATGAAAGGGACCAAGAAAAAGAGGGAGAAGAGCTACGCACCGAAGGTGTTCGACAAAATGCTCGAACGAATAGTTCCGCCAAGAACAAAATTTCCAAGGTTACCCATTGTACGGTTACCCATTGTACAATCAGGCCAGATACCCACAACTCGGTAATTTCAATACAAAGACCGACTAGAGGGAGGTGGATGTAAGTCATGCCATAAGTTGTACGACAAAATTCCTGAAAGAGCAGATTTCAGTTCTCTCCTGATCTCTAAACAAAAACCTCGGCTGTCCTTGATTCTCTTTTTGCGATTCACACATTTGACCCTGAAGTAGTTCAATCCACCCTACCCCCTTTTTTCACTGTATGCGGCTCGAGAAAGCAAAATTGGGGGACGCTAATAATTTTTTGAAATATAATAAGATCCAAGGGACTATAAATCGCAAGTAGCAACAAACCCAATTTAAATTTCTCCCCGACGATTCTGGGCCCACTCGGTCACTAATGCGACGAGAAAAATGGGGAGAAGAGTTACGCACTTAAGATGCCCGACCAAATGCCCGCAAGAACAGAAATGCACAAATGAGATCGAAGCTGATCCGCACCAGCTGTTCAATTGTGTTCCCAACATCTCTACTTATTATTGGGAGCCATCAAAACTCTTCCGATCAATGTTTCCTCCTCTCGCAAGGACTTTCTCCACGAAGTCTACATGATCCGACTTACGACAACATTGATCAGTCGGTACCCAATTCAAGACACACAAATACCTTCACTAAAAGGCAACTCAAGTTCCGCAGGATGTGTGTTGCATCCTCTCAAGCTTTATCGAATCCCATCTCTAGTACCCATTCAGAAGTAAACATAACAAGTGTGTATTCATGACAGTCTCATCTCATCTCAGGGTACAACTGACAAAGCACAAGGTACGGTATACTTTTCTAAAAATACTAAACTACGTACAAGTATCTTCCTTCGACTCAAAAGAACGATTTTATCTAACATATTTCACAAAATCATCGTTTTAACCTCTGATCACCTACATGTATGCAATGAATTTAATCATATCACATGCTATACTCCTGTAACGCAAATACTTTTAACGGCTTGTTCATACAACCTTATTACAATTATCAGTTGCATAGCTACCAGACATGTAAAATAATCGGACTTTATTCATGCATTATTCTCTGCACATAAAAGCAAGCTAATATACATCACTGTTTTGCTTCAAATACATGCATGCTACAATAACTCATACTTACGTTTATTGTTTAACATGACATGAAAATGTACAAATAAACGAGAGACAAAAATGCAAAAGCAACGTGAAGCAATTTACATCCAACCACGCATCAAAGATTTCCCATATATCTAGCATGACATGATTCGACGTCACATTACCGCTTCGTCAATGACGAGACATAAAAACCTCGGCTCCAGTGAAAACCACATGTGTTTTAGCAATTTCGTTACGGAACGAGATCTTGGTTCGGCTAACCCAAGAAAACATACAACAACATAAAAGGGTAACAAATGCATACAAATTTGTTTTAACATTTATAATTCATTTATAATCCTTTGAATATGGTATGAGCTTCGATAACTTACTCCTATGTTGCTCATTTTGACATGTACGAACGAATGAGGCACAAGTACCTCAGGCATAGCCATACAGCAAAAGCCCACTCCCTTCCCAACATGACAAGCAAGTCGATACCTACGACAAGGAGGAGGAACCCCTTATAAATTGATTCAAAATGACGTTATACTATTCCATTTTTCTTACTTTGATGACTCGTATCTATAAACATTGCCCAATCATCGTTGGCAATCTTCGAATGATCATACATCTCATTTACGAATATGTTTGTTTACAAAATACACGTGCCACAACAATTGATACTTACTCTTATCGTTTTGCAATGACATGTACAAACGAACGAGGCACAAATGTACAAGCACAAGCCAATACATAAACAAAGGAAATTCGTCCGCATCACACAACCCGACTCCCTTTCCCGCATCTCTTTATTTTATCGTCAAAAAAAGGGGGAGTAGACGGGATGACATAGCACAATTACATTGGAAGAAATATCTCTTGGTGGAAACTTACAAGACATGTTAAGATTATATGCGATAACGTATTCCTGAAAATTCAACTCATTGTTTAGGAGGAAAGAATCAAGTAGCTGCACAGCTCCTGCCAGTAGCATTGTCACATTACTCTTGCCAGCAGCACCGTTGCGCCGCTCCCGCTAGCAGCCATGCTGCTCAGTTCCTACCAGCAGCCCTGCTGCCCAGCTCATGCCAGCTGCCAGCTGCCCAGCCCTTGCCAGCAACACCTCTATCCAACTCTCACCAGCAGCTTCGCCGCCAAGCCCTCGCAAGCGGCCTTACTGCAACCTCGACACATAACGATACCATTACATTAATAATTTGTTGCTAACAAATAGTAGGCGAAACTCTTTGTGCTACACTTTGTGTTATGCACAGGTCAAGATAGCTAGCTAGCCAGGCACCTGTTTTATTATATATCTTTGCTCAAATTGACCACCCGGGTCAGGCACATATCCCGACACAGGAACCACTCGCTACTATGCCAAATTCTAATAAGGCCCGAGTGCCACGCAAATGTCCGAGTACCTAACATGGCCCGAGTGCCACGCAAAGGTCCGAGTACCTAACATGGCCCGAGTGCCACGCAAAGGTCCGAGTACCTAACAAGGCCCGAGTGCCACGCAAAGGTCCGAGTACCTAACAAGGCCCGAGAGCCACAAAAAGGTCCGAGTACCACAAGGCCCGAGAGCCATAAAAAGGTCCGAGTACCTAACAAGGTCCGAGCACCTAACAAAGCCCAATTTAATACAAGTTCAAGAAGGTTCATAACCTTTGCCTTGACATGCTGGCTTCTAAGACCAATTCAAATAAGGTTTAGAAGGCTCATCACCTTCGCCTTGAATTGCCAACTATTAAGCTCGATTCCACCACAAGCGATCGCTGGATGGAATAAACCTAGCTACTGCACATCATAAATCACGCATCACAAGCCTAAGCCATGCTTAGCACCATAATTCGATGCGTTCTTATACAATTATCGATAAAGGCAATTTACACGGTTTCTCTCTTTGCTCCGACGATCAACAAGCATTGTCTCACTTTATGTCTTACCGTAACAAAGACAATCGCTCTGGTAGCCGTGTCGCACATTTTCCGGACAGCAGCCATGCTGCTTATTATCTTGTTAGCAATCATGCTGCTTATTATCTTATCAACAGTCGTGCTGAACATTTTCTGGACAGCAGCCATGCTGCTTATCATCTATTAGCAGCCATGTTGCACAATTTTTGGATAGCAGCCGTGCTGCTCATTATCTATTTGCAGCCCTGCTACACATTTTCTGGATAGCAGCCATGTTGCTCATTATCTATTAGCAGCCCTGCTGCACATTTTCTGCATAGCAACCACGTTTCTTATTATCTTGTCAGCAACCCCGCTACACATTATCTGGACAGCAGCCCCGCTGCTTGTTATCCCGACAGTCGCCTCGTGGCTCATATTCTTGTCAGTAGTCCCGCTGCATATTATCTTGACTGTGACCCCGACATGTATATTCGTAACGACAACTTTTCCCTGTTCGCTTTAGTCTGACCTGGCTACCTATTAGCTATCCACATCAGACTGGGGGGAAATCGGTATGGAATAGCTTATGTAAAGCACTATGGAGGTGGTTATCAAAGCTCCTACAAAGAACACTACGAATACGCTCATTGGTGGCGCTCCACTAAGGTACGACAGGAATGTTACGACAATCTTTCCGCATAATCACATCAGCAACTCTGCTGCATTATCACGTAGCCGTCTTACTGCATTATCACGTAAAGGCTTCGCTCTACGATCGCCACAGCAGCCTCGCTGTGTAATCATGGCAAGAACTATGTTGTACCAAATTGACTGGATCACAATCTCATAGCGTAAGAAGAGATTACCAAGCCAACCCTGCGTCGCATAGATCTAACTCTACCGTAGGATCCTCTAACATACTAAAACTCTCGTAGGCGAGGTTTGGTTGTTCCTCTTATATGTTCGGCACACGTCTGTTATATCTAGTCCAATGCGATTGTCAGCAAACCAATCACATCGGACTAGGGGGACTTGATAGCGTATGACTTATATAGATGTATCTAGTCCAATGCGATTGTCAGCAAACCAATCACATCGGACTGGGGGGCCTTGATAATATTAGGTCCATCTGCTGGCCCGAACAGCATGACAGCGCAGCTTGACGGCCGTTGGACGACTCTCCTTGACATCACGGCGTGGCTGCCAGCCCTGCTCGGCAGCACGGCGTGACAGCCCGCCAGCCAGCCAACAGCTTGGCAGCCTTGCTTGACAGCACTGCTAGGTGGGCCTGAATTGGGCTGGCCCAAGGCCTGACCTAATTGGCCCCTATAAATAGAACAATAAGGGAACCCTAGTTCCCTAAGTCATCAGCCTCCACTCTCCACTACCCTCTACACACTTACACTATGATGGTTCTCTCCGGTGAGGAGAAACCATCCCATATCGCATACCGAACTGACTTGATCGTCGGAGCCTGCTCCCGCCAGCCAGCCAACAAACAGCTTGGCAGCCTTGCTTGACAGCACTGCTAGGTGGGCCTGAATTGGGCTGGCCCAAGGCCTGACCTAATTGGCCCCTATAAATAGAACAATAAGGGAACCCTAGTTCCCTAAGTCATCAGCCTCCACTCTCCACTACCCTCTACACACTTACACTATGATGGTTCTCTCCGGCGAGGAGAAACCATCCCATATCGCATACCGAACTGACTTGATCGTCGGAGCCTGCTCCCGGGGCACACGCCCTGGGACGGTTCTAATGATTATCTTCTCCGATTGTGACTAGGATCCAAGTCGGGAACTCGCTAACGGCACCAACATCAAGACCTCCGATCTAGATCCACTCTCAAGACCCGATGCCGAATCCGATGTTGCATCATTCTTAATCTTTAATGTTAATGTATATTTTTTCATAAAAACTCATATTGTTTTACAAATCAAATTAACGTTTTTCTCATCTATTAAGACATAATGTTAAAGAATAGCAATAATAACTATTATAAGTGTCAATTGTGTAATATAAATTAACAAAGTCTATTGTGTTTTAATAGTTAATTAACTTTCATATGAAATTTGAGGGGTTTTCACATTAAAAGAAATATTTTGATATAATTAACCAACTTTAAATATTGGTGTAAGTGTTTATTAGTCTTAGCAAAAATGTTTAAGAGTTGTAATATTAAATGAAATAATTTAATACAATTAATCAATTTTTTACTTAGGTTTTTTTCTTATCCTTGATATTTTAAATAATCATCATGATTAATATTAAAATATGATTAAATAACTTTTAAATTAATTAATCATTACAATATACAATAGTTAAAAATAATATTAAATCAAGAACTATGCTTAATTTAACTAATAGATAAATCGCTGATAAAGTTCATTAAATAATATTAGTCAAAATAGTTGCAATTGTATATATCAACTTAATATTATAATTATTATTTTATAGTTAATTTTAATGACATAATCAATTTTCACAATATATTTGCTAAAAATTTAACCATATAACTTTAACTTCCGCAACGCGCGAATATTCGTTTAGTTTCATATAAAAATCAGCTTACATTATAGATTACGAAATAAAATAAAATATAGTTATTACATAAACGAATATCGAACCCTTTTACAACGATAACAATATAAAAGGGGCTAAACCCTAAACCCTATAAAAGTCGTAAAAGTGAATTAATTCATTGGAAATGACAATAAACCTAAAAAGAAAAACCAGTAACACCGACTATTACAGAAATGAACGACTAAGATAACGTCTAGAAAATTGCAATGCGAATGCATCTTTATAAATAGTTCAAATACAATCTTCACCTCTTTAATATTCTGAACTTGTCTCCCTTTTCTTCTAAAAGGGTGAGGATAATCAACAGCAAAATCATCATCCTCTTCGTTTCTTAAGGTACATCAACCCCTTTAATTTACTTCAGTTTACTCCTTAGAATCGTAAATCTCGCCCACAAACTTGTTTGATTTTGATGTTTTTTTGCAACTTCCACCACTCATGGCTGCATATACCCGCATGAACACTAGTCAATTGCTAAGCATGAATTTCATTGCTGATATATGTGATTACTCAGTTAAAATTTGATGTTTGATCGTTTTCTGATCATTTAAGTTAACTGATCTTACTAGCAAAGATATTCGATCAACAGATCTGTCATTTTTGCGCTAGAAGATGCTTATATGTATACGCTACCTAAGGGTTTTGTCTATATTGGTTTTCGATTAAAGTATCTTTGTGTTAATGGTATTACCTTACGGATAAATTTCACGTAATTGGCAGCTTTGCAGTAATGGAGACCTTTTTGTTCACATCTGAATCTGTTAACGAGGGCCACCCCGACAAGCTCTGCGACCAAATCTCCGACGCCGTCCTTGACGCCTGCCTAGCACAGGACCCTGAGAGCAAGGTTGCTTGCGAAACTTGCACCAAAACCAACATGGTAATGGTTTTCGGTGAAATTACCACAAAAGCTAACGTCGATTACGAGAAAATCGTCCGTGATACCTGTCGCCAAATCGGATTTGTTTCCGATGATGTCGGTTTAGACGCCGATAACTGCAAAGTACTCGTCAATATCGAGCAACAAAGCCCTGATATCGCTCAGGGAGTCCATGGTAATTTGACAAAGAAGCCGGAGGAGATTGGCGCCGGTGACCAAGGTCATATGTTCGGTTACGCCACCGACGAGACCCCTGAACTTATGCCGCTCAGCCATGTCCTTGCGACCAAGCTTGGAGCCCGGTTAACCGAAGTTCGTAAAAACGGCACTTGCACCTGGCTCAGGCCCGACGGCAAAACCCAGGTAACCGTCGAGTACCACAACGACAAAGGAGCCATGGTTCCGCTACGTGTCCACACCATTCTCATTTCGACTCAGCACGACGAGACTGTCACCAACGACGAGATCGCCGCCGATCTCAAAGAGCATGTGATCAAGCCGGTCGTCCCTACGAATTACCTCGACGAGAAGACCATCTTCCATCTGAACCCGTCTGGCCGTTTTGTAATCGGTGGACCTCACGGTGACGCTGGACTCACCGGTCGGAAAATCATCGTCGATACCTACGGTGGATGGGGTGCTCATGGCGGTGGTGCTTTCTCCGGGAAGGACCCCACTAAGGTGGACCGCAGCGGTGCTTACATTGTCAGGTAAATCCACTTTCTTATTTATCTTTTCCAAATTTTCACTTTAGACCCTTCACTATTCATTTCTTGCTTCGGTAACCCCAACATTTTGTGTCCCAAAGTTTCATTCCTTTCACTTCTGCCCCATTTTTAACCAATTTGTTTCAACTAAGCCCTACAATCAAACAATTAATATTTAGAATTTTAATATTAGGCAAGCGGCGAAGAGCATTGTGGCTTGTGGGCTTGCACGAAGGGCGATTGTTCAAGTCTCGTATGCCATTGGTGTCCCTGATCCATTATCGGTTTTTGTGGACACATATGGAACAGGGAAGATTCCGGACAAGGACATTTTGGGAATTGTGAAGGAAAACTTTGATTTTAGACCGGGAATGATCTCGATTGATCTTGATTTGAAAAGAGGTGGTAATGGGCGGTTCTTGAAAACCGCTGCTTATGGGCATTTTGGTAGGGAAGATCCCGACTTTACATGGGAAGTTGTGAAGGATCTTAAATGGGATAAACCCCAAGCTTAAGATAATACATATTCAATAACTATGTAGCAAGTAGCAACTCAAAATTATATGGTTTTGTTTCGGATGTATGCTTGTTTGTTGGATCTTATTATAATATGGTTTTGTTTCGGATGCAACTTTATAATATGAATCTCAAAATCAATGGTTTTAGGGACTGTTTGATTTGCATCTTACTGGTCCAGTCTGTTCGATCCGAGTCAGACCGTTTGATAACCTTAGAGTTTACCTCTGACACGGTCTTAAGCTCTAAAATTTACCTTTTATCTTGTCAGTTTCAGAATAAGTTTGGCTGGATCGGACGTTGATTGAGTCAGTTTTTACTTAATTACATTTTAGCCTTTGGAAACGTGCCAATTTAGGTTTTTGGTTTGTTTAGTTCCATAAAAGTTTCCTGCTAAGCTGCGGTGCTTTAATATTATTTGCCATTTCCAAAAAAGTTTAGTTCCATAAAGTATTTAAATGGAGCAATCAAATATGTGGATTTTTTTTTTTAAGAACCGCAAAACTAACTCCTACTCTTAAACTACACCTTAATACCACTTATGTCTCCAACGAGACTTGAACCATCGACCTCATATAGGGAGGGCAACACCTGATGCCGTTGGGCTAGAAGCCCTTTGACAAACAAACAAACGAACGAAAAGACAAGTTATTTTAGAGATTTGAATCCAACAAGACAAGTTAGAATGTTATAGGAAGAGAGATTTTCAATAATCCCTAGCATGCCTAGAATTCTGTCTTTTATTCGTATATAACAACAATTCTTAGAATTCGTTTTTTTTTTTTTTTTTTTTTAAAGTAAAAAGCTATACCTTTGTTTTATAATACGGTTTTGACTTTTTTATCTATTAATTTTGATCTTTTCCTGGTTTTGGTCCTTTTGCGCAAAATGTGTCTGAAGGAAATAATACGTCACTTCCAAGATCGAATGGAATCTAGAACGATATTTACTTCCATGCGAAGGTTAAAAGGTTTTTATTCCTGAAATTGATGCTTCATTTGGAATTCGATACCCCGTAAAAGTAATGGTAGCAATTGAATCGGGTACATACACAATCTTGGACATAGATGATGCGATGTCGTGTAATCTCTCATCTTTTTACTTTTAACTAGGTATGCAATGATGTCCTCTAGAATAAATGATATAGTTGAATATTTATAAAATATATGGTTTTAGACGAGAAAATGATAAAAATAGTAATTGATGTTAATCTAAAAAATAACCAAAAATTATGTAATCACATACTTCGTAGGAGCATTTATTTAGTGGGTACTGCAAATTGCAAAATGAAAACACAACGTTGTTCTGTCTTTTTGTAATACAAGTTTCCAATGTGTAAACGCCTATTGCAAAATGGACCTTTATGAAATGGTGGGTATGTTTCGGAACCTTGTATGTGTTGTTGTAGGCTTTTGGCATTGGGCTTGAGTGTGTAATGGCTTTTTGGGCCCATATTATGTTCATAAGGATTCCTTTTGTTTTAGATTTTAGAATACGAAAACGCTCTCTGAATTAATGAGATGAATTGAAATATAGTATTTGAGTTGCTGTCTAACCAAGAAGGCAAGAAATGTCGTTAAGAGAAAAAAAGTCATGTGGGTGCTTTTTTTTTGGCAAAGAGGGAACTCTCTTTGGTAAATTTTGTTGAAATTAATTTTCAATGAATAAAGAAATATTGTGGTGCTGTTTGTATTTGAATATATGGGATCAAATACTAGAGATTGAAGACGTATGCATAATACTATATAAAACATAAAATTTATTATTCAACAACCTAAATAAACAAAAAGTAATTGTTATTTATGATTTATTGACCACACACAATATAACTAATCAAAAGTTTTATATGTTGTTAATTAAATGAAATATGATTTAACTAATTGGAGTCTTATTAGTTTGGGATTAATTATGAAGAAGTTTGGACTTTTATTTTTAGTTGATAAAAAAAGGTTTTAGAAAGCTCATCAGGTAAATAACAAAAGGGGTTTTAAGTGGACATAATCAATCATCTAAGAGGGGGTTTGGATGTGGTTTTTGAATTCAAAACGTGTGTTTTTGTAAAAGTGTTTATTGACTTTTGGTGTTAGCAAATGAAGTTTTTAAAAAAGTGTTTGGATTAACTTTTGTGATAGGAAAAGTCAATAAGTTGATAAATCAATTTTTAAAAATATTCGGCTTTGTTTATAAATGTAAAATGACCAAAAAGGGTAAGGAATGGGTTGATGTATCATTAATGAAGGGTATTTTTGTCTTTTTTATTTCAAAAGTCAAAAGTCATTCAAAAAGTCACAATATACCTACTTTTTGAAAATGACTTTTTGAAAGTTATTCTAAAAAGTGATTTTGACTTATCCAAACACTATTTTTAACTTATTAGCTTCTTGAAAAGCCAATAAGTCAGTAAGGTACTTTGAAAAGCTTATCCAAACACCCCCTAGAAAAACTCTGATTTTCTCCTCCCCATATTATCAGACGCCGTTTAGTTTCTCTTTCTCTCTCTATCTCTCACTCACACACACACACACACACACACACTCTCTCTCTCTCTCTCTCCATGTCTCTCTTTCTTTCTTTCTCTCTCCCTCATGCTCCTTAATTTGCATTGACTACAAGGACAAGGAAAATAAGGAGCATTGGTGTAGATATAAATGTCTACCAACTTTTTGTTTTTATGGAAAATTAGGTATCTCACCATTAAGAAATCAAATGAAGATTTAAACCCATCCCTATTGTAGACTTGTGCACTAAATCTCGGGCCAATCCTTTTGTCAAATGGTCTGCTAGATTTTGTTGTGTGTATAATCGTCAAAACACTACATAAAGTCATTCAATGCGGATTCTAGCCTTGTCAAATTAAGTTTGACAACGAATACAAGAGTGATCAATTTATTAAGGTTTTTCATATCAATAATACCAAAATTAAACACGAAAACTTAGTCATTAGAATACAAAGAAAAAAGAGTCCATATACAACAACCATCCTCTTCTTTAGTGCCCCTGTACCAAAAATTATATAAGAGAGCCTAAAAAAAGTCTTAAAAGAAAGTAGAAAAAAAGTAAATGTAAAAACTCAAAAAAAATTCTCCAGAAAAAACTATCTCTTTAAAATTTTATAATTTACAATATAAGTAGAAAATCATATGATTAATTTATAAAATAATTATTTTTTACATTTTATAAAAAACTATAAATCAATGGTAAAAAACAATACTAGTGATGAATTGCTAGTCAAATGGGGGCAATTTGGTGTTCGATTGAGGATGAAAAAATTAATCTAGAATTGCTGTATTTTGATCTGATTGGAATATTAATCAGTTACTAATGACTAAATATACACTTCATTCACTAAACTAGGCGAATCCCTGCGCGTTGCGCAGGAATACAGTTACATAATTAAAATATTAAAAGATTATATATTATTTAAAATAACAAATAATCCTTTTATTTATAGGCCGTTGTATGATTTTATAGAAATTAAAATATAACTTTGGTAAATTAGTTATAAGCAAGTTGAGAATTGTATTAGAACTATATATTGTGATAAATACAATATTTGTACTTACTTAAGTATGAAAATATAATTCTAAGATAATAAAATATTTTTATTATTTTGAACAATATGATAATAAAACTCTCGTTCATCATGAAATTTCATGAGATAATTGATATTTTACGTGACGAGATTTAATAACTACAACTATTTTATGTATTCTTCATTTCAAACTATAATTGTTATAAAATGAATATTTTAATTGTTAGTAGGTTTTAATACGCAACTTTCTTGTACATGTGATCATTAATTTTTTTGCAACAAACGTTTTTTTATTAATAACTAACTTTAGGACAACATATTTTATTTTAAATAATATACAATTCAAGAAACTAAAACAATATAGAGAATATCGAGAATCAAAATATTATACATAAGATTTGAGATATGTTTATCTCGTTCGTAATACACATATGATATCGATTTATCTAATGATGTAATCATAATATCTATTTTAAAAGGTGCATCATCATTTTTAGTTTATTTAGTTACATGCTACAACATATCAAATTTTTGTAAAAGAATACAAATTAAAAATCAACATATATTATAAAAAACATCTACTTTTGATATGAAATGAAAATAAATATGATCTTGTTATTAGTCTCTCAGGTATAACTTTCAAGGAAAACGAATATGGTAGACGTCAAATTGATCTTGCTTGTATATAATTGCATCTTCCAAATTTTTATCTTCCTCTTCCTCATTCAATATGAATACATGAAATCTCTCTCGGATGTAACTTTCAAGGAAACGAATAATAGTCGAATATAGTAGACGTCGAGTTGATATTACTTGTATAGAATTCCATCTTCCAAAATTTTATCTTTCTCTTCTTCTTCCAAAATTTTATTTTGCTCTTCTTCTTCCAAAATTTTATCTTTCTCTTCTTCTTCCAAAATTTTACATGAACTCTAATGTAGAGTTTTATGTGTTTCCAAATCATCATTTTCTCACTATTTATATCTCTATATAAACAAACTAATCAATTAAATACAATAATTACTACTTAATACCAATAAGTTAAGAAACTTTTCACTTGTAGTAATTAATATGTAGAATGAATTACAGTAAGTAGTATGACAATATCATTATTATAATGCATTTGAAAAGTCATTGGAGTTTCAAATGAATGTGGTTGAAGTATTTTTGCCTCTTTTATAAGATATATATATATATATATATATATATATATATATATATATATATATATATATATATATATATATATATATATATATATATATATATATATATATATATATATATATATATATATATATATATATATATATATATATATATATATATATACTAGACAAAATCCTGCGCGTTGCGCAGGTTAAAGTTATATATGAAAAATGTCGTCACTAACATTATCTATGAAATAATAATTCTTTCACAAAGTTGATATATAAACTTGTAACCACTTTGAACAATAAATATCTATTACAATCACAATACCCAATAGTCGTTACCCGCAATCTGCGCTTAAATAAAGTTAAATATAATTCTCAATTTAATGTTACTTTTTTTATTGTGATTATTAACTAATTTAAATATTACTTGTTTGACCATCTTTTTTATTTCTATCATAATAATTATTTAAAATAACAACCATTCTTTAAGGTAATGTAATATAAATTATAGTTTATGTTACTATATATTATTATCAATTAAGTTTAAATTCGGTTATTATTATTAAGTTGTAATAGAAGACATTTAAAAATCACTTATTAAATGATTAGTTACATCCACAATGATGAAACTCAATCATTACTAAAAGAACAATTAAAAAGTTGTGTATGTTTCAAATCAATTTTGTATACATCTTTAATAAATTATTAGTTACATCCAGGATGAAACTCAATCAAACAATCATACATGATATTTTAAAATAATAGTATACATCTTCAATTAATTGTTAGTTAAATGCATTGAATTTTTATTAATATTACAACCCTTTAAATTCCAAATAAGAGTTATTTAACATTAAAATAGTATAATAAAGATGTTTTTTCTACTTATGGTGTTTAATTGATACTTATGGTACTTAATTAAAGATGATTGAAACATTTAAATTGTGTTGGTTAAAATAAATAAAAAATATGGAAATCTAATGTATATTATATGTTATATTTGAACATTTACATTTGAATATTTCTAACGCTAATTAAACTAATAATATGTTAGTTCTACCTTTTTTAAATTTTTTATTATAGATTATTTTTGTATAATTGTTTCAAAGTAAAGTTTCAAACCATACAAACTCATTATTATAAACTTAATTATAATATTTATAAGTGTACATGTATTTATTTATTGATATATTAACGTATTTATGAAGACTTGACATTTTTATGAGTTAAAATACTTGAGAAACACAAATAAATTATTCTCTAGTTATTACCATTTCACGATTATAGGTTATTATACATATACATTCATTGTTTTATATTGTTGCACACTATTTTTATGTTTAAGCTCGTGTAACATATATACATATAAGATGTATTCATTATCAACAAATGTAATAGAAAAAATCACAAACTAATAATTATGATTTAATAATTACAATATATTTTCATTTTTCTATATTTTTATATTATATTGAAATTGGACATCTTTTCATGTTTTTTATATTATTACAATTATATATATATATATATATATATATATATATATATATATATATATATATATATATATATATATATATATATGTGTGTGTGTGTGTGTATGTGTGTGAGTAAAATATTTATTAATAAAATAATTATACTTTTCTAATTATATTAGTTACACAAACGATGACAAAATCCAATCAAACAATTATATACGATATTACAAAATAAGAACATACGTCTTCAACATATTATACCAAATAAATTGAAATATAATCATTTTTTCTCTTGGATTTAAATGTATAACATAAACATTTTAATGAAATATTCATCAATAAAATAATTATACTTTTCTAATTATATTAGTTACACACCCGACAACGAAATCCAATCAAACAATTATATACGATATTATAAAATAAAAACATACATCGTCGACATATTGTAATAAATAAATTGAAATAAAATCATTTTTTTCTTTTGGATCTAAATGTATAACATAAACATTTATTGAAATCTAAAGAAAGTAGAAGGGAAAAAGAAGTGAATACAAATTAAACAACAAAATAACTAAAATAACTGATAGTATTTTAAAATCTTGTTTGTCGTACCCGTCTTTATTTCTTCCCAATACACAACTCTTTCTTTTAGATTTTAGATGACTATAGATCTCTTGCATCTTCTTTTCCATCTTCATACACTTTAGATAACAATAACAAAAATATGAGAAGAAAATACATGCAACAAACCATGAAAATAATGTTCTTATATAGGGAAAAATATTTCATTAACTAAGCAATTAATTGGAAGAAGTTGAAAAGGTGGAAGTTTCAAATGACTATGGTGCAAGAATGAGACATATCTTGAACCATATTCATTTGGATGGCCTCAATTATAAGAGTTATATATATATATATATATATATATATATATATATATATATATATATATATATATATATATATATATATATATATATATATATATATATATATATATATATATATATATATATATGCAAATCCAATTGCTTTTTATTTATTGAAATTATATTATTTTTTGAAAAAACTAAATAAGATTTGTTGAAAACAATTTGAATTTTATTTAAGTGTGTATTTACCGACCTCCAATCAATTATAACGGGATATATCAGAAGTTTCAAGGGTTAGATTGACTATTAAGTATAATTTTAAGGGTGAAATCTTAAAGTGTGCCAAAATTATCATCCTTATCCATGGATGTTTACTCGCTCACAGACACAAATCACCGCATCTAGGGAACAAAACGATGTCGTTGTTGGCGCCGCCGTCGTCGTCTCTCTCGTTCTCGTCTTCCCCATCATTGTCCTCCGATAGTTACCGGGATCACCACCACCATCACCGCATTCACTATCCCATAATTTCTCCCCGGTTCCTATCACGATGTGCAATGAGGTCAGCTTCATCAGTTGCTCCTCCAAAGAAGAAGAAACTATGGAAGCAAGGGGAGTACCCCGGCGATGTGGCGGGGACTTCGAGCTTTGACAGGAACAAGAAAAGAACTCCGAGTAAGAACATTAAGAAGAAGATCGATCGTAAGGATAACCTTAATTCGTCAGTAAGTACCGTTACAGAGGCATTATCTGATTCTATCAACAACAAGCAGTGGTTACGAGCCCTACAGGTAAATAAATATACACCCGAATCTATAGTCCTAAATTTGTAGTTTTGATTTCACTCTGATTAGATACTTAGGGTTTGTGATGTTAGAATTTTGTGTGTTTAGGTTGTTTATTGCAACGAATATTGATTTGTTGCATTCTATTTGATAATCAGGGGTTGTTAACATGGTTTTTGAGTGAGTGAAACTTTAAATTGATCGATTAATTTACTTTCTTCATTTCTCCCAAAATGTGTAATGATTCCTGATGGATCATTTCTTGACATTACCACTTAAACTAAACTGCGAAAAAGTACTGTTTGGGCATTCTTACAATTTCATGATGGTTACTTTGTAGTGATGTTAAAAGAATTACATTTTAGGTCTATGAGCTCGTATACCTTTAATAAAAAACTTTATTTCAGGTATTCGAGATGCTAAAAGAACAACCGTTTTATCAACCAAAACAAGGAACTTACATGAAACTCATTTCCCTCCTTGGAAAATCCGGTCAACCTCAACATGCCCAAAATCTCTTCAATTCCATGATCCAAGAAGGCCTCGACCCCACTCCCGAACTCTACACTGCGTTATTAGCGGCTTATAGCCGAAGCAATCTCATCGACTCGGCGTTCAAAATCCTCGACGAAATGACCAAACTACCCTCATGTCAACCCGACATTTACACATATAGCATCCTAATCAAAGCGTGTGTCGATGCTTCCCGATTCGACCTCGTCGAATCCCTCTACGACAAAATGACCGAAATGTCCCTAACCCCAAACACCGTCACCCAGAACACCGTCCTCGCGGGGTACGGAAAAGCCGGGAAGTTTGACCAAATGGAAAAAGTCCTTAACGGAATGCTCAATAGCCCGACATCAAAACCCGATGTTTGGACAATGAACACGATTTTAGGGCTATTCGCAAACACGGGCCAAATCGAAACCATGGAAAAATGGTACGAAAAGTTTAAAAACTTCGGAATCGAGCCCGAAACGCGGACTTTCAACGTTTTAATAAACGGGTACGCGAGGAAAAAAATGTACGATAAAATGTCGACCGTTTTATCGTACATGCGGAAAATGTCGTTTCCGTGGACCACGTCGACTTATAATAATGTAATCGAGGCTTTTTCGGATGTCGGTGACGTGAAAAATATGGAATTTACTTTCGATCAAATGCGGGCCGAGGGTGTTCGCGGTGACACGAAGACGTTTTGTTGTTTGATTAGAGGGTATGCTAATGGCGGGATTTTTCATAAGGTGGTTAATATGGTGGAATTGGCGGGAAAATTGGAGATAGCGGAAAATACGTCGTTTTATAACGCGGTGATTTACGCTTGCGCGAAAGCGGATGATTTGATGGAAATGGAGAGGGTTTTTAGGAGGATGAAGAGTAAGGAGTGTAAGGGTGATGTGATGACTTTTGATATTATGGTTGAAGCTTATAGGAAGGTAGGGATGAATGATAAAGTGTTTGATTTGGAACAGGAAAGAGAGATGATGTTGAATCCTAAACAATTAACAATTTGAAATTTGGAAATGTTTGATTTAGTTTTTTGTATGTATGTTTTGTATTAGAGTCGTTTAAATTTGTTTTTTTGGTTTGTTTTTGTGAAGATTTGATCACGCTAACCGGGTTTTGCTTGAAAGTGTTAGTTTACTGATACGGAAAGTGTTAAAAGTTGTAAAAATCAACCAGCTGTATAACATATGTATGAGAGGTTACAAATTAGCAATGTTGTTAGTTGTAAAAATTTGTTGGTTTTTAAATTTTATTATTAGGGGTTGTGAAATAAATATTGTGAATATTTGAAAAGGATAATATTTTATGAATTAGTGATATTATGCTTTTTTATTATAAAAGAGTAAACTCAAGGGGCGTACTTGTAGCTAAGGAAAAGTTCGAAGGAGGAAGGATATAGTGTCCAAGGGATTAGTTTGAAGTAGAGAAAGACAACATAGATGCCTTGTATGTATTTTTTTTTATTAAACTTGCTATAATCTTCTATTTTTGTATAATATTGCATATTCTTACAAGCATAAATACTCTGCAACAAAAACAAAAGAACCCAAAAAGGGAATATTGGTGGGCCTTACCAAGTGAATTGAATTACATCAACGTGAATTATGATAAAAAAAAAATATAATTTTATAAGGTTTTGTCAAAAAATATTTAAAAATTAGTTAAATTATTAAAATAGTCATTGTTTTTCAAGAGGATAATGTTACCTGTGAAAATGGTGACGTGGCCACCATCCATATGTGAAAATTTCTTTTGTATATATACGTATATCTTTTTTTCAAAAATTTTAAAATATTTTTAGTTTAAAACGGTTGAGATCATTTCAAAACACAAGTTTCAAGCTAGTCCAATGATAAGCTGCAATGTAGTGTCCTAAGTTCGAATCCGTAGCATGCATTTTTTTCTTCAAAATCAAAATTTGTTTTAACGAAAAAACAAAAACATTCTGTTAAGACTTGAACCAGCAACCTCTTAGAAAAGATGCATCCACCTCACCACTACACCAAACTTCAAGTTATTGTTAAAAATCAATTTTTTAAAAAAATATTAATAAATTTTCGTAGGTGGCATAAGCCACTTGCGAAAATACACTCAATGCACAAATTGTGCATTGAGCACTTGTACTTTCGTGCGATTTTTTTTAAATTCTAATTTTTCGCATGCCACATCATCGTTTTCGCTGATGGAGGGTGGCCACGTCATCTTTTTTGCAGGTGACATAGTCCACCTACAAAAATACTGGCTATTTGGTCATTTAGTTACTTTTTGGCAAAATCTTATAAGTTGTAGGATTACATTATTTTTGTCATTTTCTATTGAAATTTTCATGTTTGGTAGTTTAACAAGAATATAAGTGTGTGCATTATTTGTAGTCCTTTATAGTAAATGTGTTTTCATTGTCAAATAGGGAGATGTTGTGAATCCTAAATATTTAATAGATTTGATCGATGACAAAACTCTTGAAAACACTTAGAATTACATGAAAGGTCTAGATGATTTGGTTCGGCAGGAGTTGAAACCAATAAATACTTCAACTAGTGAAGCTGGAAACTAGAGTTCATCCACTAAAAATAGTATACTAAATATAGAAGCTCGTATAAAGATAGGCTAAAGATGATATGGAGATTGAGAACTGTGAGATGTATATGTTGAAGGCAGGTACAGTTGAAACATCTAAGTAAACCAATTTAGTATAGGATCAACTATAGAGCAACATAACTATAATTAAGAAGTTATCAACTGAAGCGGTCCAAACAAACGATAAAGTATGCAAAAAGGGAGCATAAATTGTTTTTTATGCATACTGTACAACCTATGTAAAGCATAAATTGTTGTGTATGGCAAAAAGTTGTTGTGTATGGATCAGCTCCCATGCAAAAAGGTAGATCAGTTGTTTTTAACTATATGTCCCCAACTTCCCACTATACGTTATCATAAATGTGTGTCTAATTCAAATTCATTTATCGGGTTTCAATTGTATAAATACCATTTATAACAATTGATCCTTAAATGACAAAATAATTTACACTAATTGATCCTTAAATGACAAATTAGATTTTTTTTAATCTCATTTAACTCATCCCATCTTATTTTTCTTAATTTCAAAGTCATTTAGGGGTAATAGAAGTAACTAAAACATACACGAAAACCAAGATTTTTATGGAAGGTGTTGCAATCATCATAGCATATGGCCATGGGAATTAACAAGGGAATTCCCAGAACAATATGTCACCCAAAATCAGCCAAAATGGCAACCTACTTTGTCGTACGTGATGGATAGATGGTGTTTATAAAGAGAACTAAGTTGAAGCAAAAAAAACCTCTTAATTCTCGTCTTATGTTTCTCCGATGTGTGTTAATTTCTCATAATTGCACCTTATGGGTAAGTTATAGAATCAACAAAGTTTAGTCTCTTAACTTATAAGCATATGTCATATTCATCATACTACACAATTTAAAGTCTAGGGACATGTTATGTCAATATGACAAACGTTACGATACATAATATAATTGTATCTAACATGTAATTAACAATATAAATAGTCCTAAGATCACACTAATGAGTTATTTTCCAACATTCTCCCACACCAAGTGAATGTCAATAATTTTTCAACTTTTTGATAGATGTCTTTTTTATTATCTGGATATTTTATTTTTGTATAAAAATAATTGTTTCATAATTATTGATGATCAAGTAGTTTTTTGACAATATATCTATTAATATTTTGACTACATAATTTTTTCTTGCATAACGTGTGGATATTCACCTAGTCTATTTTTATACTATAATAGAGGCCATCATAAATGATGTGGTTGAAGATAATTTGTTTTCTCAAATCATATTCATTTGAAACTAATATAACCTTTTAGTTCCTTATTTAATGACACTTAATTTCAACATAAGTTTCAATAACATCTTTTACTTCTATATTATTTTAGTATTCTCCCACCATCTAAATGTCACTCGATATAATACACATTTTACATTATATGAGTAAAACGTGTTTATAAATTTTATGAATTTAGTTATTCAAAATGGTCATTTATATAAATTTAGTTATTCATTTAGATGGATAAACAACTATAAATATTGCTAACACAACAACGAAAAATATAGTTTACACTAAATAACAAAATAAAAAATAAATTAGTCAAACATATTAACGTCACATCGATAAACAAGATGCTAAAACCACACGAGGAATGGGAAAAGAAAAAGATAATGTTACAAAATGATAACGTTACAGGTTAGACCGACAAAATTACAATTCACCTATGAAAATCATGGTCTTTTGTTGAAAAACATTTTTTTAAAAGTTTTTTTGGTAAAAATCTTGAAAAATCAATTTAAAGGGAAAAAAAAAGGTTTATACGTTGTGGAAATAAAGTTTTTTCTGAAAGATTTTGCAGAAAGAAATATGTTAAAAAAGGCATTAAAATGAAAAAACATGTCATATATTAATATATAGAGAGCCAGACTGCCAGAGACAATTTCAAGGCCCATTTCGTAACATATTGACCCAATTTGCAGCCCATTGACCAATTTCTCAGTCCATTTATCAATTTAACAGGCTTAGGCCATTTCTCACTCTCTATCTGCAAAAAATAGATGGCTATAATGTGATTTTTTTTTTAATTTTTGCCTAAATGTTGAAAGAAACTTAAATTTTGTCTTTTTCTCCAATTTAAATTCCACTTTTTATTAGATTTTTGTTCTTAAACGTTAAAATCTATTAAACATTATCTGATTCCAATAAATTTTCAAATTATTTTAAATATCATTAATCAAGACACCATATTCTTCACTTTTGAAATCACTTAATAATGAAATAGAACAACAGAGCCCTAGTAAGTTAAAGTTTCAAGGTTTGGCCCATTCGTTCACCACGACCATCATTCCCAACCTTTCAGGATCTTTTCATTTATCAAAACAATCATAACTACTTGAAACTTGAAATAAAATGATTTCTCATTAACATGTACAAATGCTTATAAAACTAATATCAACTTCCATGTAAAAATTACAATCGAAGCATGTTAAACTACCGAGTGGGGGTTTTGATCATTTCATCAGTCTTGGTGATTTTAGCAACCGCCTTCAAGCCAAGCATTTCATCTGTAAACAGAGAGAACAAAAGACGTAAATACCCTCCTCATCCCCATCATCAAAAATAGCCCAAGAAAGCTTGTCAAGTCCAGTCCTTTTTTTTTTTTTTTTTTTTTTTTTTTTTGTCACTTAATGCAAATGAACGACTTAATAGACATTCACGAAAACGAGTATTTTTCCAATTAGATCCCAACTTTTACAAATTTTCCATCATTTATTTTCCCTTCATTTTCTGACATATATATTTAACAACATTCGCCCAGATAGCACTTTATTAAAAAAAAAAAAAAAAAACATGGTCAAGTATCGTTGATACATCATGCATCTATGTGCACGCATGCATGTATGTATGTATGTATGTATGTATGTATGTATGTATGATGGCAGAAACAAATGTCTCACTTTTTGCTATGAAGACGAGTCTTAATGTTTCGACTTTGTATAACCGAGAGCAATTAGCTTCTGAACCAACTTCTTTTCAGCTGCAGCCTAAAACCAAAACAGGACATCATTTAAAATTAGAAAAAGAAAAAGATGAAGTCAAAAAAAGAACCAAATTTTTGTGGGTGTGTGTGTGTGTGTGTGTGTGTGAGAGAGAGAGAGAGAACCTCAAGCATGGGACTATCTTTAGGAATGTTGCAAGCCAATGTTACAGGAACTCCGGTCTTAATAACTATGATAAAATAATACATGTCAGACACAGTACAACCTATTATGTCATGTCATGTATAAGGTTACCTATTCGACGAGCAATGCCGGATCCTGTATTATCAGAGGTGCCACCAAGAAGGGAGCTTACACTGACCGTGTTGTTCTGTACATGACCATGAATATTGTTGGTATGAAAACAATAGTAGTGAATGAATAATGAGATATGTGAGATTATATGTACACAACATTTTGCTATCTATTTCAATTTTCAACGTCTTATGAAATAGTCATTGTTCAAATTATGAATTTGTACATTGACATGGGTTACAAAGGATGAAAATCAGAAGATAACATGTTTGTAAGTGGAAACTTACTGGTCTTGTTGGTGCAGCAGCATATAAATGACCAAATTTTGTTGAGTTACAACCAATCCATGCATATATCTGCAATAAATATAGCACATGAGATAGAGTATGATGACAATGGTGATAATCATTCGCAGACAATTTAAAGTATATATAGATTCTTCATTTTCCATGAACTCCTCTTTGTGATTTCGATTGTTCTTTCAAAAGCTTTTCTATTTAGTTCGACCTATGAGTAATCTTAAACTAAATTATGAACTCCGTGGTCTAAGGTAGTTAAAGGCGAAAGAACCTGAGACGACCGGTCTTGCATCTCGTAATCAGGAAAAAGTTCCCGGATTTTTTGGATGACATAAATGGGCATAGAACATAGAAGCATAGATATGAAGAAATTGAGACGGAAACCTGTTTGGGAAGACGAATGATCTGAAAATGAAGAGTGATGTCATTGAAGACGTCAGAGAAGCAAGTGATCTGCACGTCGTCAGCCTTTGAAATCCCCAAATTTAGAAATTCATTCGTGATATCGCCATTAGTCGTCGATGGTGATGAATCGGTGAGCATTGATACATCCGAATTCATTGCTGTTGAAAATGTGAGTTTGGAAACCTCAGATTATTTGAAAAGCTAGGGTTTTGTCTTCCCCAAGTTTGACTGAAGAGAGATATCGACGTCCTTTAAAAGCTCAAAATTTTCTTAGGTATTTCATATAAGATCTAATGAGATTACATAATTCATATTTTAGATGATAAATTCTGAAGATAATAAAAAAACCACTTGGAAATTTTTTTTTATATTTGAGATATTTTGTTCGTACAATGTTTTTATTAAAAAATTTGGTAATCCTCATATATATTAGGGGTGGAATTGGTATGGTACCGGGCTTTTTTCTTCAATACCGTGTACCGTACCAATTATAATTGGCACAAAAATTTAATTACCAGTACCATACCAAATATACTTGGTACCAACTTATTTGGCTACCAACAAGTTTGGTTGGTACATATTGGTATTGGTATATACCAAAAGCTTTTCTTTTAGTATTGTTTTCTCTAACTTATCATCGCTTACGTGCTAGTCGCTTGTGTTATTAGTTTGATTTTAATATCTAGTGTTGTTTGAAAAAATAATTAGTATTAAGAGTTGTTTTAGTAATTCATTTTCGAGTGTGACTTGTTACCTATTACTCCTATTTAAAACATAAAAATACGAGAATTGAAATTGATATATACACACATACACATGTATATATATATATATATATATATATATATATATATATATATATATATATATATATATATATATATATATATATATATATATATATATATGAATTGGTTGGTACGGTACAACCGTGGTATTCAAAATTTTGTACCGTTACCGTACCAAGATTGCTTAATTGGTATGGTACTACCAACCAAACATATTGGCTACCAAACATGTTGGCTACCAACTTTATTGGTACGGTTGGTAACATGTTGGTTGGTTTTCCACGGTACATTTTTGCCAGCCCTAATATATATTGCTGGTCACAATATGGAATGATTAAAGAGAAAGTATTACCCATATTATTATTTTTGAAGAAATAAATTTTTTTACATAATTCATCCATATAGTTTCTATAAAATTTGCAGACCATCTATAAAATCATCAAAATTATGTCGTTTTTATAACGTTCATAGATAAAATGCGTCAATGATGTTAATATCGGGATCCTACCTAATAACGTTTTACGTTTTGCAATATTGTGATAGTAAGATCAGATCCGGATAGAAAGATCATACAAAAATGAACTAGTTGTCAAATGTTATTGCATTGTCTTGTTTGTACAGTACTTATTATAACTTGATGTTGATTAAGACATTGATGATTGAATCAACTTTAACTTCTTAAAGCACAAATCATATCTTATAGCTACAAACCATAAAAATTAGGAAGAAAACATATTAAGTAGAAAAAAACAAGATCATTGTGATAATGTACAACTAAAGACATCAGATGATAAAGGGATTAACTTGAATGGCATAATGCTACCTAATTCGAGATAAATGGATGAACTGATGATCCTCTATGAGACTTATTGCGACATACGATGCTCCTATCAAGTTGAGTAGACAATTATTTTAGGCTTGTCTATATAATAAAGACTAAAGAAGTAGGATTAGATAGAGGAAATATCTTAAGATCCTAGTTGATATCCAAAGATCTTAGTATAGATCTTGCTTCGGATAGTGTGATCAGGATCACTTTTTGCTTCTAGGATCTTGAAATCATAAGATCAGGATTGAGATCATAATAACCATTAGGGGCAAGGGTGTTGGGTGTTGAATTCAATCAAGGGATGGATTGACTAAGTGTTTGACAATATGAATCAAAAGATAAGCAACACACACAATCAATTATACGAATGAACATTAAAGAACTTAACAGGAATTAGATAACATGTGCAGAATGCTTGTATTTCACGATTAAGGTTTTACAATTGGGACGATGATGAACTCGCTCCCGACACGGTATGGTATCACTGATATTTATACATAATCAGTGATACGCATAGTACAACTTTATTACAGTGAATATCCTATCAGTGTACTATCCAATAGGATGCTAGATTCATGCAACACGTAATGTACTATTACGCGTGACTGCAAAAGGTATTACAGTTGGAAGTCTTCGGATCCTCTAGGACAATCCCTTCGGAGTCTTCATACTTCGGGGTCTTCTATTATTGTTTTACTTCGGGGTCATTAGACTAGGACTTCGGATGGTTGAGCACTTCAGCACAAATAGACTCAACAATCTCCCCCTTTGTGTGAAGTGCATCCGAAGCCTATCTTTGAAGGTGTTTCTTGAAGGCATGCTTTAGTGTATACCTCATTGTCAACCACCAGTTGAGGTGCTCCCTTACTTTCTTCTTGTCTTGCCAGTTGTTCACGAAGCAATTATTCACCAAAGCTAGGACTTGAGTGATGAAATCAGAAGGGTATCGACCCATGAAGTCTATCTCAAAGAACGTAGTGACAAGAGTTTCTCTGTCACTTGATGATCCCTTGAACACCACACCCCAGGGCTTGTCAACAATCTGCCCAGCTTTCAGGTGATGGAAAATTTCAATCGTAGTTGGTGGAGGTGAAAGAGATCGTCCGAAAAATCCAGCCACAACAATGTCAAACCTGGCCATTCTCAGAAGATAGTTTCGAAAGAAGGAGGATATATGAGTCTTTGCCAGAACGAAGACACCCATATCTTCGCATTCATTCCCGGCAGAGAACTTGAGAATGTCAAGAAGAGATATGAAATCCGAAGGATTTATAATTGGGAAGTTAGCAATGGTAAATTTTGACTCTTCTTCATTTGAGCCCCGAAGTAAAAGAAATCCAGGTTCTGAAATCCTACGTACTCCTCTCCTTTCTTGATAGATATTATTTTTACTATCTTCTTCTCACTCCATACATAGTTCGGAGCTTGAATGAACTTTGTATGGAATGCGATTTTTCTTACTTTGAACTCAGTCAACTTCTCCTTCGGTACCTGCCTTTCGAATTGCGGAAAGGCAAAGGTCTTCGGATTGTAGGGGAGATCTAGTTGCTGGTTGATGCTTGGTTTTGTTTCAAGGCTTTTTAGGGGAAGCCTGTTGTTTACAAAGAAATCATTGAAACCGATGGAACTGATTAAATCATCGGTCCATGTCTGATTTTCCAGGGCAATGTTGTAACGACCATTTTTCAAAAAAAAAAAAAATAATAAAATAAATAAAATAAAAAAAATGTTGTGAATAGTAACTCCGGCGTGAATAGTAACTCCGTCATGAATAGTAACTCCGGCATGAATAGTACTCCGACATGAATAGTACCCGAGAAATGAAGTAAGCGCTTACCTCGTGATGACGTCGACGATGATGTCGTGATGATGTCGACAATGATGTCGTGATGACGTCGTGATGACGTCGTGAATAGTGTTTTCAAGCCCTATAAATAGAGTCCCAACTTCTTCATTTCAACCCACAACAAACACCAAACAACCTTACGATATCGAGGAGTGTTCTGGTTAGGAAAATAGGTCAGGAGGAGTTAGGAGCGAGCGGTAGCTGGTAACGAGGTGCTCGGGAAGTGTTGGAAGAGCGGAACGGGAAACGTGCCAAGGCTTTGAACACCAATCTTGAGTGAGTAATCACTATTGTATTTCTCTAGTAGTTTATAAGTGTTAAACTATAATATGTAGAGGTTATATTATTCGTAATTCCAAAAATAATACCGAGCGATTTCCGTACGAGGATGGTGTCTAGGCCGATTACTTGGGATCTGGTTGTTGGATTTTCCGAAAGGCTAAAATGCTGAAAGGATCCTGCCACCCCAACTAATCTTCTACCTGGCTATCCTTTACTTGATAAATCACGAGGTATCATGTTGGAATTATGGAAGAGTTTAATGATACAACTATAAGATAGTTAAGAATTAAAGAGTGATAAATGTCTTACGGTGTTAACAGTTAAAGAGGGAATACGAAGCAGAGATAAACGTTGTAGTCGACTATAATCAGGTGAGTTTCTCACTACATTGTGTGGAGGTTATATATGCTTTACCGTATTTTTGTGTGCTTATAAGATGTTTATAAGATGTTGGTAAATAGTACCAAGTTGTGTGTATATTATTGATATATATCTTTCTGTTATAATTGAATGGGTTGGGTTATGGTGTGTGTGGGTTCGACGTACTGAGTAATATAGAGATACGTGTAAAATACACAGAGCAGATACGCATGACTTGACGTACAAGGTATGCGCGGCTCTAAATGCTGAGCAGGGGAATTAGATTTACTGAGCAGATACGTATAGGAGGATATAGTCCAATATACTGGGTAGAGCATATTAGGTGACGTGTGGTTGTATTTTTTTGTTAGGGGTAAAGTATGTGTAGCTGATATGCTGTGTAGTTGTTGGAACTCACTAAGCCGTGTGCTTATCCTTTCCCTTTTAAATTACCATTTCAGGTTGTACAGGTGAAAATGACGGACAGGCATGACGGGTACACACTGATGCTACTTATGTGGAGATTTATGCGGTGAATTGATGTTTAAATGATTTCTAAATATCTTCAAAATGTTAATTATTGAATAAATTGATATTTATTTAAATGAAGATGTTTTATTAAAAACCGGGTGTTACAAGTTGGTATCAGAGCCAAGGCTTGAGTGAATCAGACTCACTTGATGGGTTTTGATCTCAAGCTTGAGACTTAAAAGTTTTCTTTGAAAATATTTTTACAAGAAATTATAAGTTGTTTTTCGAGTAAGGGGTTAAATGAATGTTGTTGCAAAGCCGCAGTGTGTACCGTCAGCCGACGTCAGTGGGGAAAAGGTTAAGTGCTTAGTCTTTGTTGCTATTTCTGTAATATATGTGTGCTTAAATGCCATTACAGTGTAGGCAGTAGGAACTAAATAGTCCTAGAATTTTTGAGTTGGCCAAGTTGCATGTTCCTTGATAAGTGATATCCATAAGGTAAATCCTTTTATGTGAAAAATTTTCTACGACTATGTTCGTAAAACAACTTGGGTATATGTGGTAAAATTATCGTGAGAAGTAAATTGGGGACTTCTGAACAAGTCCTGAAACGAATGAGGATATGTGTTGAAGATAGTAGTAAGAGCTTCTACTATTGAAAGCACAGGATCCGCGTTCGAATTGGGAGTTGGTCATGAGCAATCCAATAAGCTGAGGGTATAACTAATCAATGTGTATGCTGATAAGCTGTATTTATACTATCCAATCTATTGATTGGCAATCATAGAATTTATTAGGAATAATTGGGACACTGGTTGGGTTACTCGAAAGATTTAGAATCTGGTGACGTTTCTTTTCTTAGTAGTTAATTAGTGAACAGTTGATGTGACTATGGTGGATGAGCTGTGTAAAAATGATACATTAAGTCCCTTCGTTACTAAGAAAAGCACAGATAGTGGATAATAAAAAGAAGATGTTGATCGCTAAAATAGTTGATTTTGATCGACTATAAATAAACATAATGTTATTTAGAGAAGAGCATAAGTCGTAAATTTCATTTCCAGATATGGAGATATATGTGAGGCTTCCAGGTCATCTACAGTTGCTGGTTAACAAGTTTTATATACGAAGTGTGTCAGACGACTGTAGTACGATAATGATGAAGGCTGAGGATGTATGTGAGCGTATCAGCAGAAATTGGGATGCAGTAACTGGATGGCATAATTTGGAAGAAGACATACGTGAACTAAAGCAGTATATAGATGTGAAAAGTATACGTACAGATATACGTGTACATGCTAGAAACATAAGGTTTTATACGTGGTGTCGTATGTTTGCAGAATTAGAGTTTTATCCATTCCCGTACAAAAGATGTACGTGTATACGGGATGGACATATAATAACAACTCGTGAGAGTGCAGATGACATAGTGGTGTGGCGTAAGGGTATTCATGTAGGTAGTGAATACTATGAACGAATATATCATAATAGGCTAGATGTGGCCTATCAGTGTATCATGTACTTAAAATCTGTTAGTATATGAAAATAATGAGTTGAGGAAATATTGCTAACTGACCAAGATAACTATCTTGTTAGCATATGTGTGTTGGGTAAATGACTAAGTGAATACCTCTTAAGTAGGTAACCCGTAGGCAAGTAACCGTGGATAAACTGTGTCGGTAGCTGGTTGAATATCTAGTTGATATTAGCTGTGTGGACGAATATGTAAGTATTAAGTGGTGATAACCATGGATATGGTATCCTATGGTGGGTGGAGATTTTGTAGTTGTATGTGGAGGCTGAGCTGATATGAGGATTCTTGGTGTCATGTGGTTGGTTGCAGAGCTGTGCAGTCGTATGTGTGTTAACCGTTAAGCCTTTAGAGCGAAAAGCTGTTTATTCTGTGGGGCCACTTATACTTGTAGTTGGGACCACTTATTAGGTGGGGCTACTAGTATTGTGGTTGGGACCACTTATGCTATGGGGCTACTTGTACTTGTGGTTGGGACCACTTATTTAGTGGGGCCACATTTGGTAAGACCACATATGTGTTGTGGATCTTATGAGCAGTAATTGTGGTGGGACCACATACAAGTGTTGTGATGGCTTTATTGGCTGGCAGTTCTAACACACATACAGTTGGGTGTTTGGTGAATAGCTGAGCTGTTGAGGTTGTTAAGAGCAGGGGTTGTGATATGATGTGGTGAACATGTGATTATACGATGCATAACAAGTACCTTGCATCCATGATGTCTGTATTGTGAGTGTATGAGATTACATAACGAGTACTTTGTAGTCTCAATAGGTTGGCCTAGTGGATTAGAGGTGGTTAATGTGCCGGTATTGTGGTAATACCCTTTGGGTTTACTAATAGAACCGTATTGTGTTGAAATAGAGAATGATTGAGAGGAAGAATAAGTGTATGCCAACGCTGGAGATTCCGGGGACGGAATCTTATAAAGGGGGGGAGAACTTGTAACGACCATTTTTCAAAAAAAAAAAAAATGTTGTGAATAGTAACTCCGGTGTGAATAGTAACTCCGGCATGAATAGTAACTCCGGCATGAATAGTACTCCGGCATGAATAGTACCCGAGAAATGAAGTAAGCGCTTACCTCGTGATGACGTCGACGATGATGTCGTGATGACGTCGTGATGATGTCGACAATGATGTCGTGATGACGTCGTGAATAGTGTTTTCAAGCCCTATAAATAGAGGCCCAACTTCTTCATTTCAACCCACAAAAAACACCAAACAACCTTACGATATCGAGGAGTGTTCTGGTTAGGAAAATAGGTCGGGAGGAGTTAGGAGCGAGCGGTAGCTGGTAACGAGGTGCTCGGGAAGTGTTGGAAGAGCGGAACGGGAAACGTGCCAAGGCTTTGAACACCAATCTTGAGTGAGTAATCACTATTGTATTTCTCTAGTAGTTTATAAGTGTTAAACTATAATATGTAGAGGTTATATTATTCGTAATTCCAAAAATAATACCGAGCGATTTACGTACAAGGATGGTGTCTAGGCCGATTACTTGGGATCTGGTTGTTGGATTTTCCGAAAGGCTAAAATGCTGAAAGGATCCTGCCACCCCAACTAATCTTCTACCTGGCTATCCTTTACTTGATAAATCACGAGGTATCATGTTGGAATTATGGAAGAGTTTAATGATACAACTATAAGATAGTTAAGAATTAAAGAGTGATAAATGTCTTACGGTGTTAACAGTTAAAGAGGGAATACGAAGCAGAGATAAACGTTGTAGTCGACTATAATCAGGTGAGTTTCTCACTACATTGTGTGGAGGTTATATATGCTTTACCGTATTTTTGTGTGCTTATAAGATGTTTATAAGATGTTGGTAAATAGTACCAAGTTGTGTGTATATTATTGATATATATCTTTCTGTTATAATTGAATGGGTTGGGTTATGGTGTGTGTGGGTTCGACGTACTGAGTAATATAGAGATACGTGCAAAATACACTGAGCAGATACGCATGACTTGACGTACAAGGTATGCGCGGCTCTAAATGCTGAGCAGGGGAATTAGATTTACTGAGCAGATACGTATAGGAGGATATAGTCCAATATACTGGGTAGAGCATATTAGGTGACATGTGGTTGTATTTTTTTGTTAGGGGTAAAGTATGTGTAGCTGATATGCTGTGTAGTTGTTGGAACTCACTAAGCCGTGTGCTTATCCTTTCCCTTTTAAATTACCATTTCAGGTTGTACAGGTGAAAATGACGGACAGGCATGACGGGTACACACTGATGCTACTTATGTGGAGATTTATGCGGTGAATTGATGTTTAAATGATTTCTAAATATCTTCAAAATGTTAATTATTGAATAAATTGATATTTATTTAAATGAAGATGCTTTATTAAAAACCGGGTGTTACAATTGTTGTTGATTACGAGGATCTTCTTGTACTCCTCTTCCCTTTCTTTATAGGTTTCCTCCATTTGAGGAGCAATCCTTATCTCTTTATCCTCCACCTTGGAACTGGAACCACTGGCTTCTGTTGTTGTTGTGGTTTCAAAAGTAGGACCAGCCTTAGAGATGATTGGTGGAATAAAGGGAGGTCTACCCAAGATGGTGGATTGATAGGTAGTTTGTGGTTCTGTGGTTGTTTTCATTTGGTCTTCGGAGGTTGTGGTTTCTAATGCTCGAGACCCTGGGGCTTCTGATTCTCTCCCTTGTGAAGGATGAACAATTTGTTCACCCTGAGCAATCTGTTGGGGTCTCCCCTTTTCAGCCTGAGAACGCTCCATTTTTATTGAAAGATTAATCATGGGTTGAAGTGTGTTCTTCAAATTTGTAACCACGTCTGTCAGGATAGCCTGATTGGTGGTTCGGAGTTCATTGGCAAAGGTAGCAACTACGGAAGATGATAGTTCTGCAGTTAACTCTTCCACGCGTTTGTGGGCATCAGACAGGTGTTTGGCAAAGCCCGTCTGGTATTGTGAGTTGAAGGACTCTGTTGAGCCCCGAAGATCATTCAGTTCTTTCTTCACTTCGGAGTTTGATAACTCCAATCTCTCCACAAGTTCATCAATTTTCTTATCGTTTTGCTCCTTAAGGAGCCGCTGTCTTTCTTCTATCTGCTCAACCGCAGTGTTGAGCTTCCCTTCCAGAATTCGTTGAATTTCAATTTGTTTATCCAGAACTCGTTTTTCTGAAGCCTTGACTAATTCTTCCATTTTTCCAGTCAAGGACTTTTGGACTTCAGCGATCTGGTCCTCAACACTGGCCTCAGGCTTCTTTGTGGGATCGAAGCCAGTGTTGGATTGCAACAGAGCATCCAATTTTCGATTAAGGATTTTGTATTGTTTGCCTAGGATGAAGTCGGTATCATCCAGACTCTCATCTTCATTTTCTTCCACGGCAATCGGTGCCACGTGAAAGATTGCCATGGTCTCCTCTGCTGAGGGAGGCTTAGTAAACATGGAGGTTTCAAAATCAAAATCATCATGGAATGGATAATCAGGTAATGATGTATCCAGACTAGAAGAAGGAATATTCAAGAATGGTTCAGAAGAGGATGAGATGGGTGGTACATCAGTGGAAGTTGATTTTGGTGGCGGAGGAGGTGGCACATCAGATGATGTTGTATGTATTGTTGTTGTTTATTGAACTGTTGTAGGAGGTGGAGGTGGAGGTGGAGGTGGAGGTGTTGTTATATGAGGCGGTGTGGGTGGTCTGGTTGTTTTTGGTAGTGATGGTGGTCTTGTGGTATGTGGTGGAGTTGGTGGTCTGGTTCATGAACCGGTGAGGATTGATGTTCTTCTTCCTCTTCTCCTTGAATGTTTCCAGTCGGTTCCTTTTCTGACTCCGAAGACTCATCCATTGCGGATGTCTTCTTGGATCGTTTGGACTGTCTTCTCTTCGGAGTGGCTTGCTCCGAAGGCTTTCTCTTTTTCACAGCTTTCTTTGGACCGCTTGGTCCTCCAGTCAACTTCTTTTTGGTCTTGGTAAGAATTGGGGCTTTACCTGGTGCAGATGGAGTGATCTCACGTACAGGATAAGGTATCAGAAGTGAATTGCGATAAGTGTTGACTTCATCGCAATCCATTGATACCTTCAGAAGCATCTCCCGAGGAATTTGTGCACAAAACTCTGCAGGTATCTCATCCAGAGCTGGGACGGTGATGTGAGTATATCTCATTTCCGGAAGGTTAGGGTCATAAGCAAACCCTAGTTGTTGGTAGTAGGCATCAGCAACTATCGCCCGAAATCTTGCGTTTGCGATTTCAGTTCCCTTTGAGGCATGGTTGATGTATGACCCGAAATCAGTCTAGAGAATTGAAGTGAAATCAACCTTGACGTCGTAATAGATCCCATATAGTAGACTTTTGAAAGACTGGCTTGCAGAGTCCAGACCAGATGTCCTGCCAGAGAGACATCTAAGAAAAATGCTAAAGTAATACCTCCAAAGGTCGGGAAGCTGTTTCTTCTTGAAAGTGCTGATGCTTTCCAAAGGAGGTTCATAGCCCATGGCATTGAACATATCCACCAACTGTTCAGCTGTTGGAATAACCATCTCCTTCAAGTTGTAGATTGGAAGATGAAGGGCTTCAGTAAACTTTTCTTTCGTCAGTTGCACTTTCTTGGTCTTGCCCTTCAAGTCGATAGCCTCATAGAACACGGATTTGATGTTGTTGTTGGAGTCGAACAGAGCATTTGAAGTATAGTGCGCCCTGTGTACCAAAGTGGCAGGGATAGTTGGAGCGTAGGTTAGAGCGTAACCAAGAACAGACTGTTTCAAGCACTCAACCAAAGCGGCAATTGGTTGAAGATAGAGCTTGAGATCAGTGCGAAGAACCAGATTAGCAGACTGATTCTTAAGCACATGGATGGAGTTTGCTTCAGTTGTCTGCGATGATGCTTCAGCCATTGTTGAATGATCGAGGAAGACGAAAGAAATTTGGGGATTCTAGAGAGAATTCTTGCAGAGGAAGTTTGAGAGTTATGATCACGTAAAGAGGTGAACTGATGGGTCGTGAGGTATATATAGTATTCGTGGTCCCAAGGCCATTTAATGCACGTTTGAATTGGTCCACTAATAATATGACACCTCAGCATTTGCGCGTCCCACTAACCCTGCAAAAGTGGAAACTTCCGGCTGTCAGTCATGATTATTTGAAATTGAACCCCCACTTTCACACGATCTTATTGTTTTGATTTGCCATGATTTTCTCAGTGGCAGCTGTGTAACAACGGTTATTAAATTCAAAAGAATGTTTGTCTCTGAGATTATCATAAATGTGAAATTCATTTGAGCAATAAATTGACTTCGGATCTATGTGGATATTTATGACCGTTATAAGCACTCTTCGGAGTGGAAAGATAGAGTAGGCATTATGATCAACTCCGAAGTGTGTTATTGACACTTCGGATAGTGACATTTGTTTGTGAAGTGTTTGTCAATACACCGAAGTCCATTTGTTTTCTTAATGTTTTTCTTGAATATTTGGTTTTACTTTTGAGTGATGCATTGTGACATTTATCCTTTAACTTCCCTGAATATTATGAAATGAAGATTTAACAAGTTAATGTTCAGAATCATTCGAATCATGTTGGAAGGTCATTTTTCATTTTGAAGTCTGTTTGATTCAATATCAGTCATGAATGTATAAGTCTAATCACCCTATTGTCAACTTGATTTCGCATTTTGAATCAAAGGTTTGATTGATCTTTTGTGTTTCAAATTTTTCATACCAAATAATGATAACATCCTTTGCATTTAAAATTTAAAGGTTTTCATTCTTGAATTGAGCATTTGAAGTGTTTTAGAATTTGGATTGACTTTAATAATCCTTTTTGAAAAACTTATTCCATTTCATCAATTGAAGTGTTTGGATACTAAGCTCTGATGACAAGCCTTTGAGCTTCGTACACCACCCCAACTTTATCATTTAAGATATATTACTTGAAATGTTCATATTCTCTACATGGTACTCAACTATGTTATAGGAGTTCCTTGTATTGTTATTTAAAACAAAAGAATAAGCCTTTGAGTGTTGATTTATCTTTCTTTTGCACTCCCTTGTTTATCTTTTTGATTTGTTTGTTGTCTTTGAATCTTTTGACAATTTGTTTTCTGTTTATCTTTTTGAGTTTTTCTTTTCATTTTCATTTAGAAAGTTATCTTTTCCTTTTTGGATTTGATTATCCGAAGAGTCAAAATTTCACCATTTAATTTCTTCCTGTGGTGTTCTTTGTTTAGTTTTGTCCAATCCTTGAGTTTGAGAAACTTCATTTAGCTCAATTTTGAAACATTAATGAAAAGAGTTTTAAATTTCCTTATCAGACAATGTTGGTACTATTTTTGAAGAAAACTTTGGAACACTTGAGTTATCCTGTGTAGTTTTGAGGCTACATGATTAATTTGATGTTGAAGCGAGTCAAGTTCAGTGGGGAGGTTAGGAATAGACATTATGTTAAGGATATTAGAATCAAACAAGGCTTCGAACTGTAAAATAGCCTTGACCTCACTTCGAAGTCTGTTTACTTACCAATGTTTCAAATCGATTCCCAAATACCTTTTAGTGCAATAAGGTATGATCATCAGAATCTAAAATCAAAGTTTTGTCCTTTAATTAGTTAATTCATGAAAAAAAGGTTAAACTTTGTCACTCATGCACTAAAAATTGTGTTTTGAACTTTAAAGTGTTTGCAAGTAATTTTGTTTTTGATTTTTCTTTGAAACAACCTTTTATTGTGAGATTACTTATCCTTGAGATACGAAGTCAAAAGATGTTTCAAAAGATTTTGACATTTATGACAATTTTATTAACCAGAATTTTCTGATCCGAGGTGCACCGAAGCAACGGAAGGCTTCGGAGTACTGCGGTGCAACATTTGTTGTTTGACTTGTTTTACGCCGATGTGCTCCGAAGCAATGAAAGTCTTCGGAATGCTGCAGAGTATTATGCAATTTTTGTTTTGTAATTGAAAATACTAAGGAAAGAATAAGCAAATCTGAGATTTATTGTAGGGTGGATCCATCAATCATTCCAAGTCCACGAACTATTCTTGTGAATGCCTCTTCATTTAGAGCCTTTGTGAAGATGTCTGCCAATTGTTCAGTTGTGTGAACAAAATGCACCTCAATATTCCCCTCCTCAACATGACTTTTGATGAAGTGATAGCGAAGTGCTATATGCTTCGTCTTAGAATGTTGAACAAGATTGTGGCATATACGAATGGCACTTTGTGAATCATAAAACAATGGAATTTTTCTCATGTTGATGGCATAATCCTTTAGTTGGCTTTGGATCCAAATGATTTGTGAGGTACAAGCTGCAGTTGCTACATATTCTGCTTCTGCTGTGGAGATAGAGACACAAGTTTGCTTCTTGGATTGCCAGCTGATTAGCTTTCCATCAAGGAATTTACAACCCCCCGAAGTGCTCTTGCGATCAATAGAGCATCCACCAAGATCTGATTCTGAATATGCTTGTATGTAGAAGCCTGAGTTTGCTGGGTACCACAAGCCATAAGCAGGTGTGTTGTGAAGATATCGAAAATTTGTTTTAACCGCAGCCAAATGAGGTTCTCTTGGGTCAGCCTGGTATCTTGCACAATTACAGACTGCAAACATGATATCAGGGCGACTGGCTGTGAGATAAAGTAATGATCCGATCATGCTTCTATATGTCTGGATGTCAGTCTTCGGTTTATCCAATGAAGGATTTAACCTTGTACTTGCAGGCAAGGGAACTTTTGCTTTGGAGCAGTTAGTCATTCCGAAGCGTTCAAGCAAACTCTTCGTGTACTTTTGCTGATTAATAAAGATTCCCTCCTTAGATTGTTTTATTTGTAATCCAATAAATAAGTTAATCTTTTCCATCATACTTATCTGAAATTTGCTTTTCATGAGTTTTTCAAAGTCTTTTGAGAGATTGGGGTCAGTGGATCCGAAGATTACATGAACAAAACCCATTTCAACACCTAATTCCAATGTTTTAGAGATTCAAGGGTTAAGTTATAATTCTCATTATATTAGAATCATTAGAAATGAACTAGAAATGAATCTCCTCATCCAAAAAAATCATAGACACCCACCAATTACTTGTTTCTTCATAAAACCAAGAAATCCCCAATTTCTAGGGTTCATAAGACCCAACTCAATCAAAAGGATGAATCTAGATCATCCATGGATTGGATGATGATCACATAATGATCTAAAACTTCAATTTATCAACTGGAATCATAGGAAAACCCTCCTCCAACCTAGAATCATGAATTTGAGAACCCTTACCCTAAAGCGGGTTTACAAGCTAAGGGAGAAGGAATTATACCTCTAATTGCCATGAATCTCAAGAATCTTTGATCAATCTTTATACCTAAGCATTCTACCTCTCAAAATTTTCAAGAAAATCGCTATCCTCTCTCCTTTTCTCTCCAAAAATTATTCATGGGGAGAACCCCTAGCTAAAACCTGCATCTTTCATGAATTGACACAATTGGTCCCTTAAGTTCCATATGTTTTACCCTAAGGTGCCAAACATTCTATTCTTAAGTGCAAGTCTCTAGCTTTTGCATTTTTACCCCAACAACATAATTTATCTTCACCTAAGTCATTATCTAAGTCAACCTTAGCCTCTAGTTTCACAAGTTGATAGAAATGGTCCCTTTCATCAAATCCTTCACAATTTGGTCCTTAATATTAACTTAAGGAATTATTTTATATAATTTAAGTTTCTACACCAATTCCATTATTATATTTTCTAATTATTCTAAGTCCTTGACTAATCAAAGATCAACGGTTAAATTTGGCCAAATTGACAATTTTAGTCCTTACGACAAAATTTCTCATCTTTGGTTTAAAATAGATTTTGAAACTTCATGCTATTCATTAAAACTTTTAGAACATAGATCCATATTATAAACATATTATAAAATTTTAATTTTATTTATTTATTTGTTTCCTTTATTTACAAAATAATTTATTTTATTTCGTCAATTTAAGCCCAAAACGCAGATGTGACAATTAAATATATATTTTATAGTTTTAGCATAATTATCATTAGATAGTATATATAGTCACTATATATCATCTTACTTTCAAATTAACTTTTAAAAGCATGCTTTGAATTTCTTTCTATAATTATCGGTATATAGTATATACAATCAATATATACCATCTTACTTTCAAAACATTGTATTTATGTCATTAAAAAAGTAAATAACATCCTCTATCATTTATAATTAGGATAGAGTATTAAAACTCCCAATTATTGTGTGGTCGTAAGGACCAATTATTATGGTATTATCTCAACCCCTTCCTAATTTCTCTTCTTTCTTTTCTCCTTCACGTACGACTCTTTCTTCCCTCCTTTCTTTACCATCAGGATTTAAAGCCTGATGACCACTAATCCACCGCCATCATCCAACCACCGTAACCCTACAAGCACAACAGATCTCAACATCGTCAACTGTACCGGCCTTCATCATCTTCTTCATCACCTGCCATCATTCTTACAACACCACCATCAGAAACCTTCAACTTCTGTTTTTTACGACTACTACCGGCCAACACCAGCACAACCATCAAGTTGCTGCCACCATCATCTTCAAGAAACCATTTTCGAGACATAGCGAAAGGTCTGTAATGGAAATTATTGAAGCACATATCAATAAAACTTGCAATTGATATTCCAAGGTTACGATTTTCTTATTCCTGTCATTAGAATACATACAGATGTATAGGATTTGATCATAATACACTTGAAAAGAGAAGTGTTCAGATGTCATTCTGTAGAATAGATATTTTAGAATTTAATTCTTTAAGAATTTTGTTTTTTAACGTATTTTAGTTCAAAGAATTTTATGTTTTTGATGTATTTTAGTTCAATTAATGTTATTGTTTTGTTGTATTTTAGTTATGGATGATCTTCTATGAAATTCTGTCAAGAATGAAGTATTTTATGATGCCATTATGTCAAAATAGATTTTCAGAATGTATTTTATTTTTTTAATATATTTTAGTTCAAAAAATGTTATTCTTTTAATGTATTTTAGTTCAACGAATGTTATTGTTTTAATGTATTTTCGTTTATAGGATGATTATCTATGACATTTCAGTCAAGAATAATGTATTTTATGATGTCATTCTGCCGGAATGAATTTTCAAAATGCTATTATGTAAGATGTATTGCTGGTCATATGATGTTTTCTACGACATGCTTCTAAGAATATGTTTTTTTAAATATCATTCTACCAAAAATGAATATTTCATAGCGTTATTCTATAAGAATTCTATCTTTATAATGTCATTCTGCAATAATGATGTTCTTTTGGATTGCATTCTGCTAAAAATGAGTTTTTTGAAGAAAAAAAAAAAGATGATTCTGTCAAAAATGAAAAAGATTGATTTTTTGAAAAAGATAAAAATGATTCTTGTGTTAAGAATGCTCGGTTTTTTTTAAAAAATTTATTTCGTTTTTATATGTTTTTAGTTATAGATTCTATTAACTTCCATAAAAATTAGTTAGTTTCCTTTTTTTTCTATAAATAAAATGTCTATTATACCTTTTTGTAACCGTTTTTTAAAATCATTTAATAATGTTATGGATAATTACAATCATGCCATTCTAATCTAGACCATTGATATTTCGAATCCTACACACACACATATATATATATATATATATATATATATATATATATATATATATATATATATATATATATATATATATATATATATATATATATATATATATATATATATATATATATATATATATATATATATATATATATATATATATATATATATATATATATATATATATATATATATATATATATACTAACAATTACAAGTTGGGAATTGATTTTTCCATGGCCAAAAATATCAATCCATGGAAACTTTTAAGAAATAGAAAATTTTACCCTTTAATAAAAATTTTGAAAAATGATTAGAAACAAAAATATTCCTGAGCCTCCTAAATTGACGACGCACATACGATGCCTCCTGCGACGCTTTAATTTTCTGTCGGCAACCTTGTTGTTGCATTTGTTCTTCCAAATTTGAATCATATGGTGAATTACTATAGAGTATACAAGATTTTTATTACTTAAAAGGATATGATGTATCTATTCGCGATTCAAGGAAAGATAAATATGTCACGTTGTAATGTGATCGAGGCGGTTCCTACCTGGATAGATTGTGTATTGGAGATAAAAGGAAGAAGAACACTGGATCTCGTTTGATCAAATGCCCCTTCCAGATTATAGGTAAGAAGGGAAATGATTGTGCTTGAATACTTAAGGCAAAAAACACGACTTACAACCATGAACTGTCTACCATTTACTGATATCTCTGGGCATCCATCATTGCGTCGATTATCACTAGACGGCGCATAAAGTGTCAAAAAATATGACGATTTTTGGCATAGCGCCAAGACAAATTCTTTCTTCTTTGCGTTGGAGAAACCAAAGCTTCCATCAGTCTCTCAGACTATATACAATCTGAAGGTGAAAATCTCCAAAGAAAAGTTGTCAAATCGATCAATGGTTAGTTCCTTATTTGAAGAGTTTGAAAAAGAGGGTTTTTTATGATATGTTACATAATCCAATCTTCCTATTCTAATAAAACAAAGCAAAAATGCCACATGGCATATTTTTAAAGCTATGTTTTTCCACATGTCACTCTATAATGGATTCCTGACTTTTTTTCCCGCCCATGAAAAATCCCATTGTTTAGAGTAATCCCGTTTTTCAAGGAAAGTGAGTAATTGAGATAAATATTAAATCTTTTTTAACTTCATAATCGTATCCTTTTTTGAATTCTAATTCATTCCTATTTTGAGATAAACAATGCCATCGTTTTTATTTACTCCCGTTTTTCAAGAACAGTCAACCACGTTGTAAACAATATCTCAAAATCTTTTCCTTTTTTGAATCCTAATTCATTCCTATCTTATGTTTTATCTTATGTTTTATTTTAAATAAAAACTCTTTAAATACAGCATATATTCCATAACGTTGGCCTTATTGCTAACCAATCCCGATCTTTTTTTTTCTCTTCCTCGTCATCCACAGCGGCGGCTTCAATTTCTTCTCCAACTCGAAGACTGCAAAATAAGAATGTAAGTTTTCTTTCTCATAATTATATACTCATCACTGTAAACATTTGTTTCTGAAACGTAAATATACAATAACTTCTTCAACTACGTTCACGATTTCTTTTGGGTAAGCATCTATTTTTTAAACTTTTTTCACTGTTTATTCCGTCTCTTTAATTTATTCAAATTAGTTTCATTGAATAAAGAACGAATGTCTTTATTCTATTATACTAATTTACAATGTTTCTTAAAAAACAGAAAGAAAGAACCACGAACATGTACCAATGTTTATTAAAAAACAGATATTCATTAAGGTTCGATTTATTGCTTACCTATCCTGATCTTTTTTGTTCTCTTCCTCTTCATCTACAGCCACGTTTTCAATTTGTTCTACAATTCGAATTCTGCAAAATAAGAGTGTAAGCATCTATTTTTTAAACTTTTTCAATGTTTATTCCGTCTCTTTACTTTATTCAAATTAGTATCATTGAATAAAGACCAAATTTATTTATTCTATTATACTAATTTACAATGTTAATTAAAAAACAGACGGAAAGAACCTGCAACATGTACCAAGTTAGGCATTGTACTTTAGGTTTTTTATTTAAAATAATATTCTACTTTGGTAAATCTGCTTTTTAATTTACCAAAGTATAATGCTATTTCTAAACGAATCCCAAACTTAATTAAAAAACAGACGGAAATAACCTGCAACATGTACCAATTAACATGTACCAATTTAGGCATTGTACTTTAGGTTTTTGATTTAAAAATAACATTCTACTTTGGTAAATCTGCTTTTTAATATATTTACCAAAGTATAATGCTATTTCTAAACGAATCCCAAAGTTAATTAAAAAACATACTGAAAGAACCTGCAACATGTACCAATTTAGGCATTGTACTTTAGGTTTTTGATTTAAAATAGCATTCTACTTTGGTAAATCTGCTTTTTAATATATTTACCAAAGTATAATGCTATTTCTAAACGAATCCCAAAGTTAATTAAAAAACAGACGGAGGGGTTCCTGTGAGTGATTTGCGATAATGAATATAATCTTGGAATATTATTCATTTATTCTTGAACAAACAGGACATGGCCACTCATCCGAATACAAACGTTTTCTCAATAAGTTGATTAATATAGCCATTTTGGGTTTAAGTTCAACTAGCGGGTGCAGATTTCTATGCGTAATTTATTCAGAATGTTTAATAATTTGTCTATGTTTTTATGATCTTCATCTTTTTAGCAAGTTTGATCAAAAAAGGAAGTTACACAAAGCAGAGCAGGAAGATTCAATTACATGTGGTGGCATGAAAAGTTGTTACATAAGGTAACAAAGGAATAGATGTTCAGTAAATTTTTATTTAAGGCGATATACTTTCATTTATTTTTTATAGTAGCATTACATTTTCATTTCTTTTTATCTAAGTGTAATCACTGTTAGGACCAAATAATTGGAGTTGTTGCACGAAAATTGATTCTAACTACCTATCCATAAGTTTTAGTTATTTGATTATCTGATTCTGATTCTTATATTCGCAGCAATACTTTGAAAATTTAGGTCCAAATAACCCCTAATACCACTCCCTTCATCATTAAAACATTGTACTTTAATTATTCTCTTATTAAAGCATTGTAAGTTAAGAGTCGAAACAATAGTGTTGTACTTTCAAAATTTTCTTATTTAGACATTATAGTATGTATAATCCTCCAATTATGACATTCATAATTTCTTTGTATTTACATGACATTGCCATCATTGGGTAGTTTTTCGAAGTTCGATGTTGTAACATGAAAAAAATTGAAAGTAGGATGCTATAATAAACATATCAATGAAAGTACATTGCTATTTATTGCATATAAACCTACATGATCAATAGGCATCTTAAATAATCAACACCAAACAGTTAAACAAAAGTTCATTTTACCTATTCTTCTTTGTTTCCAAGTCTGTTTTAGATGAGCAAAACCGAACACGCAAGAGCCCAACCGAGGGAGTAATGATTGCTGACTAAACTGCCCTTTCTCTGATTCCACTTGCCGACTTTGTACCGATATCTTACTCCACATTGTTAACACAACGACACAGAAAGAATAATAACAAATCTATAGAGAACAGAGTACTCACCGAATTGGTTATTCGGTTTTATGGACCAGTAAATCATTATCCTGAAACAAAAACCCATCAAACAGGTCAATTTGATAAACCTCCAAAAAATTATGATCACTCACATGTTTTAGATGATCAAAAACCTTGTTTGTTATACAATAACCGGTTACGATTTTCATCTCTTGTTCTTTCTGCCTCATAATCCTTCCATCGGATTCAATTGAAGCCCACACCCTAAAATTATTCAAAATCAGCAGAGATTAGACATCAATAAAGATTTGATCCTAAATTATTGATCATTCAACAGGGACCATAGAGTGCTCCAACCGCCCTAGAAAGAGCCGTGTATACATCAACACCGCTACAGGGGCATTTCTGTCATTTTCTGAATTACATAAAACTTTCCAGAAAAAGAAATAAAATGTTACCTTGATTCCAGGTGCCTTGCAGTTGCTGTTGAACAATTCATGTCATGTTCGACATGTAATATAAAAAGAATATCAAGCACTCTAGCAAGTCTTGGATTTGGTTTATACGCATGTCGTCAATGTCTTGTACAATGCTTTAAGACTGACCATCTTCATTCATTCAAGATTTTTAAGTTAGAATTAGGTCATTAAAAGTTCAAAACTAACAAAATATCTGCTTCACTTACCAACAACAACTTTTGTTAGTCCAGGAAGATCGACCAATGTCAAGTTCACCACTATCATCAAGATAAAAATTTCCATCAAAAAAAGCTTCTAGAAAGGGCTATTTAATATTATAAAATTTACCATTTGGAGAATAGATATTGAGATGAATTGGGACACTTGAAATTTGTTTGGTTTGCCCTGTTTCACGATGAGTCTCATCTGAAATCTCTTTCCTTACAGCAACTACATGTCACAAGAACAAATCGTGATGAATATAAGGTAAAAAATCGGCACTGATGCAACTTATTTATGGAGTAAGGATTATACCAAAATCATTAAACTTTTTCTATGGAAGTTTGTGAATGGCACGACAGTGATGGCACGGTAGTGATGTTCTTGAAGCTTTCTTCATTCTTTCTCTTTCTCTTTTGCAATAACTTGCCTAAGACAGTAGATTCGTATCATTCACCTGGTAATCAAAGAATCCATTACCCTTATCATGTTAATTCCAAAATGAATCGAGATTGTACTTTTATTTTTTGTTCTCCATATTAAGCTGTTTTAAAATTTTACATAATTTTATAGTGTTGTCCAATTATAGTAATGAAAATTGTTTCTGTGCTTGTATGATTGCTATAATTGGATAGAATTTGTTAATTATAATATTGTAAGAGGAAGAAAAAGAAAGTATAATGCTATAATAAACAAATCAATGGAAGTGTATTACTGTTTGAGATTTCACCAATTTCATACTATAAGCATGATTTTGAATATTGAACTTTTGGCGAAACCATTTCATCAATTTAGCCACTTAAGTATTTTATTTAGTAATTAAAACATCATAGCTTCTTCTCTTACCATTTTATAAAAACAGTCCGGTTATCCAGTTTAGAAAAAGGGTAAAATACAAAAAATAAATTAAAAAGCAGAACTTGGTTTCACAGTTTTATTGATTCAGCCGACAAAGTATGATACTTTTTATAGTTATTGTGATATACTTCAAGGGATAAACCACGTACTTACCCTGATGTTGTGCAAGTTCAAGTTCCCTTTCACTCTGTTCCCTTGTCCCATGGACTGCAATCATCATGAACCAATTTCATTAGCTAACACTAAAATTTTCTCACATCAGCAGGAATAGAAGGGACAGATTTAATTTAGCAAAATTTGCCCCACATTTAGCATTTGACCATCCTTGAACATTGTAAGGTAGCACCCGCAACATCTTTTACCTAAAAATCCTCTTTGAAACCAAAATCACTTGACAATCAAGGCATTAGGTTAAATTCACAAAAAGACAACGTATTGTACAACATTCGTCAATTTAACGGTCTATTATTGACGGACAAACATAATAATCAATTTTTTATTCGCATATATTTGTCAAACCGGTAAACCATGATAAAGTTATTGTAGAATTGACGAATGACTGAAAGTACGTTTGTCTTTTTGGTAATTTATAATTGGTGGTGGAATTTCAAACATCATGGAATGTATGTATGCTCATGGATGCATCTATGCATGTTATGATAGACAACCATGACACAAATAGGTAAGTGTCAAGCCATATTAGCATCTTGTGAAATTAAGTGAACAATTGTTGTTGTAAAGAAGCCCAACACTGCATCAGCTGCAACCTAACATATAAAATGATAAATCAAGACTTAACTTTACATGAGTTTTGTTTTTAAAATGGGTAACAAACTCTTTAAAAGGTTCAAAAAATACCCCTGAACTGAAAATTTGACAGACCTGAGATGGGATGTCACCAAGAAGTTGACAAAGTGGTCTGCTATCAGCTAAGGGATGTTCAGCAGGAGGTTCATATACTATTTGATTCAGAACCTGAAAATTTATAATTTCAGACATGACCAAATGATCTTGATGAGAACTTGCAGCCTTTTTTTTAAAATTAAACCTCTGGTTGGCGTCAAGCATGCAATTGTACACCAGTTGCATCATACATTACCTGTTACAAAATCATATACTGTTAATTTATTTTACAAGATGCATCATAAACAACAAAGTTTGAAACTTTTTCATTGAATTGAGTTCTAAGTTTGCATCCTACTTCCTGATATTAACTTTATGAAATTCAGTACTATAAACTATATATGTTAAAACTCGGTTGAATTTATGTGTATGTATTCGTTAACTTAGTAACCATTTGTGAACATACTTTTAGAATAAAGCAACCACTGATAAAAGAGGATGGAGTTTTCTTAAAATATCACCAGGGCATCGACTGTTTCAAATCGAGCATCTTTTGGAGTTATTTTTTCACTTATTGATCTGTCATTTCCGATTTATCAAAAGTACACTGAATTGAAAGTACACTTTAAAGAAAATCGAAATATGACGTAAAACAAATAAGTTACGTCCAAAGAAGCATCAAGAGGTGCAATCGACGCAGCCAAAAGAAACCTCAGGCCAAGGATTTGAAGAAACTGAGCTACAAAATCATCAGTGTAATATATGACATTAATTAAAAACCGTAAAATTAATATGAGAATTTCATAAAAAGACTTTAGTAGAGGTAAAGAACTTAGGAATTAAACCTGGTGTGAAACGTGAAGTCACTCCACAGTCCACACCCGCTAATGTTGTGGTAGCTCAAAGAAACGGCCTTGGAATACATTATCAATTTCTTGCACTTTTAACCAAACTCAAATCATGACTCATTGGCTCTAAAGAAACCCTACAAATTCCCAAATTTTATTGATTAGTTTACCCATTCTTCTTCCAAACAGTGTCAAAATCATAACAGGTGGAAGGAAAATACATCATTGCATCTGATTTTCGTAAAGATATAGAATTCGTACCTCAATTCCTGTCGTCTCTCTTCGTTGCCGGAAGACAACCTCGAAGACGTACACACACAGTCGTCGGAATCAGACGTCGACTTGGGCTTTCCGGTCGTCGGGTTGCACAACAGCGGTGGCGGTGGACCTTCTTCTCCGATGACACCCGCCAACACCAACCGCTTTACCCCTTCGCCTCCTTCTTGTAATGGATAGTTAAACAGAAGGTGATGCAGGTTTCTTTGAGGAAGAGAAGGCTGCAACTCCAAACAGCAGAACTGGTATAGCCACAATTGCGAATAAGGGTTTAAGTGGTAAGGAACCACCGAGTAAACCTGGAGACGATAAAGAAAACGAAAGAAGGAAAAAGATTACTTCAAACCCAAAAGAAATCGATGATGTTAACCAATAAGACGCGTATGTAAACAACTAAAAAAAACACAAAACAGGATACATGTAAGAAAGACAAATACAAAAGACGAACCCTCTTTCTTACAGAATCGACTTTCTAGATAAGCAAAAGGAACCGACATGCATACCTTGAGCAAAGCAGGAGAAGAAGTTAAGTAGGTTGATCGAATAACGGTATTTCGACTGAAGAGAGACGGGAGTAATGCAAGTAAGAAGGAAAAGAAACGAATCGTCAATAAATCCCAAGGAAAGAAGCTAAACGCAACAGGTGGCATACCCACCGAACAAACAAATACATACGACCGACTGATAACACGTGTCATACCCTAAAAAGAAACCACTGAGGCAGACCCATTTAAAAGAAAAACGAAGAATATGCGTGACACTTACAAAATGGAAAACGGGTGTAACGTTCCTTAAAACTACGGCTTTTAATAAATAGTAGAATTATAAGTTTATAAGCAACTAATGTATGCGTAGAATCTAACTAGCAATATACATATCGTTGTTCAAGTTTATATATTTTAAAAACTAATAAATAAAATAAATATATATATTCATTCGTTCAGTATTTTTTAACAATATTAAATGGTTGTTTTTTATTTATCCATTTGTATATCAATGACGTCAGAAAAAATTAATTACCATCAAACAACTCAACCCAATATACGAAGATGTAATTTTTAAGCTTCATCTATTAGGGGTCCGGTTTGATGAACACGAATTGCAAACTCGATTTTTGATTCGGAAGACGATAGTCAAACATCGGACTCGATTCCATTGAAGGCGATCTCTAATTTCGATATGGAAGACGATGGTCGAACATTGGAATAGAGATCAAAATGACAAAAAGACCCTTTTCTTATATTCCCGCGATTGTTTGTTCACTTTCCCTGCATCGCTACACAAACTCAACAACGCTTCACTATTTTAATCTGTGTTATTCTTTCCATCATTCATAAAAAAAATTGCAAATTATCAGAAAAATGCGAGTTTATAAAGACGTCACTTTGTCCTCAAACTGAAACCTTTATTCGTGGTAATATATATGATAGAATGGGAAAGAAAAATCCTTTGTGTTGTTTAAGGCGGCATGAAAGAAGAAATATTGTAATTGAAGGGATTAAGAACTGCAAATGAAAAGAGATTAAAAAATGCAAGACATATTCTGTGTAATTATATATTATTGTCGATTTTTAAAATATTGTTTTATTTTACAGACTTGATTTACAGAATGGAATATAATCAAACTAAAGAGAGAAGAAAATTGAGAAAGTTATATCTCGATAATAAAAAAATAAAACAAAGCTCCACTATATCAACGAGTCAAAGTTCACTCATTGTTATTGATGCTAAAGAAAGGAGACAATTAAGAAAGGCATATTTGGATAAAAGGAAATTCAGTAATATGCCAACCACATCAACTCCTCATATCTCATCTACGTCTGATGTTCGAAACATGAATCTTAAAGGTAATAATGTATGATATCATTTATATATGTTATTTAATATCTTTTATTTTCTGTTAACTAATTTTCCCAATATATAGCAGATGTTTTCAATAGTCATCAAAATTTACAAAGTGGAGATAATTCGACAACTTTTGTGTATGAAGATGAAAACGCCAACCAATTTAAATCATTTCCAAATCAACATACAAACATCAAGTCTCCTTTCAATCTAAATGTTAGAAGTCCTTTATCTAACATTTGTAATGGTGCGTGTATTTCTTTTACAATTTATTTATATACATAACACTTTGAAAATTGTCCATTTCAATTTAAGTTCTTTTTATTCTTCAGGTATACATATTTCGAATTATAACATTCGAACACCATTACCAAACAATAGACAGAAGTATTTATTTACTTCTCCGATGACATCCACCAATCCATCAGAAATTATTCAAACACCTTCTTTAGTCAAGTTAAGATCTGGAAGTCATAAATTAAAAAGGAAGATTGCAAACGTAAATGATATTCCTACAATTGATTTGACCGTAGATAATGAAAGTAATCATGAAAGCAACCTTGAAGATATACCTTTAGGAATATCAAAAGGTAAACATCATATTATTCATTTTTATATATTTGTTTCTAATCTGAATTAATTTAATCATTTTAATTATTTATTATATTTTACAACCTTCTTATTGAACAGATTACTTTGATCATGGAGATCAAAGCGTTATATGTGAAATGTGTAATGCAAAATTGTGGAGAGACGAATGTGTTAGAAGCAAGAAAATAACCCCTCAAAGTTGTTCTCTATGTTGTGGTTATGACAAAGTTGAATTGCCAAATTTAAAACAGCCTCCCTCAAATTACAAAAATTTGTATCGTTCGCTAGATTGTAAAGGCAAATACTTCATGAAGAATATTCGTCGCTACAATTCTATGTTTTCATTTACATCAATGGGTGGAAAAGTTGACTCATCAATTAATAAAGGGAAAGCGCCATACATATTCAGACTTAGCGGTCAAAATTTTCATAGATTGGGAAGTCTTCTACCACAAAATGGATCCAAACCAAAATTCTCTCAATTATATATCTATGATACAGAGAACGAGAACTCAAACAGACAGACAACTTTTGGGTAAGCGTAGACACATATATGTACGAAAGTATTTATTTTCATTTAACTATTTATTTTTTTCACTGTTAACTTTATATTTTTATATTATTTCAGGGGATCTGAAAAGCTTTCTACATCAACTACTGATTCATATGATCTTCAGATTATACAAGATTTGAAAGTTATGTTAGATTCAAACAATGAGTTGGTTAAGTCTTTTAGGATGGTAAGAGATTGTATTCACACAAATCCTAATGTTGACCTAAAGTTACGCTTAATAGGAAAAAGAACAAAAGATGGAAGGACATATAACCTACCAACTGCATCTGAGGTTGCCGCTTTAATTGTTGGAGACATTGGTAATTTTGAAAACAGAGATATCATTGTAGAGACTTCATCGGGTTATCTTCAACGTATTAGTGAGTTACATCCTTCTTACCTTGCTCTTCAATATCCATTACTCTTTCCATATGGCGATGATGGTTACAGGGTTGATATTCCTCATAGAGGAGTTACAAGTTCAACAAATAGTAAGCGTCCTAATTGCACTATGAGAGAATTTTTTGCTTACAGAATTCAGGATAGAGTTGATACATTCTCATTAATTCTTAATTCAAAAAGGCTTTTCCAACAATTTTTGGTTGACGCCTACACAATGATTGAAAGTGAGAGATTGTATTTCATAAGAAGTCAACAAAAGGTCCTTAGATGTGAAAGTTATGAGAATCTACGCCACATACAAAATCAAGGGAATACAAGTATTTCAAACATGGGTCAACGTGTCATCTTACCTTCTTCTTTTACCGGTGGTGCACGCTACATGCAACAAAACTATTTAGATGCTATGTCCATTTGTAAGTGGTATGTATATCCCGACTTCTTCATAACTGTAACATGTAATCCGAAATGGCCCGAATTGAAACGGTTTCTTAAAGACTCAAAGCTTCAACCCGAGGACAGACCGGATATTCTATGTAGGTTGTTTAAAATTAAACTCGATGCATTGATTAAATGTTTAAAAGAGGATAATTTATTCGGAAATGTTCAAGCAGGTATGTTACATTTGCTTTTGAATTTTAAGATTTTCATATCTCTATTTTTTCAATTATTAATAAGTTGAATAGCATTTTTTATTTATATTTCCTATGTGTTTTATATTTAATTTATTAAACTTCAATATATATTTTTTTCACTTTTTTAACTTTAATTGCAGTTGTATACACGATTGAATTTCAAAAGCGTGGCTTGCCTCATAGTCATATTTGTTTGTTTATGCACTCTGATCACAAGCTTCCTACTGTTGAACATGTTGATTCGTATATTTCTGCTGAGATTCCAAACATTCATGAAGATCCTGATTTGTATGCACTTGTAAGTGAGTTCATGATTCACGGTCCTTGCGGTGCTGAAAATATGAATTGCCCATGCATGGTAGATAACAAGTGTTCAAAAGATTTCCCTAAGAAATTTTCAAATCAAACATCAGTTGATGCAAATGGTTTTCCTGTTTATAGAAGACGCGATGATGGGTCTTTCATTGAAAAGTCCGGTGTTAAGGTGGATAACAGAAATGTTGTTCCATATAACAAAGAACTATTGAAAAGATTTCAAGCACACATTAATGTTGAGTGGTGCAAACAAGGTGATTCTATAAAGTATTTATTCAAATATATAAACAAGGGTCCTGATAGAGCTACAGTGGCGATTGTCGAAAGCAACAACGAAGGTGATAACAACGATACAATCAATGAAATTAAAGAGTACTATGATTGTAGATATTTATCTGCATGCGAAGCGTCTTGGCGAATTTATGGATATGATGTTCATTATAGATCACCTTCAGTTATTAGACTTCCTTTTCATCTACCTGGTCAACAACAAGTTGTTTATGGTGCAGACGATGATGTTGACAATGTTCTTAACAAGCCTTCTGTTGCGTCTTCAATGTTCTTATCTTGGATGAAGTGTAATCATATTTATAAAAAGGCCAGAGAAATTACGTATGTTCAATTTCCAACTAAGTTTGTTTGGAAAATTAAAACTCGAACTTGGGAGCCAAGGCAATCAGGATATTCAATTGGCAGAATACATTCTGTTTCTCCTAAGTTTGGTGAGGCGTATTTCTTAAGAATTCTTTTAAACAAGGTGAAAGGACCAAAATCCTTTGAAGATATTCGAACAGTCAATGGAAACGTATTTCCTACTTTTAGAGATACATGTTATGCCTTAGGCCTTTTAGACGATGACAAAGAATACATTGATGCTATTAAGGAAGCAAGTCATTCGGGTTCTGGTTACTATCTACGTTCATTATTTGCAACAATGTTAATGTCTGATAGCTTGGGTAGACCAGATTTTGTATGGGAAAGTACGTGGGAATACCTGTCTGATGGAGTTCTTTACAATCAACGAATTCGTTTCAAATCTCCAGGTATTATAACTATCTTTCATTATTTATCAATTTTTAATTAAAATGTGTTCATGTTTATTTTAAACTTAATATATAATATATTACAGATTTATCACTTACGGAACAACAGCTTAAGAATTTGACGTTGTTTGAGATTGAAATGTTTCTACTCCGTAACAATTCCACTCTCAAAAATTTCAGAGAAATGCCTTACCCTGATAATGAATATGTGTCTTCTTCAAATAATCGTTTGATTGATGAGGAGCTTTCTTATTGCAGCACAAGTTTAGAAAGCGAATTTGATAAGCTTTTTGTTTCATTAACTGATGAACAACGAGGTGTTTTTGAAGATATCATGGCAGCAATTAATAATAACAAAGGAGGATTGTTTTTTGTTTATGGTTATGGTGGCACCGGCAAAACCTTTCTTTGGAAGACATTATCTACAGCATTGAGATCTAAACGACAAATTGTTATAAATGTAGCTTCAAGTGGTATTGCGTCATTGTTATTGACCGGAGGTAGGACGGCACACTCTCGGTTTCATATTCCTTTAAATCTTAATGAAGATTCCATTTGTTTTATGAAGCCAAATAGCGATCTTTCAAGATTATTAAAACAAACATCATTGATTATTTGGGATGAAGCACTAATGGTTCATAAGCATGCATTTGAAGCTCTGGACAGAACATTGAGGGATATACTAACTTGTGATAATGTAAACAACTCAGATTTGATATTTGGAGAAAAAGTTGTTGTTTTTGGAGGAGATTTCAGACAGATTCTTCCAGTTATTGCCAATGGCAGTAGACACGACATTGTAAACGCCTCACTAAGTTCTTCATATATATGGGACAAATGCAAAGTTCTTAAATTAACAAAGAACATGAGGTTGACTGTTGCAAGTGATCCATCTCTTATTGAAGAAACAAGGTTGTTTGCAAATTGGTTACTGGATATTGGAGAGGGAAAACTTGGTGGTTCTAATGACGGCGATGCAATCATTGATATTCCTCATGATCTTCTCATTACTCAATCATCTGATCTTATCGGTTCATTAATTGAGTTTGTATATCCTTCTTTTCTTGAAGAGTTCAATAATCCAAATTATTTTCAAGATAGAGCGATATTGGCACCGAAAAATGAAGTTGTTCAGCAAATAAATGACCGTTTACTATCATTGTTTCCAGGAGAAGAGAAGGAGTATTTGAGTTCAGATAGCCTCTGTCAATCGGAGTTTCTTAACGATACTTTTAATGAGGAGTTATACTCTCCTGATGTTTTGAATGGGCTTAAATTATCAGGATTGCCAAACCATAAGTTATTGCTAAAGGTAGGTGTTCCGGTTATGTTACTAAGAAACATTGACCAGAAAAATGGCTTATGCAATGGAACTAGGCTCCAGGTGCTTTCATTGGGTAATCGTGTCATTGAAGCAGTTGTCATAACTGGAAATAATATTGGCCATCGGACATTTATTTCTAGATTGTCTTTGATGCCTTCTGATAAGAAAATTCCCTTCAAATTCAAAAGAAGAAAATTTCCACTGGCCGTTTGTTTTGCTATGACGATAAACAAAAGTCAAGGACAATCATTGTCAAAGGTTGGGTTATTTCTTAAAGAACCGGTTTTCACACATGACCAATTGTATGTCGCGTTATCCAGAGTGAAGAGTCGAGAAGGATTAAAGTTATTAATCTTAGATAAATATGGTCGCCTAACAAACAAAACTTCAAATGTTGTATATAAAGAAGTCTTTCAAAATTTATGTTGAATTTTGTTTTTTTATATCAATATTTTATAAATTAAGAGAGAACCCCATTGAACAATTCTGTAATTTGTTTATCTTTTTCAGTTTTTTAACATGTTCTTCTTCATATTAATTGTCATTATTGTTTATGTCATATTTCAATACATATCAAAGTTTATGATTCAATAAAATATTTTTGTTACTAATTATATAAAATAAATAGATTTTTTTTATAAAATTTTATTTAATTCACAACCGTGTAACACACTTTTACACGTGTCCACTTTCTAAGCTATACTTTTATTGTTTTCCCGCTCAAATGCTGTTTATCTGTCATCGGTGGTAAGTTACGTATATGTAGGAGATAATTTTGGAAATTCTATTAAATAAAACAACTATTGATCATTCAAATTTCAAATCGGAAAGGCAATAAATCATAATATCTTTTAGTTTGTTACGTAAACTTTATTGGAGAGATTAATATTTGTGAGAAAATGGTATTATCCCATAACAATATAAGTATAGCTTAGAAAGTGGACACATGTTAACAGGTTTGTTGCTACAAACGGTGAAAGTGGTACAAGTGACATCACCATCATCGGCTCTGAAACCGTTTCAGAGTCCGATGATTTTTTAAAAAACCACGACTTCACACAAATCATGAATATTACAGAACCAAATAAATTAAAGGTGTGTTAATATCTTCCTATATTATTTTAATACTAAATATCAATATTGAAATGACTAACGGTGTAGTGTCACATTATTTAAACTTATATTTTTGGCTTTTTTTCAGGAACAAAGAGTTGTTATCCTCGGTACTATTACCGGTGTATTACAAAATAAACCTTGGTATTACCTTGGCTGTACATCATGTCATACCAAGGCAACTCAAACATCTGTTATCAGTGATCATCCTGATAATCCGGATAAATATGAAGAAACCACTATCATAGAGTGTAACAACATTACTTGCAAAACTCAAAAAAAAAACTTTTGTTCCAAGGTTTTTTTCCAGCTATTTCTATAATTATAATTATGTAATTTTAATTATCATCTTACATCTTTATATATAATATGTGTTGTAATGTTATAGGTTTAAAATACCTGTAAAAGTACAAGTTGACACTGGAAGTTTGGAGTTGACTATGTTTGACAAAGCGGCCGTGCAGCTGTTGGGGACGTCTTCTAAAGAATTGATAGCAAAGAGCACCCAATTAATTTTAAAAAAAAATTAAATTTCATTATTAAATTTTTTACCTCTTCTTTTAGATTTCAAAATTTATGTTATTTTGCTAATTACTTCATATTTCTGCAGGCTGGGTTTGATGTGAACCTTTACCCTGATGAAATCAATATTTTGAAAAACAAGTATATGGCTTTCATACTTGACATCAAAACTTATAACATCAGAAACAACTGCAGTATTTATTCAATTTCATACTTGTCATTATCGTTTATGTCATATTTCAATACATATCAAAGTTTATGATTCAATAAAATATTTTTTGTTACTAATTATATAAAATAAATAGATTTTTTATTATAAAATGTTATTTAATTCCCAACAATGTAACACACGGGTCTATAGACTAGTAGGATATATAACTCGTTTATTCATTGCACATCCTTTGTCAATTAAACTGGCTACTGACTCCTTTCACTGGGCATTTTATGGCAACCATGGGTCTTCCTTGTGCTCACAAGATAAAAGATTCGCAAAGAATGACACTTTAATTGGATCTTATTCATCCACGTTGGAGGATTGATACATTCCGCCTAAATTCAGAAGATGATTCACACAATGGTGGCGACAACGAATTTGATGAGTTGCTTAGTGAGTTGTCTTCAAGATACCAAATGTGGTCTCTAAATAAGAAAGAATTTGCTACTTCTATGATTACTAAACTTTTGACAGAATCTGATACATTTTTTGAGCCCATGATTTGTCGACCAAAGGGTAGACCTCCAAAGGAAAAATAGAAAATAGGAATAAATTCTACAGCACGAGATCCTTCAAGATTTGAGCTTGTGGAATCATCACAAACACCAACAACTTCAACTTCTACTCATATCTTCCAAATGAATAATGAAACCAACTTACCTGATCTAAATACATATACAACTATTTTAAAATTCTCTAAAGTTCTTGAGTTTTTTTTCTCTCTAGGTGTTTTTGAGTTTTTGCTGGTTTTTGATCGGATTCCTCCATGGATGATGATTCTCCTGGCTGTGATTTTATACAACTATCTAATGATGGTGTTATGAAGGATCATCAACCTCATTTTCATCATATATCTACTGAAAAAGTTCATGATGAGAATTCTATTAAGTTTTCTGCACATTCTGAAGAAGATTCGAAGTTCTCATTTAAAGGAAAAAAAGGTTCTAAACAAAAACGGATTCATAAACAATTATTTGATAAAGTTACATCATTGGATAATACTACTGTTAGAGTTGTTCAAGAAAGAAAAGAACGACTCCTACAGAAACGAACCGGTCTCCATGATGTGATTTCTTCAATAGCAGGATTTATTAATATCCCGTCTCCGGCTGTTGTTGGAGGTGTTGTTGTAGCGTCGCATCATGTAGCCCCTTATGCCGATGTTCAAGCTAAAATTCATGATGCTCGGATGGGGATAAACGACACAGTTGAAGGTATGGTGGAGGAGTTCGGGCCCTCTGATGATTGCGAGAATGACGATGGTTGCGATAGGGAGGGCTGCTTGGTCGCCGGAAGTCAACGGATCGAAGACGATGATGGAGATAGGTTGGTCGTCGATGTCACGCCCTCTCAACGGCACCTTCCTCCTACAATCATGAACAGGGTATGCGAAATCGAAAATGGTAATGATATATTGATACCGGGTGTGGAATGCGGAAGGATTGATTATGCGCATAAGAACAATAAAGCAGATGGTCCGATGATGAAGGAAGTGTTGGATTAGGTGTCTAAGCCATGACTTTACAACTATATTTATCTTGTTAATTGAAGCAAAGTCCATTTGGGTTGCCCTCATAGCTGGAGGTCAGGATAGAGTTCAGTAGAGTAAAAGGTTGATTTATTAATTGTATAATAAATCAATAGAATTAATTAAATGGTTTATTAATATATTTAAGTGTTAATATATTAATTAGAAACTATAATAATTAATTAAGATTTAATCTAGAATTAATTGGATTTAATTCAGTGATTAAATTAATTAATTAAAAGTGCAGGGACTGGTTTGTATTTATTCAATAGTTGAATAAATAACTGGCCAGTGGACAGGGGCCATAAATGGTGCCAATTGAGGAGGGTTCCTCAAAATGGCGAAACCCTAATTAGGGTTATGGAAAGCCTTGTCCAAATGGTTAACATGCTTGCCCATTTGGAGGCTCCTTAGGGTTTCAGCTGTAACCCTTGGAGGCTATAAAAGGAGGCACCTGGCCACCCTAAAACCTGCACCACTTTCACCAGACAAACTCTACTGGACTGTCTTCTCCATTGCTGTGGGTATGACTTGCATTTGAGGCAGGATACTTTTGCTGCTAGCTTCAAGAACAAGATTCAAAGGTTGGTTCTTCTGATTTAAACTTTAGAAATTATTGTTGGCCTTTAGGTTTTAGTTTATTATCTTCATAGAAGAAAACATAGATCTTTCTAGGGTGCATGTGAACCATAAGTATTTTTGTGTTCATTGTTTGCTAGAAAACCCTTCAGTGGTATCAGAGCTGGCTTGTTTTCTTATGAATTTGATATAAACTGTTTATGTGATCATGGGGTTTTCGAAAATTACCCCTTGGGAGGCCATATTTTCGTCCATGGTGGCTAGGGTTTCAAAAACCCTAGCCTCCCTTGCCTTATCTGCGAATTGCATGCTGCCATGATTAGTTGGTTGTTATTTTTTGGTAATTGTTATATACTGAATAATTGAACCATTTATCCCATGCATGCCTTTTTCGAAAATTAGGGCTTTAATTAGGCAATTAATTTGATTAATTTGTGATGCCTATCTTAGATTTAATTTATTTAATTAAATGTTAATTAAAAGATAAATTAAATCACTTAAGGATTTAAATTTAAAAATTTCGAAATTAATTGTTTAATTAGCGAAAATTTAAAAGATTAAATCTAAAATATTTTAAAAGTTTAAAATACATCTTATACATAATATAATTAAAAGTTAATATTATTTGTATAAGATAAAATTGGTTAGTCTTACCGATAGTAGGCCTCATTCACAAAACTGTCCTATAAAGAGGGTATAAGGCGACTGACTATAAAATGTTAGTCTAATAGGTATCCACTCTTACCCACCGCTCTCCTGGTCAGTCGAGTGTCGTTAGCCGAACGGGTTTGATAGAACCGTTAAGCCTCTTAAAAGTATAATGATATAATTGAAAGTACTATAACAAAACCCCATCTAGTTACTTTAGGTTAAAAATGTGAATTGGTGCTAACCCATGGAATTGCACATTGCACTTTGTGGAACGTTGGTGGAGCGTGTGTGGTTTACCGGCACGCCAATTGGGGTCCGCAAAGAGTCGCAATGGGTTTCTCGATTGTGTCATTATTAACGGATCGTGTGTGGTTAACCGGCACGTTAATTAGAGATGACAATTGACTTCGATAGTACCAAGCGAATTTGCATGGTTATTCACACCCGGTTTGTGATCCTCGGCATCCCAGTCACAAACAGTGGGGCACATCCGAGACTAAACATGCCATTGAATAGTTCAATGTGTCTCAACAGATCTAGGAATTTCATAAGATGAAATTGATAAGTGCATTATCTACCTTAATGACAATTATGTTGTGATTACGGCATCCCTCTTCACACCATAGTTGGGGTATTTTGGGTCCTAGCCTTAATAAATAATATCTTGGGTAATTATTTAAAAGGAAAAAGTAAACTAATAAAATTCTGTTTATTGTAGATGTCTGAATCAAGTGTCTATTCTCCTCCCTCTCCTCCTTCACCCATTTCTGAGAGCATCAGAAAGCACCTGCTAAATATGGAAAGGCTGACTGGCCTTAACTATGTGGTATGGCTTCATAAATAGAGAATATTTCTCTGTTTTGCTAGCAAGCCATATCTGACTGAGTGTCCGCTACCCAAAACATGACATCACACAGTAGCCTGTGATGAGCATGACTCCTTGATTGTCAAGTCAAGGAAAGTTCGTTACCTAATACTATTGATCATTGACCCCGATTTCCGCAGGAATTTAGAATTCCTAGGGTCAGATAAGTTAGCACAGCTAGTTGTGGAAACGTTCCATGAACTAGTTGAAGAAGGACGAGCTAAGATCTTCAAAGAGTTTGAAGTGTGCAGGAAGTAGCACCAGTTCACATGTTCTCAAGACTGAGAGACACATAAGTGAACTGTATAAATTTGGTCCCCTTTTGATCGGGAGTAGAAGCATTAGCTCGACTCGCTGATCCGTTCATCCTGTTGTACAGGAAGGGAAACCAGATAAGACAATCATGGATATGCATTCAATGTTGACTCTGTATGAGTCGTTCATAGAGAAGCATAGTTCCATTGATTCAGCTGCTTCAGGATTGAGTCCAGTAAAAGGACACATCAAGAAATGATCCAGATCGTCTGGACCGGTTCCTCGATGTTTCATACTGGGAATCCACAGGGTGGGACACAGTCACGGAAAGATTGGAAAATGCTCCGAAGCCGAACAGTTTGGCAACTCAGGAATATCTTAAAACTCAGAACACCTGATCCTTAGTTCCTTGATACAGGATGTGTTTCTCACATTTGCTCTATATGCATGGACTCTGTAGGATGAAGGATGTTGTTGCATAGGAGCATATTCAGATTGGACCTGAAGCTCATGCAGTTTTAGAGTTTAGTTAGATGTTGAAATCATGTTATTAGCTTATCAGATGCGTATGACATTGTCTATCATATAATACATTGTTCAAGGATTTTGTTTTAATAAAATTGTCAATTTTCTTTTAACACATGTTGTTTGAAATATCCTTGAAATGTTGTATGATTGTGTTGAATGCATGATTAGTAATAACTTGAATATTGATACATCCAAAGTGTTTGGAATTTAGGAATTGTGCTCCTTATGATTGTTAAAGTGAATATTATAAGAATCAATTCAACCAAAGGTCCAGTTGGACAGGACTTTGGAATCATTTGACTTAGAGTCACATGATGAATTGAGTTCTTAATGTGTAAAGAAATGAATCAACCAAAGATCCAGTTGGACAGGAATTTGGAATCATTTGACTTAGAGTCAGATGATGATTAAGTTCTTTATAAAGAACATGTGGCAAGAAATGAATCACCCAAAGATCCAAAGGATAGGATTTTGGAATCAGTTGACTCTAAGTCAACTAAAGATTGCAAGTCTTGAACAAAATTAACAAAGTCATAAGTTTACATAGAGATGTGTATTGCTCGAATATTCAAATAGAACACAATTATTTGTACTTTACAATATTTGTCATTCGGTATGACAAATATGGCTTCGTTTATCAGAATAAGTGATTGAATTGAAACCTTGAACAGTTCAAGGACTTCAAAGGAAGTACAAGACCCACAGAACCTGAGTGATAACATAAACTGGGAAAATGTTTCACAGTTTATTCCCTTCCAAGAACATTAATAGTTATAATGTGTCTTAGGGAAGATGATAGAGCGTTGGTCGAAACAGTTCGATCCTCAATGTATGAGATACATTGCCAATTAGTTTCCGATACATAGAATACTAAACCAGTCAGACCATATTCCAACCACATCCTTCGATTAAGTAGGTTTTGCAGACACTGTCTGAAATGTAAAGCTGGGATTGTCCCACTTGTACATTAAAGGTCCAGGGTCTTGTAGTGTTCGTCCGAACCTCATGACCAGCCTGAACCTAATCAGAAATGTCGTTTCATTAGCTATCCCGCTGTACCTGGAAGAGAAAGAGCTCTTTTAGAAAGGACTCATGTTCTAAGGATACAGTGGGAGTTGGGACAGTCCTGAATGAGTTCAGGATTAGCCAAGTGAAAGAACCTTTAGTCATCACTAGGCTTAGAGCAGAAATCAGATTTCTGTTTTAATACTGACATAACCTTCTCTTGACCAGTAGTACTGATCACCGTCATAAGTAATTGTGATCGGGGTGACATACCGAATAGTGGTAAATCACTATAGTTGGTATGGATTTTCAATCCGACTACTTGGAAGCATTGGTGAGCCCGGCTGCTGCCAATTAAGAGAACTTTAGGACAAGATACAGTCTATGTGACAGTTTGATTGATTTTGCAACTGGTCTTAAAACCAGTGGGAGTAATCATCAAAAGAAAGCAGCATGGACAGAAACGTACCTTCAGAACATCTGGTTGAGTGAGACGATACTCAGAGTCAAGTAATTGACTCCGAGAGAAGCACTCTCAATAGAAGATGAGATCTGAAAAGATACTACATAATGTAAGTCGTTAGTGGAGCACGCGTGGATCACCGGCACACTAATGGGGACTCACAAAGAATATGCCAGTATAAAGGTACATGGGCCCGGGATTTCCCCGCGGGCATCTCGCAAGAAAGGATATTCAGATTCTCGAAATATGCCAAAGGATTGGGTTTTGAGAATGGGCTGAAAGATTTCCATTAAGATGTCAGAAAGGTTTGGATTCTCAAAATATGCCATAAGTTCTGGATTTTGTGAATAGTCCATAACTGTGTCAAAGCCAGTGGGAGTGTTGCTGATATCTATCTCCATATGTGTGTCACATACTGCTTCTAGGAAACGTCTCTTTTCATTACAAAGTGTAATGACTTGGTGTTAAGAGACGGATCACTATGAAAGACTTAATAAAGATACGGCATGCTCAGGTGATTATAAACGTCTATGAGATAGATCGAAACTCTGCCAAGATGATCTTGATGAGAGTCAAGATGCATAGCTCAGGAAAAGAATTTCCTATCATTGCAAATTGTAATGATTTGGCATACAAAGAAGGTGCAGCATACTCACATAATCCATAGACATCTATCAGATAGATGTTGTCATCAGTATAGAACCGGGCATAGTAAGCATGATCTTGATAAGATTCAAGATGCATGAGAAAAAGTCTCCGAAAGGATATGGTTATTAAAAGTCGTGACACAAGGATTATAAATAATCCTAAGATTCCAAAAGGGTTTGGAATAGGACTAGATCGAATCCAACAAGTTTCTTGGATCGATCAGAAGTGTCACGAACATGTCTTGATGACTTAATGCTTAGAGCATACTGAGTCAGATTCAGGATATGACCTGGCTGGGAATACTTAAGGGATTTTGTACATACGTAAGAAATCATTGGAAAATGATTGGGGTGAATGTTGATAACAATTGAAAAGAATTTTCAAATAAGGACTTAATGGTTAAAGAATTTCGTTGGCATTCCGATGGAGCGCGTGTGGCTCACCGGCACATCGTAACACCTCGAAATAGTCTTAGGGTGCAGTCATGTGGACTAAAGATCCCGAGAACCATGGAAAGTCATAGTACATAGAATGGAGTTGTTAGTGAGAATGACGGTATGACCAAATTGAAATATCATCGGAAGGATATCCGATCGGATGAAGTGTATAAATGTATAACATTTGGATACACAGAAAGAGTGAAAGGTCAAGTAGACATAGATACATAACTAGAATTAAATAGTTTAAAAGGAATCTAGAAACCGATAATAGTTTATGTAAAATCTGACTTGGTGATTACCTCGTGGAGACTTGGTAATTAGGCAATAGTAGCCACCAGTCAGATTTTAAGTTTCAATTTTGCATGTTTCACTTCCCGAATAATTTGATTATTCAAAAGGTCCACAGTCGCTCATACTTTTCGGGAGTAAGTATGAACGAAGACTGTCGTGAATTGGTTTGTAGATTGTCTAAGGAGTTAGATATTGCAATAAGACTGCTACAACGTTCATGAGTACTTAGAAATAGAGATTTGAGTATTGGATAAACCCGCGCTCAACAGATTGCTTCATGGATTACATCACGAGCAATGTTGAGACGATAATATCGTATGATCTTGAAGCGGAGACATATGAGTTGAAATTTACGAGTCGGTTGTGCATTGATAATGCGAAAACGCATCGGTAACTCGATGTTACAAACGCATTGTTGTGTACGATTTGATAAGTAAAAGACACAACCATATGAGTCAAAGCTTATTCGTTCCTTGACCCTGATGGGAAACATATATCTGTTGGCCTCTCGATGATTTTGAAGTTGACTTAAGTGCTGGCCAGCCTGGACTAAATTGATGTGTTCAATTAGAAGTCCGAAAGTCATAAGCAGAATCGGAAATCGGGAAACATAGTATCGGACAGAGATTGATCTCAATCCATGTCTCGTGTCTGAAAATATCTTGTTGGATGAAGGATCATATGATTACTTTTAAACTATTTAATTCTAGTTGCTGTGTATTGCTCGAATATTCAAATAGAACACAATTATTTGTACTTTACAATATTTGTCATTCGGTATGACAAATATGGCTTCGTTTATCAGAATAAGTGATTGAATTGAAACCTTGAACAGTTCAAGGACTTCAAAGGAAGTACAAGACCCACAGAACCTGAGTGATAACATAAACTGGGAAAATGTTTCACAGTTTATTCCCTTCCAAGAACATTAATAGTTATAATGTGTCTTAGGGAAGATGATAGAGCGTTGGTCGAAACAGTTCGATCCTCAATGTATGAGATACATTGCCAATTAGTTTCCGATACATAGAATACTAAACCAGTCAGACCATATTCCAACCACATCCTTCGATTAAGTAGGTTTTGCAGACACTGTCTGAAATGTAAAGCTGGGATTGTCCCACTTGTACATTAAAGGTCCAGGGTCTTGTAGTGTTCGTCCGAACCTCATGACCAGCCTGAACTATTATTCGAGCAATACAATATTTGTCATACCGAATGACAAATATTGTAAAGTACAAATAATTGTGTTCTATTTGAATATTCGAGCAATACAAAGTCATAAGTTTACAATTATTTGTACTTTACAATATTTGTCATTCGGTATGACAAATATGGCTTCGTTTATCAGAATAAGTGATTGAATTGAAACCTTGAACAGTTCAAGGACTTCAAAGGAAGTACAAGACCCACAGAACCTGAGTGATAACATAAACTGGGAAAATGTTTCACAGTTTATTCCCTTCCAAGAACATTAATAGTTATAATGTGTCTTAGGGAAGATGATAGAGCGTTGGTCGAAACAGTTCGATCCTCAATGTATGAGATACATTGCCAATTAGTTTCCGATACATAGAATACTAAACCAGTCAGACCATATTCCAACCACATCCTTCGATTAAGTAGGTTTTGCAGACACTGTCTGAAATGTAAAGCTGGGATTGTCCCACTTGTACATTAAAGGTCCAGGGTCTTGTAGTGTTCGTCCGAACCTCATGACCAGCCTGAACCTAATCAGAAATGTCGTTTCATTAGCTATCCCGCTGTACCTGGAAGAGAAAGAGCTCTTTTAGAAAGGACTCATGTTCTAAGGATACAGTGGGAGTTGGGACAGTCCTGAATGAGTTCAGGATTAGCCAAGTGAAAGAACCTTTAGTCATCACTAGGCTTAGAGCAGAAATCAGATTTCTGTTTTAATACTGACATAACCTTCTCTTGACCAGTAGTACTGATCACCGTCATAAGTAATTGTGATCGGGGTGACATACCGAATAGTGGTAAATCACTATAGTTGGTATGGATTTTCAATCCGACTACTTGGAAGCATTGGTGAGCCCGGCTGCTGCCAATTAAGAGAACTTTAGGACAAGATACAGTCTATGTGACAGTTTGATTGATTTTGCAACTGGTCTTAAAACCAGTGGGAGTAATCATCAAAAGAAAGCAGCATGGACAGAAACGTACCTTCAGAACATCTGGTTGAGTGAGACGATACTCAGAGTCAAGTAATTGACTCCGAGAGAAGCACTCTCAATAGAAGATGAGATCTGAAAAGATACTACATAATGTAAGTCGTTAGTGGAGCACGCGTGGATCACCGGCACACTAATGGGGACTCACAAAGAATATGCCAGTATAAAGGTACATGGGCCCGGGATTTCCCCGCGGGCATCTCGCAAGAAAGGATATTCAGATTCTCGAAATATGCCAAAGGATTGGGTTTTGAGAATGGGCTGAAAGATTTCCATTAAGATGTCAGAAAGGTTTGGATTCTCAAAATATGCCATAAGTTCTGGATTTTGTGAATAGTCCATAACTGTGTCAAAGCCAGTGGGAGTGTTGCTGATATCTATCTCCATATGTGTGTCACATACTGCTTCTAGGAAACGTCTCTTTTCATTACAAAGTGTAATGACTTGGTGTTAAGAGACGGATCACTATGAAAGACTTAATAAAGATACGGCATGCTCAGGTGATTATAAACGTCTATGAGATAGATCGAAACTCTGCCAAGATGATCTTGATGAGAGTCAAGATGCATAGCTCAGGAAAAGAATTTCCTATCATTGCAAATTGTAATGATTTGGCATACAAAGAAGGTGCAGCATACTCACATAATCCATAGACATCTATCAGATAGATGTTGTCATCAGTATAGAACCGGGCATAGTAAGCATGATCTTGATAAGATTCAAGATGCATGAGAAAAAGTCTCCGAAAGGATATGGTTATTAAAAGTCGTGACACAAGGATTATAAATAATCCTAAGATTCCAAAAGGGTTTGGAATAGGACTAGATCGAATCCAACAAGTTTCTTGGATCGATCAGAAGTGTCACGAACATGTCTTGATGACTTAATGCTTAGAGCATACTGAGTCAGATTCAGGATATGACCTGGCTGGGAATACTTAAGGGATTTTGTACATACGTAAGAAATCATTGGAAAATGATTGGGGTGAATGTTGATAACAATTGAAAAGAATTTTCAAATAAGGACTTAATGGTTAAAGAATTTCGTTGGCATTCCGATGGAGCGCGTGTGGCTCACCGGCACATCGTAACACCTCGAAATAGTCTTAGGGTGCAGTCATGTGGACTAAAGATCCCGAGAACCATGGAAAGTCATAGTACATAGAATGGAGTTGTTAGTGAGAATGACGGTATGACCAAATTGAAATATCATCGGAAGGATATCCGATCGGATGAAGTGTATAAATGTATAACATTTGGATACACAGAAAGAGTGAAAGGTCAAGTAGACATAGATACATAATTAGAATTAAATAGTTTAAAAGGAATCTAGAAACCGATAATAGTTTATGTAAAATCTGACTTGGTGATTACCTCGTGGAGACTTGGTAATTAGGCAATAGTAGCCACCAGTCAGATTTTAAGTTTCAATTTTGCATGTTTCACTTCCCGAATAATTTGATTATTCAAAAGGTCCACAGTCGCTCATACTTTTCGGGAGTAAGTATGAACGAAGACTGTCGTGAATTGGTTTGTAGATTGTCTAAGGAGTTAGATATTGCAATAAGACTGCTACAACGTTCATGAGTACTTAGAAATAGAGATTTGAGTATTGGATAAACCCGCGCTCAACAGATTGCTTCATGGATTACATCACGAGCAATGTTGAGACGATAATATCGTATGATCTTGAAGCGGAGACATATGAGTTGAAATTTACGAGTCGGTTGTGCATTGATAATGCGAAAACGCATCGGTAACTCGATGTTACAAACGCATTGTTGTGTACGATTTGATAAGTAAAAGACACAACCATATGAGTCAAAGCTTATTCGTTCCTTGACCCTGATGGGAAACATATATCTGTTGGCCTCTCGATGATTTTGAAGTTGACTTAAGTGCTGGCCAGCCTGGACTAAATTGATGTGTTCAATTAGAAGTCCGAAAGTCATAAGCAGAATCGGAAATCGGGAAACATAGTATCGGACAGAGATTGATCTCAATCCATGTCTCGTGTCTAAAAATATCTTGTTGGATGAAGGATCATATGATTACTTATCTTTGGACGGAACTGACTAGGTCAGAGTTCGGCAGCAGTTTCTAGGAAGCTGCAGGTTGTTTATTAATCAGAAGATAAATTAAAGTCATAGACTTATCCAAGTGGGAGACTGTTGGATTAGGTGTCTAAGCCATGACTTTACAACTATATTTATCTTGTTAATTGAAGCAAAGTCCATTTGGGTTGCCCTCATAGCTGGAGGTCAGGATAGAGTTCAGTAGAGTAAAAGGTTGATTTATTAATTGTATAATAAATCAATAGAATTAATTAAATGGTTTATTAATATATTTAAGTGTTAATATATTAATTAGAAACTATAATAATTAATTAAGATTTAATCTAGAATTAATTGGATTTAATTCAGTGATTAAATTAATTAATTAAAAGTGCAGGGACTGGTTTGTATTTATTCAATAGTTGAATAAATAATTGGCCAGTGGACAGGGGCCATAAATGGCGCCAATTGAGGAGGGTTCCTCAAAATGGCGAAACCCTAATTAGGGTTATGGAAAGCCTTGTCCAAATGGTTAACAGGCTTGCCCATTTGGAGGCTCCTTAGGGTTTCAGCTGTAACCCTTGGAGGCTATAAAAGGAGGCACCTGGCCACCCTAAAACCTGCGCCACTTTCACCAGACAAACTCTGCTGGACTGTCTTCTCCATTGCTGTGGGTGTGACTTGCATTTGAGGCAGGATACTTTTGCTGCTAGCTTCAAGAACAAGATTCAAAGGTTGGTTCTTCTGATTTAAACTTTAGAAATTAGTGTTGGCCTTTAGGTTTTAGTTTATTATCTTCATAGAAGAAAACATAGATCTTTCTAGGGTGCATGTGAACCATAAGTATTTTTGTGTTCATTGTTTGCTAGAAAACCCTTCAGGAAGGTATGGTGGAGGACGCTATTACCTCCGATGAAGACGAAAGTGATGATGAAGGACGGTATGGTGGAGATCCGATGATGAAGGACGGTATGGTGGAGGACGATATTACATCCGATGAAGACGAAAGTGATGCTGAACACGACGGGATGCAGTTGGAACACAACCGCGATGGAGATGAACTTTTGGTCGCCGGTAAACTCATGGAGGATGCCGCCTATGGTGGGGCTATGTTCGCTCAAGGCTCTCCTGCCGACATCAATGAATGCTCAACGGTCATGCAACCAAGGGTGGTTTCCCACTTGAATGCTTCAAAGGATAAAGTGAAGGAAAAAGGTATTTCTCTTACCAATTTGAATTCTAATTTGACTACTTTAGGAAAAGGGCTGCACGATTCAAAGAATAAAATGACAACTTTTCCTTATACCACTTTTAATCCAAAATTGACTAATCTAGAAAAAGGATTAAATATACCAACGATTTGTTGCCCAAGTGAGGAAAATATAATTAAAGGTAATTTAAATAAGTGGGGTAAAGAAAGTTTATGTCTTGAAAATGATAATGTGATGGACCCTAAAGATACCTTATATCTTCAAAATCCTTGTCTATCCCTTTTGGGCCCTCCACCTAAACCCATTATTCCTAATTATAAGTTTAATAAATCGGCTAAATTTAATGCTAATCGTGGTCCTTTAAAAGAAACTCATTTGATTTCTAATATTAAAGAGACAATTGCTAATTTTCCGGATAAATTGGAAATTGTTGATTTTAAAAATAAAAAAGTCAATGCATGGTCAAAAAAATTACCTTTACTTGTTAATTCTCAAGCAAACATAATTACTGGTTCTCAAAAACACACTACCGCTAATTTTTGCCTTATCCCAAACCTTAGCAATGATATTAATGTTCCGGTTGATATTCCTATGGCGGCCGTTAATAAAGTCTGTGAAACTCATGCTAGGACTATTTGCGGTTATTTTGTTGGAAAAAATTTGTTGTATTCGGACGTCCGTTATCTTGCTTCCAAGATGTGGTCCCAACATGGCCTTGAGGACGTTTTATTAAATGGTCACGGTGTTTACCTTTTCAAATTTAGTAATGACCATGGCATTCAACATGTCATCACGCATGGACTATGGACGTTTAAAGGTGTCCCGATTGTCATCCAAAAGTGGAGACCTGGACTTAGTATTCATAAGAACAAGCATGACAAGCTCTCGCTTTGGATCAAAATCCATGATATTCCCTATGAGGCTTGGAGTGATGATGGTCTTAGCCACATTGCTTCCAAAATTGGAAAGCCCCTTGCCATGGATTCCTATACGGCTAATATGTGCACTTATGCGGCGGGGAAAACCGTTTATGCCCGTGTCCTTCTTGAGGTCCCTACTAGATCTTCATGGGTGGATAAAGTTATGGTACGCATTCCAGATCCTGAAACTTTTGAGCTTTCTACTCACACTCTAAGTATCGAGTATGAGTGGAAACCTCCTATGTGCACGCATTGCATGGTTTATGGTCATGAAACTAACACCTGTTTGCATGTAATTTCTAAGACTAATGAAGATAAGCTAAAAGATAAAAATTCTAGTAATCAAGTGCAAGTGTCTACTCCTATAGAACAAAATGATGGTTTTATGGTTTTCTCTAAAAAGAAAAATGTTTCTAAACAAGCCTCAAAAAATGAAAAGAAAAATAATGATAATTTACTAAGCAATTCTAATAGAAATACCAAAATATCTTTGATGGCTAATACCCAAAGTGTTGTATCGACTACATATATTTCAAAAAGTAACGCTTATAATAAAAATAAAAACACTAATAAGAAGTCTCGATTTGAGTTCCGCCCGGTTCCGATTAAGAACCGCCCCCATTCCCCCTTCTGATAATCCCCCTCCCGGTTTCCCTAACCCCATCGTCCGCTTTTCTTCCACGACGCCCCCGAAATAGTCTGACCGCTCCACTCCTATCTTCAACGCCTTCTCCGTTCTTGAGAATTGTTCCACCGACATCACAGATCATCCCGATTCTACTTCCCCCCTCCCCCTACGCATGCTCCCTCCCCCATTCCTTTCGACGAGGATAACTGCATTGAGGTCGACACTGATGATGGGGAAACTACCCAGTTCATTGCCGGGGATATTGGATCCCCTCATGATCACCTTATGATAGCTCCGGCGTCCGAGCAGATGGACTCCACCCCCCTCCCAGTTTCCATATGACGCACATCGCTGCGTGGAATACTCGCGGTCTCTGTAAGCCTTCTCATCAGAAAGCTTTGAGAGATCTTATCCGCGACCAAAATCTACAAATATGTGCTGCCATCGAGACTCGTGCTTCCTTCTCCAATCTTCCTCATATTTGTAGTTGTGCTTTTGGCTCCTGGTATTGGTCGTCCAACGGTCTTTTTTGCCCTCGGGGGACTAGAATTGTGGTTGCCTGGGACCCCCTAGCTGTTGATATGATGCTTCTCGAATTAAATGATCAGGTTATGCATTTCAAAGTTAATATTCGTGCCTCTAATAAATAGTTCTTCTGCTCGTTCGTCTATGCTCATAATAATCACATGATGCGTCGCTCTCTTTGGCATTCTCTGGCGGCCCATAAGAATGTGGTTAAAGATGCTCCTTGGATTCTCTTGGGTGATTTCAATGTTGCTCTTGACATTAAAGATAGCACCTCCGGGACGTCTGGTATCTCTCGTGCCATGGAGGATTTTAGGGACTGTGTGAATAGGATGGAACTGGAGGACATTAACTATAAAGGTCTCTTCTACACATGGACCAAGTCACCTAATGGTACTGGTGGCATCCTCAAGAAAATTGACCGTGTCATGGGAAATCCTCACTTCGTTGCTTCTTTCCCCTCTGCTTCTGTCAATTTTCTCCCTTACCGTTCGTCCGACCATACCCTGGCTGTGCTTTCTCTCCCCCAACGATCCCCGTTCAAGCCTAAACCGTTCAAATTCCCTAATTTCCTGACTTATAAGACCAATTTCAAGCAGGTAGTTGCTTCTTCTTGGAATCTGAATATCCTCGGCTATCGGATGTATAAGGTTTTCCAAAACCTAAAAAATCTGAAAACGCCCCTTCGTCAGCTGCTTCGCATCCAGGGCAACCTCTTCTCTAAAGTTATCTCCCTTCGTACTGAGCTTGATAGAATTCAGATTGCTCTGGATCGAGACCCTTTCAATAAGGAGCTCCGTAAAGAACAATGCAGGTATCTCCTAGCTTATAACGAGGCTAGCCTGGATGAAGAGAGGTTCCTAAAACAAAAGGCTAAGGTTCACTGGCTTCGTGAGGGAGATAAAAATTCTTTTTTTTTCCACAAGTCGGTTAAAAGCCGTAAGTCTCGCAATCGTATCGATTCTATCCAGGATGCTCATGGAAACTGGATCTCCGAAAATGACCTCCCCAATCTTTTTGTCTCTCACTTTCAAAATTTCCTGGGATCTGCCCATCCCTCCATTGCTATTCGTAACCCTTGTTCCCTCTTCTCTAATAAGCTCTCCCCTCTCCAGTCTGCCGCCATGCTTACTCCTGTTACCGATGAGGAGGTTAAGTGCGTCATGTTCCAGATGGGCGATGATAAAGCCCTTGGACCCGATGGTTTCTCGGCTAAGTTCTTCAAGTCAGCTTGGGATATTGTGGGTCCCGATATATGTTTGGCGGTTAAGGAGTTCTTCTCTTCTGGAAAACTCCTTAAGTCTTTCAACAACACTGTGCTTGCTCTCATTCCTAAGGGTGACTCCACTTCCAAAGTCACTGATTTCCGCCCAATAGCCTGCTGTAATGTTGTTTACAAATGTATCAGCAAGATTATTGCGGACCGTATCAAAAACCATCTCTTTTCTCTGGTTGATGATAACCAGTTTGCTTTCATCCCTGGTCGTTTGATCACCGACAACGTTCTTCTTGTCCACGAGCTCATGCGTGACTATCATCGTCATCGTGGTCCACCAAGGTGTGCTTTTAAGGTCGATATACAAAAAGCATATGACACGGTTGACTGGTCTTTTCTGCGCACCATCTTGTTTGGGTTTGGTTTTCCCGATCGAATGATTAACGGGATCATGACATGTGTTTCCACTGTTGCTTACTCTGTGAGTATCAATGGTAATACACACAGTTTTTTCGAGGGTAAAAGGGGCCCTTCGGCAGGGTGACCCCCTCTCTCCCTATCTTTTCACTCTTGTCATGGAGGTTCTTAACCTAATGATCAAGAGAAACATCTCTGATTCCGATTCGTTTAAATTCCACCGGCAATGTGACGAGCAAAGTATCACCCATCTCTGCTTTGCTGATGATCTTCTTCTCTTCTGTCGTGGCGATAGATCTTCGGTAAGCATCATCTGTGATTCTCTTGCTGAATTCTCTGGGGTCTCTGGGCTCCATCCTAATTTAGCGAAGAGCGAAGCCTTCTACTGCAATGTCGGTGAGAGGACCAGGGCTGCCATTAACCGTATTGTTAGGTTTCCTGAGGGATCTCTCCCTGTCCGATACCTTGGCGTCCCTCTTATCACCACCCGTCTTGCCCATAAGGACTGTAAAGGCCTTGTTGATAAAGTCAAATGCAGGATTAATGAATGGAAGAATAAGTCTCTCTCTTTTGCTGGTCGTCTTCAACTCATCCTCTCTGTTCTTTCTTCTATGCAAATCTATTGGGCTTCTGTTTTTATTCTTCTTAAATCTATCTCTAACGAAATTGAGAAGCTCATTAGGGGTTTCCTTTGGTGCCATGGTGAGTTGAAACGTGGTAAAGCCAAAGTCTCCTAGAAGACTGTCTGTCTCCCTAAGGAACATGGTGGCCTTGGTATCCGTAACCTTGCTGTCTGGAATGTTGCCCTTATGGCTTCCCACGTTTGCAGACTCCTTTCTAAGAAGGAGTCCCTATGGGTCAAGTGGATCCACTCATACCGTCTCTGTGGCCGTAATTTTTGGGATGCTCCGAAAAAATGCGGTTCTGGCTCAGCCTGGCGTAACATCCTCGATATGCGGGGTAAGATAAGGGAGCATATTGTTACCCATATTGGTGATGGCTGCTCTACGTCGGCTTGGTTCGATAACTGGCATCCTGCTGGTCCCCTCTCTCAATTCTTGTCTGCCCGTGACATCCATGTTGCGGGTTTCACTCGCGATTCTAAGGTTTCTGACCTTGTCCTCAACGGATCTTGGGTTCGCCCTCAATGCTGGAGGGACTCCAATACTAATCTTCTTTCTCATAACCCCCTTCTCTATCCCCGTCCGTTCACGATAAACTCCTCTGGAGATCTAGGGACGGTAAACTCTCTCCTTTTACAGTCCGTTCGGTTTGGCAGTCTATACGCCCCTATGATCAGCCTGTCAATTGGTATCATCTTGTTTGGTTTTCCCAGACATGCTTTCATTCTCTGGGTTGCTCTTAAAAATCGTCTAAAAACTCATGATAAAATCAAAATCTGGGAGCCTAACTCCAATCTCAATTGTGCCTTCTGCGGAGATTGTTCTGATTCCCTCCCCCATTTCTTCTTTGAATGTTCTTTCTCTTCTATGGTTTGACATGACCTTCAACATGTCATGAATCTCTCTCCCCACTAATAGCTGGTTCGATATCATTAACCTTCTCAAGCCCATTTCTAAGAGTAAGTTCATTTGGTCAATCATTCGAAGACTTATGCTTGCTGGAGCTGTTTACCACATTTGGCAGGAAAGAAATTTCCGGATTTTCAAAAATAATAGACGATCTTATCATGTAGTCGTGAATACTGTTATGGATGATGTCCGCTATAGACTGGCGAGTCTATCTATGAGACCTTCACAAAATGTTAATTTGGCTAAAAGGATATGGACCCTCCCATAAGGTTGAGATTTTTTCTACTATATATTTCTCTACTTGTATGGTTTGTTTTGTTTTGCAGGTTGTTTTTCTTTATGTTCCTGTTATGTTTTCTGGTTCCAATTCATGTTATGGTTCCTAGTTTAGCCTTGTTGTCCTTTGGGGCCTGTCCCAATGGATTTTCTGTTTTTTCTTAGGTGGGGAGTCCCCAGCCTCAAATTGTATTTATTCTTTTTATTAATAAAATTTGTCAGAGGTACCGTCCTCTTTACAAAAAAAAAAAATATACATATACAACTTTTCCAAGTGATGATATGTCATATGAGTAGTTTGAATATTTGATATGCATTAGTTTGATTTTTTATTGACCAACACTTTATTGTGGTTTGTTATACATTAGTTTGAGTTTGTATTTTTTTGAGTTAAGTAATTGCTTGTATAATAGGTTTTATCTAACTTATCTTAAAAGAAGAATTGGTGGTTTAAAAAATGACAAAAAAAAAAAGAAATAAAAATAGTTATCAAATTGAGGCGTATAAATAATAAAAAAAATTGATGGTGTAAAAAATGAGAAAAAATGGATATAAACCGTCAATATTATCAATATAAATGAAAAAACTAGTGGGTTAAATAGAGAAGGTTGATCAAATTCGGCAACTAGAATAAAAGTATTTAATATATGATTTATCCATTTACTAGAAAGTTATGTGGATGGATAAACTAAAAGCAATGGAAATATCAATTCCCTGTTACAACAAATTCTAAATCCCATAAATCCATCCAACAACAAACCAAACGCGTGCCTAATTCCTATTTTTCATTTTCCCGTTTTTAGTCTTGTCTTTATCTTTCCAGCCTGTACTATCATGTCATACGCGGTGAAAGAAATAGTAGATTATAGATCCTGTTCATTGATAAATAACAAATTCCGTACAACCTAAGTTGGTTTCGCCTTGCAGTTTCCACTACAAATTCTAGTTCCCCACAACTACCAGTAATCCACTTAAGATTAATTAAAACTTGTGTTAGACTCTTCCAATTCCATGCCATAAGTATAATCCTCATTATATTTTGTTCTACAATACAATTCCGATTGCATCGACATCGACATCGATTGCATGGCTATGGAAAAAGTATAACCGGCTCATACACTACATAAAAAATACAAGGAGTTGAATAATGTACTTAATGTGTTACTGGGCCTGAACATGTATGACAACAGTAAGTCCACTAGATACAACATGGTTGATGTCATCGGAGGTGGATGAGACTCTTGAACAGTCGGTACTACTGCTACTGGCCGTAACTCCTGTGCTACTGCTTTCTGCGGCAGATGTCACACCTTGATCAGTTGCTGGGCCATCACCACTGAAATTGGGCTCTTGCATGTTCGGCTGAATTTGTGGTCTTACTGGTCGCGAGATAGGCCCCACAGCTAAGAAGACACAACGTCTACAGAGTGGACAAGTGGAGTTGGATTGAAGCCAATGATGAATACAGTCCTTGTGGAAAACATGTTTGCATGATGGCACTTGAATCAACTCTTCATTCATTTCAAATTCACCAAGACAAACACAACATCTGCCATCATATCAGATATAAATAAACGTAATCAAAACATGAGGGAATAGATTAGGGAAATTAATTAAAGTTACTTTCCAGACATCCTTAATAACCACTCCGATCAACATAAAAGAGTTTAATCTTAGACAGAAAAGAATAGAATATAAAAAGTGCTTTTGGGTAAGTTGGCATTAAAATACTATAGATTAGTTAGTAAACAGACGTATGAAAATCCACCAAGAGATATTAATATTTCTGTATAGAGATTTTGCTGCTTTTAATATTTAAAATCCACTAAAAGAACACCTGCAAAATTCCACTAATAATGAAGATTAGGATAAAGATAATAAAGTGAATAACTTGAACATAAAATAAGTTATAAAGTGCACTACTGTTTCCCACTTTATATATTTCTTTTTCACAATTATATGATAATATAATGATATTGATTGAAGCATATATGCCTGCCTTTGATCAAGATGAATGGCACTCAAAAGAGATTCTACTTTCCTGATGATCATAATTTCATTGGCACTTTTGAGAAAAGGAAAGGTTGTAATTTGGAAATCCATATTCGAAAGGAATAAGAAATTGGTAAATAGTTGACACTCGACATTCCTTAAAACAGGGTTGATGCAACAGAATAATAACATATGCTTATAAATGTTATTTTTTATGTATGTTCTTGTCTTTCATAGATCATTGAATATAGAAAAAAAAAGTTTAACCATGATCATATTTTTGATATATTTGCTCATATGACCTCTATACGTTATATATTTTGATAGATGTGATTATGTCACATCTGCGTATAATATATTTAATATCAACAAATATATACACTAACTCTCAAAAGTAATAAAATTTAAAATAGCAACTTATTATACCTTCAAATATTTTACTACCTTCAAAAATATATATTAGTTTTGCAAGTACGCATCCATTACTAGAAAACTACATGGTTTTCTATCAAAATTTCCTAGGAAATTATGACTCCTCGGTATTTTCGATGCATTTCCAACGTAGTTACAAGGAAACATAAGAAAATATATTTCGTAAGAAATCTTTGGATAGTTCCCAGGAACACTAATAATAAATAAATATTATTATTAAGTTTCCACTGAAATTTCTAGAAAACGTTATTATTATTATTTTGTATTTTTTTAAACATAATTTACATTATTATCATTACTATTATAATTATTATTGATTATCATTAAAAAATATCATTTTATTTTTACTTTTGTTATTTTTTAATACACATAATAATAATAGTTTTTAAGATATACTCCATCCGTCTCAAAATGATAGTCCATGTTTCCTTTTTAATTTGTCCCAAAATGTTAGTCCACTTCTAAATATAAATGACATTTTTACCAAAATACCACTAACTTTAATTGTAACAGCCAACACATCTAGTGCTGGCATTAAATGCAAAGAAAGGGTAAAACAATCATTTTGTGGGAAAAAGTAAGATGCATTTAATGTTTTCTTAATCTGTGTGTTTTTTGTATGTGGACTATCATTTTGGGACGAAGGGAGTATCTTCATTTTTATTATTGTTCGTGTTATTAATACATAACCATGTGAACAAAAAGTAATAATTACGTTAATACAAGTATACATTATTATTATTATCATTATATCATATAAGTTATATTGTTATTATCAAAACATCATTTGTAATATTTTGATAATGGTTTCCAATATATGGTGCACCCACACAAATGTATTTATATAATATGTATAAGTTGGTAAAATAGAAATATCGAAAAAGTATGACGAAATACACTAATATCGCCATTGTAACAAAATATTCTAACATAATATTATTTATGATAAATAGTAATTATATATTATTGTATTCTATTAAAATATTATTAAGAGATTTATATTTTACACATTTTAATACTATTTGTAATACGCTATATGAATATTGTTAAAGATTTTAAAAGTTTTAAACATTGTTAAAGAATTTAAAATTTTCAATTTGTGGCCTTACACAGAATCCTTTGCTTTTAAATCTTCATCAAATAGAACCTTTGGCAGCTTATCCTTTAGATCTCCTTTCAACCCCATTGCATAAGGCTGTAAATTCATAAGCATCACCAAACTGAGGTCAAGTAACATGAAATCAACATATCAATATAATTGATTTGATTTTACTTGTAGAAAAGGAAAATCAAATCAAATCAACAAAAATATTATTACTATAATATTGGTTTGATTAGGAGATCAACAATAAATAGAAATTATGATTGTAACAGTACAACAAAACAAAGTAAAGACTCTTTTCTTGCATTTCAACCACAAAACAGTCATTCAACTTTGTTAATTTTTGTATTTTCACGAGTAGAAGCCTTTTCCTTTCAAAATTTAGTTTTGTTTTTCCTTTGTATACTGACGAGTAAAAGAGCTTTTTGCAACCATATTACAGACAAATATAATGAAGTCACCCATTTGAAAGTGAAACTGAAAATATATGTTACCATAGGGTTAAAAGAAGTAGCATAATTGTAAGTAGAAGGTGGAAGTGTTGGTGGAGAAGAAGAGAATGCATAAGCCCTTCGTTTGAGGTAGAACAAGTAGAACAAAAGGAATAGTATGATGGAGAAGAGAATTGGGATGGAGAATATGAAAGCCTGATAAACCCTAATTTGAAGTGCATGAGAGTATGGATGATAGTTGATGCTTGGAGTTTGAGGAACACTCATTTCTCACTGCTATACACTCTCAAATAAAAACTTCTTGATCATCGAATTATAGCCCTTTTTCAATACAAAGAAAGCATCGTGGAAGGTACTCCTTTATATCATTAAAGAATCTAGCCACTTAACCATAAAGTGTAATTTGTATATATCTATGTGTATGTATATATATTTGCAAGTGGGGGTGTGGGATATTTGAGGGTGGACAAAGGATCTCTTGGAAAATGAAATATGGTAATAAAGAAGCAAATGTAAGGTTTCAGGACGAACGGTATATATGGTGGAATCCAACTTATTTAGGATTAGGATGGGAGAATCCAATCAAGAGTAATCATGGACATTTAACAATTAATATTGGGACTTTGGGAGGCTTTTTAAAACAACAAATCAACTGTTGTACGTATGTATTTAATAAGATCTAAAATTCAAAACGTGAAGATTACAACCCACACACCCTCGGGTACAAGTATCTATAGAAGGATTAACTATAAAGTAAATATCTCAAGAAGTTTTTCTTAAACGTCCTTTTTTTTTGGAACCGGCCAATAATTTATATGGAGCGTACTCGGACGTCGTAAACCAGGTCGGCATTTAGCCGGCGGCCTGGAAGCACGCACCTTTCCCCTCATTCACCTGTTGGCTTCGCCTAGAGAAAATCCCCCATATGTTGCTCAAGTCGAGAGTTGAACCCTAACATTTGCCCCACATGGGTATATAACCCGGTGCCTCAAACCATCTAGGCTGGAAGTCATTGGCTTTTTCTTAAACGTGCTAAGACATGCAAATACTTTTGGATTGATCGATATATATATATATATATATATATATATATATATATATATATATATATATATATATATATATATATATATATATATATATATATATATATATATATATATATATATATATATATATATATATATATATATATATATATATATACTAGCTGCGTACCCGCGCGATGCGGCGGCAGCAAATAGTTCGTTTCGATAAATAGTGTTCGTTAAGAGATGAGATTCATTTTACCGATTAGTTTCATTTTACAATTAATATATTTAAATTTAGATATTGGCGAACTAAAATCGAGATGTAGTTAATTAATAAACCATTAATATATAGAATTTCAAGTAACTTGACATGCAACCTGTTAAAGATGTTGACTCAACGTTCATTCACATAAATTACCACTCTAATAAAAAACAAACCCATTAAAATCAAACTTATTTGTTAAACAAACAATAAAAAAGATTGAATTAACATTCAATTGTAGAAAAAAAACTACATGTACCACCAATAGTCCACTTTTGCTAAAATCTTTACAAACTCCTATATATTCAACTAAAGGCTCTTGCATAATGTATTGGTACTTAGATTTAGGTATGCCAAATTACATACTGTGTTAACGTCCATTGGGTTGTACAAAAGATCAATTTACAGTTCCACATCTTCATATATACATCCATCTAACATTAAGCATTAGCATGTTTATTGTCAAATCTTTACTCCAAAACCTGCAAAAGATAAATATATTGAAAATAGAACGATGTGTTTGTCAATGTTCATAAGCCCTTTTGGCAAAATGAAAATAGCAGCAATTATCAAGGTCGAATCGTATAACCGATTTTCTTGTATAATTTGGAAAATATTTAATTCTCAATAATTTCATTGGTAATTTTGGAGGTCGAATCAAATTAGATATCATACAATTATCGAGAATTATAATTTAAAGAAACCAAAACTGAAAACATCACATTGATCGTGTAAATTACAAAGCATTTATGTATTTATAATAGAATTATAATTTAACAAAACTGCAACTTCTCATATTTGATTAAATCATCCATTACTTAAACGAAAGTTGCTTTTTGTAATTTATTTTAAAGCTTTGCTAACCTCCCACAACAGTTATGTTCTCACTTGGCTAAACATAAGTAGATAGACAGAACTACAAGGGTAAAATCGTCACAAAACTATATTAATATGTACCCAAAAATACAAACAAATGCAAATCTGCATTGAACCTGCACCCACGAAATCATTAACTTGTCATAAAAGTTAAAAAAACGAGTGCCACTGTTTTGACTTTTACAACTGACCTTTGCATCAGTGATGATGGAGAAGCGTAAGGCATCAGAATTACTACAATGTACTGTTGTTTGCAAAAGGAAGGGTAAAGTCCGTTGTAGTGCTTGCTGAGCTGTCACTGGGGCTAATTCGTCAAAATCACCCAGCAGCAGCAACTTAAAGAGCATGCGATAGAACCAGGGGCTAATTCGTCAAAATCGCCAAAAATCCAGCAGCTAAAAAACCACATATCTCCAAGTCCATCTGAGGGTGACTGGAATCATCAAGAACCTTCGAACTAAACTACTAAAACAATTTCGAGAGCAACACCCATGAGTCAGAGAACACACCCAATGCCCAATTGACATTGAATTTGATGTCAAGCCTTCTAAGCACCTATCCAACTATATAAATTTACAAACTTTGTCCTCGCTTTAGTGTCTTATCAATGAGAGAGTGTTCATCAATAGTGAAAAATTCATTTGAGAATACCGCTCATGAATAATATTTTAGATAATAATTATTATAGAATGTTACATTGATAAAATGGAAATTTGTTTGAAAATTAGATGCTTTTAATAGAAAAATAAAATATAAAAAGTTAAACATGAAAATATCAAAATAAAATGCATTTTTATATATTGGCAAATCAACTGGGTCCCCAAATCCACAATTATAAAATGCACCCAAAACTATCTATAGCTCTGAATTCAAAAAGTACACTGCTATAGTAAAGTAGATTTTCCAAAAGTACAATGCCTTTATAAGATAAAAATTAAAAGGCACATTGTTGTAACAGATAGATCGTAAAATGCTATAATAAACAAACTAATTGTAAGTGTACATCTTGATCATCCATGATGAGTCAGATCATCCTGCAAAAATCAGAAAATTCATCATCAAAATGTCTTATAACATACCTAGGTAGAGGCAATTACTTCCAATTTTTCTAAAGCTTCAGCAAAAAGCCACTACATAAGCCACAGATCTGCAATAAAAACAGAAACATTGAATGGGGTTTAAATGTTGCCATTTCTTTGAACAGAATGAAAATCAATAATTATACAGACACACACACACTCACACACAGCAAACAAACACATGCGGTTATAACCTCATACTTCATGTCTTCCATCATTTTTATATTATAGAAACTTATACCTTTGTTTTACAATTGAAGCATTGTACCTTAAAAAAGCAACAAAGTATAGCATCGTACTCTCATGTTTCTATTATAAAAACATATTTCAATATTATTTTGTATTTAAAGCTTTGCATTGTAAAAAAGGCCAACCAATTATAGAATTGTATTCCTAATTTTTTTTATTAAACTTTGTTTGGCCCACCACTCACGCACACAACAAACGCACATCTCACAAACAAAACCAATTTGTAGTTTGAACATCGAAAGTTCCAAAATTTGAAATTAAGCAAACCTGCAAGGTCGGCTAAATTTCGCCAAAGAGCTTAATTAGTTTCCTTATTTTGGGTTGTTATTGCATTCACCTCTTTTACTACCTTAAGTTACCAGGTACTCCTTGCTAGGGGTAATACCGTCTTTGGCCATATCTTCTCTATTTTTCCATTCTGCTTTTTCCACTGAGGGTCCACACAAACCCTTAGTCCCACCTTCATATTTGTATCATTAAATGATACCTTAGATTATATATTTTAAAACCGATTAAAAAGGTACGATTCCAAACAACTGGGTCCAACCAAACAGCTGGTTGCACATAAATATTTATAACTGTGGACAAAGAGAAACGCTATAGAGAGCCAAAAAGTCAGAAAACCATGTATGCTTAAGTCTTAACAATATTACTTAAGCAGAATAACCCTGTTATCCAAAATAATACCAAAATAACCCTGTTATCCAAAAACATTAACTTGAAGCAAAATTGGCAAGTTTTAATCATCTGCTGACAAGATACAATTTGTATTATATGCAAAAACTTACAAATGAATTCTTTTGAGTTCTTTTGGGTCCGTTCCCTACATCCACAAACAACAACACGTGTTAAAAATGAAAATCCTATAAAATCATAGAACAAATGAATTCGAAATCAAGAATCTAAAACAAGAGCACTCATAAACATAAATAGAAGGCATACATGTCAGCCTAGTACTCGGAATCAAGGCATTAAAAGTCACCAAGCACAAAGCCACCAAAGGATATAATTTTCCTGAAAATACACAAAGAATTTCAAGAGGACCATATGAGATCTATAACAGACACAAAAACCGGCCACAAATCAAAGGTAAAGATTCGATTTTCATTTGATAACCAGATCTGACAATTTTTACACCCTGATAACGTTGGTCTACCATTTTTCCCAATTATGGCTAGCGATTGGTTCCCTTCCGTGACCAATTATGGCTAGCGATTGGAAGTATGAACTATGTATACAAGAAAGTATGGAGAAATAATAGAATCAAACCAATTGTCTTTCAGTTGTCTTTCATTTGTTCCCGTATCTATCTAAATCATTAAAATTATTATTCTTTTATATTATTAAGAATAAATCAAAATATATGGAGAAATAAGAGAACCAAACCGAGATCTGGTGTCGCCGTACCTGTATAGACTTCGACGGCTGTGGTCCATGTAGGTCCGAGCCATGGGAGTGAGCCCTAAATGGAATCGAGGGAGCAGAACTGAAAAATCAGAACCTTAGTATTGAAAGAATCAGAAAGATTAGAACCAAATTTGGTGGTTCCGGTAAACGGTGGACTAAGCTCTTGACCTGAGCTCTTTATCTTCAAAAGTCGGTGCTTATAAATCAAAATATATGGAAAAATAAGAGAACCAAACCGAGATCTGGTGTCGCCGTACCTGTATAGACTTCGACGGCTGTGGTCCATGTAGGTCCGAGCCATGGGAGTGAGCCCTAAATGGAATCGAGGGAGCAGAACTGAAAAATCAGAACCTTAGTATTGAAAGAATCAGAAAGATTAGAACCAAATTTGGTGGTTCCGGTAAACGGTGGACTAAGCTCTTGACCTGAGCTCTTTATCTTCAAAAGTCGGTGCTTGCTGACGGTGGCGATGGAATGTTCCATCCTGTTTTTGAAAGTAGGAAAGAGAGATGCACACAGAAGGCCATGGCAGTGAGGTAATTAGTTGGGCGGAGGTTGAAGGCGGCTGTGATGGCGACGATATCTAGGGTTAAAGAGAAGGAGGTGATACGGTTTCTAGAGAGAGAGATTTCAAATACGGGACAAGAAAGTATGGGATTTAAGAGATTCAAATTTTAAATGTTGAAGGCGCAGTTTCATACACGTGAGTACGTGACACTAATCCATCCACACTTATCCGTGTGAAATGTTTCCAATTCCAACCAGTTTTAGTTAATGCATAACAAGATTGTACAATATGTTTGATAAATTGTGTATTGTATATTATAATTTGTACTATCTTAAAAATCAAGACAATTGTGCATAAGGAGATTGTAATTTATATATGGTTTGTAGTATAGTATATATATATATATATATATATATATATATATATATATATATATATATATATATATATATATATATATATATAGAGAGAGAGAGATATGATTAAATACATGTAGTAAGTATTGTGTGAATGTAGGACCAATTTTTGACCATTAGATTGAAAAAATCAATGGCTTAGATGATAGTGGCAGTTGTGTAATTAAAATGAAATAATTAAATAATAATAATTAAAATCAGCTAATTAAGGGTATACTGGACATTCATATATATCTACAAATAAGGAAACAATATTTTTTTCAAGTCAATTTTGAATATCAAAACTATAATTACGGAGATGTTGTCCATTCTATAGTTAACTGTTTAATATTGCTTATATTATCAAAGAATGAGAATATGATGCATATGGAATTACTAAAGAAATACATTAAATACAGAAGCCTGTAAAATTTTACAACAATGAAAAAACCATGCTGGTATACCATTCTTAAAGAATACATGCTTCGTAACAAGATAAATTATTACTGTAAGAGTTCGTTGTAATAGATAAAATTTTCACATAGCACAAAACATTATCAAAGAATAACGAGTCATTGAAGAAAAATACATCAAAATAATACATATTCTAAAAGAACAAGCATTAAAAAAGAATGGAAGCGTAACTACTTCATTCTCCGAGAATGACTTGATTCTAAAGAAGCGTAACTACTTCATTATCCGAGAATGCTTTGTTAAAAACTACTTCATTCTCCGAGAATGACTTGATTCTAAAGAAGCGTAACAATTTCATTCTTCTGTATTACACTCTTTTTCATTCAATTCTTCAGTTTTGCATTCCATTCTTCAAGAATAAGCTTCGATGATGTTTTCCATTCAATAATTTGTAATTTTGGCATTCCATTCTTCAAGAATCAGTTTCAATTTCGTATTCCATTCTTAGAGAATAACACATACTAACCTTCAACATCAGTCCATTCTTCAAGAAACAACAACGATGGAGATCCTTAACTGCTTCATTGATTTGAAATCTTAAAAGATCAAGCTTATCGTGCACAATCCATAAATACATACAACTCCACCGCACTTCTATCTTATCGACCATGCGAAACTTCAGAAGGCGCATTCCATGTGAAGCTTCAAAAGGGGCATTCTGTTCTTGGCTATAGGTCACGATATCCTTGGATCCTTCCAAGTTTTACGAATTAGAAAAGAGAAGAGAACATAGTGAGGGACGATTCTCGTTTACCCGGTATGCCCGCCTCTACTGTCATCGACAGCGCCTCTGCAAGCGCCTCCACCGACCACCAGCGATCTCCGATGCCTCCGCCTCCATCAGTTGCAATTTCAAGGTTCGATTTCAAAGACGTGATTTTGAGTTATGGCACGCTCGAAGAGATTAATTATAGGCAATTTGTTAGCGTATTTTTAGGGATTGATAAAAATTAAATTAATTAATAAAATTCACAAATTGCCGCTATCAAATGATTGGTCCAGAATTAGAACTACAATCACACAATATTTAGAAAATGTATTTGAACACACACACACACACACACACACACACACATATATATATATATATATATATATATATATATATATATATATATATATATATATATATATATATATATATATATATATATATATATATATATATATATATATATACTCGTATGTGCATATATGCATATTTTCTGAATTCATATATACACATTCTTATCTTCAATATATTAATACAAATAAATCGATTTATTAAAAACAATAATATCCAACCGTTTTGAATGATACATACAAATTTATTAGAAACTATAAACAATACATACAAAAAACTATAAAAACAACAAAAATCCAAGACATCTCCATTTTTCAGTTTGTCACTTTTCACTTCTTCAATTTTTTGGATAAATTTCTTCAAAATATGCAATAACATTAATAAAAATTAATATAAATGTATATTTGAAAACATTAAAAATAAATACATACATGCATATACGCACACGTGTGTACATGAACAAATTGATATACATATGCATATTATAAGATTCATTTATATACATGTATATGTATATATGCAAATGTGAATATCAGCACATATATTTCTGCATATATGCAAATACGCATACATATGTTTATCTGCGTATCCACGTATGTGCACATATGTTTATGCAAGTTTATTAACATTTGAACCAACATATACAAAGGTGATTACATAAATGAATGGATACATATATGTTTATACACATGTGCACATACCTTATGCATATGTGCACATATGCACATATGCACTAATATACATGTAAAAAATATAAATTTATGCACAAACGGAATATATGCATATATGCGCAAACATATTTATGAACAAATACATATACATGCATATATGCATATACATTTATGCACATATGCACCAACCTATACATGAAGATATGCACATGTATGCATTTAGGCATATACACTCAATTCAAATAGAAATTGGAAACCATCGATTATTATTGATTTTCAATTCAAACATAAATTGGAAACCATCGATTATGAATTATATACAGTACTACTTTTTTTCTCATTTATCCCTTAATTGTAGAGAGAAGAAAAAATAGCAAATTTCTTACTCAAAAAAATATAAGGTGATTAACTTGTTAAAAACTTTAATAAACCTAAGAAGATTTTCAAGAACATTATTATGAATGTGAGAAAAGATCAATTGAAGTGTACCTAATGCTTGTCTGCGCACCTGTATCATAGAAAAAACAAAAGTAAATAAATGTTATTTAATGTAAAAATAAAGGGAAGTAATAACAATTAGCAAACATACCGACAAAAATTACAATTTCAATTCAATTTACAATTTCGACATAAGGAATTATGGAAAGCAAACATATCTTCTATGTGTGTGTCGTATGATCGATGGTGATCTGATTGTGGTTGATGGGACTGTCGGTGGTGTAGCAATGTTGAATCTGTGTGTTGATGGGACTGTCGGTGGTGTCAACCAATAAGAAAACACTTAAAAAACATGAAGGGCTGAAAAGTACTTTAAAGAAAATACCTGTTTCCGATATTCAGTGTTCTTGTAGTACATTCACCCATATTTTGATCGAAATGGTTAAGTATTCCTCACAAAATCAATGCAATTTATGTGGCTCGTTGTTGATAGCGTTGATTGAGGTGTCTTTGAGGACCACCGGCTGCCGTCGGCAACCCATCGCCACCGCCTAACGACGGCTCTGTTTCTTCCAAATTCATTTAGCAGCACCGAAAGAGAGATGGATAGAGTCGTTTACCGATGATTGTCCATTAAATACCTACAGGAGTTTTAAGGTTTATCATAAATAGATGGAGGCAAGGGTGAGTAGTGTTAATGGGTTCATCGGATGCTCCTCCTGATTGAAAACCGGCGATGAGGTTGGAGAAGCCGAATGGAGAAGACGACGACTAGGGTACGCGTGTAATAAGTCGATGGTGGCGGCGCTGATAGTTATTGGTTATTATGGTGATTGGGTTATTTTGTGATCGCAGAGAGATGAGGAAGGAGAAGAAACAATGGCTAGGGCATGGAGGCGGTGAGGAAGACCACGAGAAAATTAGAGAGAGAGAGAGAGATAGCAAGTGATATAATGGGTGTGATACGATCTGATGCGTGACATAAGGAGCTTCCTAATATGATTTCTTTGATATTCCAAAACTATCCTTGACAGCTTATTTATAAAGTCAAATACACCATTAGTCTTACTATTAATTATAGAATTGCCACTATCAATCCTAGCCATTTAAAATTTTGATCTACTGGTCCAGATTTTGTTCTCAAGATCTCAGGGTTTTTTGAGTTCTCAAAAGAACCTATCTATCTATCTCTCTCTCTCTCTCTCTCTCTCTCTCTCTCTACATATATATATATATATATATATATATATATATATATATATATATATATATATATATATATATATATATATATATATATATATATATATATATATATATATATATATATATATATATATATATATATATATATATATATATATATATATATATATATATATATATATATATATATATATATATATATATATATATATATATATATATAGGTTCAATGCAGAACCAAAAATATATGGCCTAACTGCAGAACCACCATTATAACCGTTAGATCATTATTTTAGTGGATTAGATTAAAAGGGGTACACCATAAAAAATTATACACGTTTACAGGAAATCATATCCAATAAAGGGCATACTGGGTTTTTATTAGGTCCTAAAATCTCTCACTCTCTCGTTTCCGTCCTCTCTCTCTCTCTCTCTATCTCTCTCTCTCTCTCGTAAGTTCTCTTCTTTCTTTCACCTCTCGTTCGTCTCTCACCCACCAACGAATTCATGGAGACGGCGTATTGTCACATGTCACTGAACAACCCACCACAATAGTCCAATTCTCGATTATCACAGCACTGCCAGACCCCTCAACGACAAACATGTTATCTGATTCGGAAAATCAGAGGTTCGATTCGTTTCAATTTTGATTTATTATGTTTTCATTTTGTTAAATTGTTGGTTTAATTAACGATTTATATAGGTGGATTTGGATCGTATTTGTTGGGATTAAACAAGAAGACATACGAGCAAGCTGGAATCAGTATAGAAGGAAATTCACCTGGGAGTTTTAAATAATCGGGAATCGGTTGGAGTTTTAAAGCTTTGTTGGGCTTTTGGCTTTGGTTCCCCTTAGAAAGGTTTGTACCTTCTGCTTCTTGACTTGTACCTAGCATAAGTTTCTCGAATCAGTCTTCCGCTTCTCAAAACAGGAAGAGGAAAAAGGAGCTTAAAGTAATTTTGCATCAAAGATATGAGTAGCATGGTCGATTCAGCAGGTAAACTCCATTCCAATGATACTAAAACTTCGATTGAATCTGAATTTACTGTTCGCAAATTGATTATCGATAAAGGAAGTTCTGATTGAGAAATTGAATAGCAATATGTTCATCAATGAACATATGTTCATCAATGAACATATGTTCATCAATGAGCATATGTCCAGCCATCAATCAACAGATTACGACGCAGTGGTTATCTATCTCATTTTCATTAGTTAATTTGCAGGTTGTAGAAGATGCAAATGCTTTGATATTGCGATGAGAATCAGAGGAATCAACACAAACTAGAAACACTGGTTGTAGGGGGTATTTATGTTCATCAATTAACTATGTCCATCAATCAACAGATTACGCAATGATTTCTTTCTTCTTCGTTAACCCTTTCTGTTATCATGTGTTATTTTTGATGAATCTAAATACATAGTTAGCTTAAACCTTTGAAATCAAATTGCTTATTGTAATCACGTAACTTTGATAGCGGGTCTTCGATTTTTTTGGGATAAGATTTTGATTTGGTTGTTCAGTTATGAATATGTAACTTGTTTTGACCATCGTACCCTTTTGATTAAAATCTGATCAGACGGTCATGAAGTTGGTTCTGCAGTTAGGTGATTTAATTTGGTTCTGTATTGAACCCACACACACACACACACACACACACATATATATATATATATAGGGTTGGGTTAAATAAGGGACTAAAATTATACATGTTACTAGTTGATTAATCTCGATCGTCGGAATCAAAATCATCAACGACTAAAAATAGGTTGTACATTTATTACATCGACGCACATTTAGAGGATTATAACAAAAAACCCACTTCATTTTTTTTTGTTTTTTTTATTTTTCGACATTATTCTTTTTCAAAAATAAAAACCGAATATATCAAAATTCATAATTTTTTGTCTTCTACAAATAGACATCCATATTGATATATTTGTTGGGCCATAATTATGATTGGTTTAAGCTTTGCATTTAATCGGACCAAATCCAAGAGCTTCTGGGCCAAAAACGAAGATTATATGGGCATGATTTGAGTTTTCGGTTGGGGACCGAAAACCCTCAGGTTTTCGGTATGAAGGATCGAAATCCCCATGGATTTCGGTTGGGCCTCTTAACGTTTTCAGTGGGCTTGCGTGTGGATGGGCTTTGGTCATAGGTTAAGTATAAATAGCCTTTTATTGTGTCATTTGTAGGGGGTTGGTCGAATAGAGGAGCTTATGCGATAGAGAGATTTTGTCATTTGATCAAAGAACCTTATGTACCAGTCTGTTATTATAACAATTTATAAGTAATATACTTTATTCACAAGTGGATTTACTCATATTTACACGAAAACTTAGTGATATTCACATATCAAAATCATATAGTATCAAGAATTTACTTAGAAGTTTTTTACTACTTCAACATTATAACCATTTATAATGAATTTACTCTGATTCACAATATAAAGTATTTACATTCACACAACAGTTTACTCAGATTCACATATCAACATCATATGGTATTTCAAATATACTTCGAAATATATGATTAATTTAGTTAGAAAATTTTTAACAATTCAATATTTTAATCATTTATAATGAATATACTATGATTCATAAGTTAATTCCATTCACATTCATACAAAAATTTATTCAGATTCACATGACAATATCATATGCCATCGTGAATGTCAACAGTGAACAGAATAACAGTTCAGATTCAGATGTGAATATCAACTAGCAGAAATCTGAAAAAAAAATCTATTTTTGTATATCAATATGGATCTCTATTTTTAGAGGATAAAAACTTATAAATTTCTATATATACATAGTTTTTTTCGATAAAAAATAAGTCCTAAAAATTAAAAAAACGAAAAAAACGAAGTGGATTTATGTATAATCCGGTAGATGCACGTCCACCGTAAATTATATAATTGTGTGAATGATATTAGTCCCTTAGTACCATGGTTTATATTAATCCCTTGTTAAACTTTTGCATATATATATATATATATATATATATATATATATATATATATATATATATATATATATATATATATATATATATATATATATATATATATATAGACCATTAGATTTCGTGAGACTGAGAGACGCAATCCAGCCACTCATTTTGGGTATAAAACAAAAAAAATCAAAAAATACAAAAAAATGAAAAAAATTGAAAAAAATATATTTATTTATTATTTTCGTCATTTTTTATTCAAAAAAATTTAAAAACAAATAAAAGAAATTAACATTTTTTTCATATTCTAGTAGAATATTACACATCCAGCAACATTCCACTGTAATATTTTTTCGATTTTTGCAGGTTTTTTTCGATTTTTATTATTTTTATTTTTTAGATAGAATAAATACCGAAAATTAGTAGATTTTTTTAAAATTCTAATTATTTTAGCCTATTTTTATTTTTATTTTATATTTTGATCTCCAAAATGAGTGGCTAGGATTGTGTCTCCCCGTCTCAAAAAATTTACATAGTCTCATTTGAACTTATATATATATATATATATATATATATATATATATATATATATATATATATATATATATATATATATATATATATATATATATATATATATATATATATATGTTGTGTGCAAAGCTCTTCATGATTATGACTTGGTGGCATGAGGAATGCCTGTTTTGGTGTATGGGCTTGTGGACTTGTTCATTAGGCTCTTTATTTTTTCTAGACTATAAATAGTGTTTTATTCATTATTGTATAGTCTAATGATCTAGAGGGAGCTTAGTGATTTCATAGATAGAGAGAGAAACACACGTAGTAAAACACTCATTGTAAAAGCCCGTTGTAAAACATTGTTCAATTGAATCATTCGACACATTGGATTCTTGATTGGTGTCGTTCGTATTCCGCATGTATTGTCAAATCGTGTTTCAACACATTTTTAAAAGTTCAACAAGCATATCGAACCGAGCTTTTGCAAATGGTTTTGTGAACAAATCCGAGACATTGCTATCTGTGTGAATTGGTTCCAAATGAATCAATTTTCGCTCGTAGCAATCTCGAATAAAATGTATTTTGATGTCGATATGCTTGGTCTTAGAATGCTGAACAGGGTTTTTTACAATTTGGATAGCTGTATCGTTATCACAAAATATGGGAGTGTCAACAAAATTCATACCATAGTCAAGAAGTTGATGCTGCATCGAAATGACTTGAGAACTACAGGCCAAGGCAGCAACATACTCAGCTTCAGCTGTAGAGGTTAACACGGTCTGCTGCTTCTTGCATTGCCAGGAAATCAGTCGGTCTCTTAAGAATTGACATCCAGCACTAGTGGACTTTCTGTCAATGTCGCATCCCCCATAATTGCTATCTGAAAAAGCATAAAGATCAAATTCACTGTTTTTTGGATACCAGATACCTAACTTAGGTCTTTCTTTGAGGTATCTAAAGATTCGTTTGACAGCAGTTAAATGAGAGACTTTAGGATTAGCCTGATGTCGTACATACTGGCAGACTGCAAAGACGATACCCGGTCTACTGGCCGTCAGATACATCAGAGATCCAATCATAGAACGGTAATACGTTTGATTAATAGATTGGCCATCTGGGTCTGAAGTCAGCAAGGGTCACTCAGCCATTGGAGTGTTAGCAACTTTAGCATCCTTGAGGTTGAACTTCGCAAGAATATCCTCAACATACTTTCCTTGGTGAAGAAGAATACCCGTTGAACTTTGCTTTACTTGCAACCAAAGGAATGTCGTCATTTCACCCAACAAACTCATCTCGAATCGCTTTTTCATCACTTGCTCAAATTCTTTACACAAGGCCTCGCTAGTCGTACCAAAGATGATATCATCCACGTAGATCTGGACAACAATTTTGTCAGACTTTTCAGGCTTTATGAACAGCCTCTAGTCAATGGTGCCTCGAGTGTAACCATGCTGAAACAGATGATCCGTCAATTTTGCATACCAGGCACGAGGAGCTTGATGAAGACCATAGCGAGCCTTATCCAGCTTGTAGACGTGATTCAGAAACTTGGAGTTGATGAAACCGGGAGGTTGATCAACATAAATCTCTTCTTTCACCTCACCGTACAAGAAGGCAGTATTAATGTCCATTTGGTATACAATAAAGTTCATGTAGGAGGCATAGGCGAGGAAAATCTGAATCGATTCTAATCGTGCAACCGGGGCATACACTTCTGTATAATCAAGACCTTCAATCTGACGAAAACCGCATACAACCAGGCATGCCTTGTTTCGCACAATAACTCTTGAATCATCTTGCTTGTTGCGAAATACTCACCGTGTGTCTAGAGATTTCTTGCCTTCGGGTAGTTCCACTAGTTGCCAGACATTTAACTTCTCGAATTGATTACGCTCTTCATGAATTGCGTCCACCCAACTTGGTTCATTAAGTGCCATCTCTACATTCTTTCGGCTCAATTTGCGAGATAAAGCATGAATAAAGGCACTCGTTGACATGACCGCTTTGGCTTCTGGTTTGAACCCTATCGTCAAGAGAGCCAATGATATTTTCAATCGGGTGATCGCATTGAACTCTTGAAGAAATAGCATGCTCGAGCGAAGCAGGAGAAAGTGGAAGGTTTGTTATGTTTTCAATTCTGCCTGAGCCTAAAGTACCTCTGTCGGAGTCTCTGAAATCATGGGAGGTACTGGCTACATACTCATCGGGAATTCTCTCAGGAAAGAGGGAGTCCATGAGTGTGGAGTTGAAAAGATCAGCAGGTTCATAATTGATAACACCATCAGGAGTGGCAGATGCTTCATCAACCGGTGGTTCGCCATCAATCTAGGATGAGTCAGCAGGAGCTTCAGTTGAAACCGAAGTGGAAACAGGAAATGCACCATCGTTAAGAATATGATCTTTAAAAATCAAGGGCGGTATGATGGGATCAACAATAATTTCCTCATCTTCATCTCTGTTGACTCCACTTGGACCTGGCTGTGTGCTTGAGAGAACATCATAAAACACATTAAAAGACTTAAACAATTCGGCATAGTTGAATATCCAGTCGGGGCCAACTCGAGCATCCGTTTGATTCTCCTCTAGCCACTGTACATCAAACGATTACACGATCTGTTTAGTAACCTTGTTATACACCCGATAGGCAATTTTACCCGCATATCCAACAAAGTAATAGTCATCTGCTTTAGACTTAAACTTTGGTGTAGCTTCAAGATGAAGAAAGGTGCAAGGACAACCAAAGGAATGTAAATGTGCAACAGATGGTTTATGACCATAGAGGATCTCATACGGAGTCTTCATTTAGCGCTTATTGATGATGATCCGGTTCTGAACATAACAAGCCGTGTTGATTGCTTCAGCCCAAAAGAATACAAGTAATTTAGAATCGCAGAGCATGGTGCGTGTAGCTTCAATTAAGGTTTTGTTTCGACGCTCAGTGACACCATTTTGTTGAAGTGTGCGAGAAGCACTATACTGACGCTGCACTCCTTTATCTGCACAAAATTTATCCAGTACCGCGTTCTTGAATTCAGTCCCATTGTCGCACCGAATTGCCTTCACTTTCTGATTCGTTTGATTCTCTATTAAGGTGATGAATCTCTTGACCAACTCAATAGTTTCACTCTTTTGCTTCAAAAAGAAAACCCAAGTAAAACATGAGTAATCATCAGTTATAACTAAACAATAAGAGCTTTTATTAATACTGATAACGTTGATAGGGCCGAAGAGATCCATGTGAATCAGTTGAAGGAGCGAATCAATGGAGTTGACCAATTTGGGCTGATGTGGCTTCTGATGATGTTTTCCTTGAGCACAGGCAACACATTTTTCAAATGTGATGAAGTCTTTGATGGGAAGCCCCCAGACAAGTTAATTTTTCGCAAGACGATTCAAATTTTTTGCGTTGGCGTGACCAAGACATCGATGCCATAGCATGGCACTCTGTTCAGAAGCTTTTGAGAATAAGCAAGTGACATTTTCAGGAGTGTTGTGATTGATGTCAATGATATAGGCATTTTTTTGATGTTCTGATCGAACAAGAATCCATTCCTTTGGAATAACAACACCAGGTTTCAATATCAGACATTCCTTCATCGTGAAGTGGGTTGAAAAACCTCTGTCATAGATTTGAGAAACGCTCAGCAGACTGTGCTTGAGCTCAAGAACAAAGTTTATGTTTTCAAATTTCAACACATCATTGGAAACAATACCTTTCTGTGTGATCTTTCCCTTTTCACCACCCGTAAAGCAAACATATCCACCATTAAAATTTTCAACGTCGTGCAATTGGGACATATCGCCTGTCATGTTCCTGGAACAACCGCTGTCAACATACCAGGGTCAGCTGATATTCCTCCACAGCTGTTCCTGCACAAGTTGCAGGATTAATTAGATTTAGGAACCCAGTCCATTCGGAAACTAGGTTGACCCAAACTATCGATACATTTTACAGATTCTAAACTCATATCACGATTGTCAAATAATGGGGAATTCACAGTAGATTTTGGAATGCTGCCTTTAGGAATCCATCTATAATTTGATCTAAATCTCTTATCGTTGGACCAGATAGGAACTTTAGCATTTGATTTGGTATCAGAACTGCTATTTGAAGTAGATTCTTGAGATGACTTTAATCTAACAAAGTTTGGTAAGGCACAATCATTTCTTGAAACTGTCTTTTTGTTTTAAGCAGTTTGATTCTTGGCTTTCACATCATTCCAATTCTTATTCTGAGAACGTGACCTCGAGGGCTTTCTTTTATAAGATCTCCCCCTTTGCACGTTCTGCCAAAACTGTTCATGTTGATGCGCATACAAATATCGGGGACAATTTCTGGCAATGTGACCAGCTATTCCACAGTTAAAATAAGTTTGTCTTTTAACAGAAGCAGTGGATGTTTGTCCAGGTCCAGATATATTCAAAGCATTTCCACACACACAAGCATGCAACATAACATTTATCATAGTTTTTAAACCTAGAATTTTGAAAGTTCACATCATTACGAATTTTTAAAGGTCTAACAAATTTGGCAGTTTGTTTAACAGATGAATTCAAAGCAGGCGAATTAGAATAATTAGTCTTAGAACAGGTTTTAACAGAATCAAAAGTACTATTGTCTTCCTTCTTCTCATCTTTCTCTTTCAAATTATCTGCACATGAGGTAGAAGCATCAGTAGAGTTCGGTTTATTACTCTCAGCGGTGCCAAATTGATTCTTTTTGATGAAATTTGAAAGATAACATTCCTTCTGTTTCAAGGGACGGGGTAAAATTATTGTTAAACGGAGGTGGGACATCCTTCACCGTGTTTACTGGCCCATTTAGTTTGATGTTCAATTATAGACTCAACTACTTCGCTTGACACATCGAATTCTTTGAAATTAAATTCAGCATCATTGAATTTTGCTTTTAGTGTGTGAAGCTCGGCAGTTAATTTAACAATTGTTTCTTTGGCATAACGATATCGAGTGCTTACAGTACTCCATTCCTCTTGAACTTTCTTAAAATCAGACGTTTTAGCATCAAGTTTTTCTTGTAGAGGTTTCAGTTTCTTTTTAGCATTATAAACATCATTTTTAAGGTTAAACACTTCTTTAATAAGGCGATCATTATGTTCATGATACTTTGCAATTATATCAATACAAGATTGAGAAGAGCAAGAAACTTCACTAACCTCAGTTTTGGTTGTGGTAGAAGCAGAAGTAGTAGAAACCAGGAAAGGAAATTGTAGATCCATCATTTGTTCTTCTGCAGCATCAGCATCCATGTTTCCTTCGATCTGTGCCAAGTGTGCTCCACCATCTTCAGTTAAGTTCAAGGCTTGCTTCTGGTCATCCCAAGAAAACTGTTGTGCTACCATTTCTCTTTTATTGTTCTGGGGAGCAGCATCGCGATTGTTTCCGACAGGCACTAGATTTCTCTCAGCATTCTCCATTCTGGGCTTAGTACATTCATGAGCAAAGTGACCAGGCTCGTTACAGTTGAAACATCGGAGATTTGCTTTGCTAGAACCCACCTTCCTATCAGCATTGTTGTTGACCCAGTTATTCCTGCCCGTCCTTTGAGTGAATCTCTTGGCCCTGTGAACCGCCATAGCAATGTGCCAAGAGATATCCATTTCTTCCAGATCATCGGAGTTGATTTGATCTAGATCTCCCACCGTCATAGGTTGAACCAGCTCACCAGCAACAAGAGCATTATAACAGTTTAGGAGACTAGCTATCAAACCTAAATTTTCTTCAGTTCCTTTGGGAAGAGTTGGAGCTGGAGTTACAGGAACAGAGGGGCCTGGAGATACCATCGGCTTGCTGGAAGAGGAAGAAGCTTGATGAACCGGAGCTTGAGCGGGCAAAGCAGAAAAGGCAATGTTTGTAGAAACACCTAGGTTGGCAGATTGATAAGAATTGATGTGGTTTATCTCTCGTTGTTTGTCATCCATATCACATGCTTTGATGATAGCCAAAATTTCAGAGAGTGGCAAATATTCAGATCCTTCGTCTTCTTGATCACGGCCACATGCATATCCCAATTTCTTTGAAGGGAGTTCAGCAGCTTCTTGTTGATTTCAGATTTCGACAACACTATTCCAGCGGTACTCAACTCAGTGTTGAGAGTGATAAAGCGTTGCAACTGAATTTCAAGTGTCTCCCCGATAACATGATTAAATATATTAAATCTTTATCTAAGCAGATCCTGTATGCTTTGTCTCATGTCCTCGTTGCCTTCATAAACCTTAATCAGTGCTTCCCTAAAGCCTTGGCAGATTTGTATTCCCTGAATCCTTGAGCGATATCAAGAGATAGAGCCATCGTGAGAGTAGCGAGGGCACGATCATCATTTTCAGTTAATTCAAAATTTGCATCCAAGTATTCTTCCTGAGTCTTTATAACCATCGTACCATCTTCAAGTGTATTATTTATTATAACCGGACCTCTCACAATGCTTCTCCATATCTTATTGTTCTTCATTTTTACGTATTTCTCAAATCTAAATTTCCATTCATCAAAGCCTTTAGCATTTAACAGTCTGGGAATACGGGTAACAGTACCCATCATGGTATAGAGATCGGAATGCAAATTGGTAGTAGTCAAATCCATTGGAAATGAACTGAAAAACACCAAAAGTTAACTAACAAGTCAAACTGAAAATCACTAAGTCAACAGCATAAGGACCGAAAACGAGACCGAAATGCAAGAAAATTGGTCGAAAACTCCCAAAAATTTCTGTCGAAAAACAAAAATTTGACCCAGAAGAAACCTTTCGAAATTTTTTACCCCCTTTTTTTTAGTGAAATCACTGTAGCTCGAGACAGGACCAAAATCCCCTGACCAAACAGTAGAACCGAAATCTAACATCGAAAACCTCAATCAAAAACTAGATTCTGGCCGAAATCCTCAATACTGACCGAAAATACCAAACCCTAGATGGCTGCACCGAAATCCAAATTGGGCCGACCGAAAACCTGCTAAATGGACCGAAATCCTACAAAAACCTAACCGAAATCCTGTGAACAGTAGCGCCTTCACCGAAATCCTCAGGAGCAGACCGAAATCCTCCCTCAGGTCTCAAAAACGCCGATTTGTTTGCAGAAAAACGGGTTTTGAAGATCAAAAACTCTGCTTTTGGATGATTTTTGCTTGAAGATGCCAAGAACATGAGGAACACTTCGAACAAAAACACCCAAACAGCCTAAAAACTCGTCTAAAACAGATCAAAACACCAAAAATCTTAAAAAATCTCCAAGATCCAAGCAAAGGAAATGATGAGATTGATACCAAAAACTCAAAAACACTAAGTTTTCAAGCTCTGATACCAATTGTAGGTCCCAAACAATCCTAGATCTATGAATGGTATCAATCAATCAATAAGAACACAAGGAGATTCAATCTTCAATGCACACTTCAATTAACAAAGTCGGGTACACAAGATCCTATGGTTGCTTGAACAATTGAATAATTCACAGATTGATTCGATCATATGTGTCATGAAATGGTCCTGATAACTTGATACTTGGAGCATAGCAAGTTGGATTCAGGACACTACCTGACTTAGGATACTAAACTGGACAGTCAAACACAAACATGAGAAATCATGCTATAATAGGAGGACTGTAATAATAATTTGAAATGAGTTTCAAATTTGTGATTATTAATATATATGACACTATGAGACTTCATGGTTGGAAAGTTTCGATTGGGATAATGATGAAGCACGTGTGGTTCACTGACACGTCAGTTATTGCCTTGAAATCTTCTTGACACCATAGGGTGCAGTCTACTGGACTAAAGATCCCGATAACCATGAGAAGTCACGATACACAGCACCATTTCGAAAATGGTATTAGGAGAGGAAAACCAAGATGACACATTACCAAGATGACACATTGAGAAATCGTCGGAATGGTATCCGATCGGATTGTCTGCAATGATATGTATCAATGTAAGACATTCTGGATACATAGAAAGATCGAAGGTCATTTTGGGTATAAAAGACATATAAATATCTTAATTGAAAGTTTAATACAAACCTAGAAACATATAATTGTATATTATTGATGAATCTGATATGGTGATTGCCTCGTGGGGACTTGGTAATAAGAAGAAGTGGCTACCTACCAGATCAGTGTTTCAATTTGCATGTTTTACTTCCCGAATAATTCGATTATTCAAACATCCACAGTCGTTCATACTTTCGGAAGTAAGTAGTGAACTAAGACTATCATGAATTGGATTGTAGATTGTCTAAAGAGTTAGACATAGAAATGGTATTGCTGCAACATTCATGAGTACTCAGAAATGGAGATTTCAGTATTGGATCAACCCGCGCTCAGAGAATTACTTCATGGATTATATCACGAGTAATTACTTCAGAAATGGAGATTTCAGTATTGAGTTGAAATTTACGAGTCGGTTGCCCATTGATAATACGTAAGCGCATTGGTAACTCGATGTTATAAAACGTATTGTTGTGCGCGACTTGATAAGTAAAGGACACAAGCATATGAGTCGAAGTTTATTCGTTCCTTTTGCCCTAACGGGAAAAGCGATATATGTGGGCCTCTCAGTGATTTGGTGTTGACTCAGTGCTGGCCAGACAGGACTTAATTAATGTGTTCAATTAGAAGTCATACGTCATTACAAATCATGGAACTGGGAAACATAGTATCGGACTGAGATTGATTCCAATCCATGTCTCAATTCTGAAGGATATCTTGAAAGAACGGAGGATCATATGATCACTTATCTTAGGACATGTTACTGACTGGGTCGGAGTTCGCCAGCAGTTTTTGGAAGCTAAAATTTGCTGATCAATTTAGAAACCATGTGTATTATAGTTATAGACTTATCCAAGTGGGAGACTGTTGGATTAAGGTGTCTAAACCATAACTATAATGATACATGTGTTTGAATTAATGGCAGTACAGTCCTTTTGGGTTGTACTCATAACTTGTAACATGAGTCGAGATTTTAGAATGAGAAATGAGAGAATCTCGTATAAAAGAGATGAAAGATCTGGAGAAATGGAGCAAAGTTCAAATTTTCCTTGAGCAAATTAAAAAGTGGATGTTGCTTCGATTTTAAAATCAGAAAGATGAAGTGGGGTACATGAAAAATAATTTAGGCTGGGTTTTAAAGTGAACCGTGTGAAATGTTAGGTTTAATATACACCGTTGATTACTAAGTAAATATACATAGATTTAAGAGGCTGGATTGATGCCATGTCAACGATCCATGTGAAGAGGTGCATTTCATTAAAGTGATGCCTGCCTTCATCCAATTCATTTCTTATATTATGCGTAAAAAGGTTGTACATGTCTTAGTTGTTAAGACTTTTGTGCATTAAGATGGTTGTAACTTATATATGTATTATATAATGGTGTGTGTGTGTGTGTGTGTGTGTATATATATATATATATATATATATATATATATATATATATATATATATATATATATATATATATATATATATATATATATATATATATATATATATATATAGAGAGAGAGAGAGAGAGATAAGCGATCGGGTGAGGAATCTTCTTAAAGTAAGGACTCGTGAGGACACCTTAAAAATTGAAAAAAATAAAAAATATATATAAATAATAAAATGGATCATAGTACTATATTGGAGAAAAAAAATTCAAAATTTTTTTTTGGATCATTATTTTTTTATAATGAAACAATGATACACAAAGTAAAATTTTTGTTGGATCATTACTGTTTTGTTTCTCAATGATCCAATTTTTTTCTAATTTTTTGTGATAATAATATAGTACTATTCTCGATTTTATGATTTTTATTTTTTTAATATTTTTTTCAATTTTTTAAGGTGTCCTTACGAGTCCTCACCGAAAAAAGAGTACTCACCGGAACGGGACCCTATATATATATATATATATATATATATATATATATATATATATATATATATATATATATATATATATATATATATATATATATATATATATATATTTATATATTTATATATATATATATATATATATATATATATATATATATATATATATATATATATATATATATATATATATATATATATATATATATATATATATATATATATATATATATATATATATATAGGGATAGGTTACATTAAGAACCATAATTATTGTGTGGCCGTAAGGACAAATCTGGTGCGTAAATTTATAATCATCAAAGGTTGTGATTAATGACAGAATATTGATTTTTTTAAATTAAAAAAAATATCAACTTTCTAATTATATTGTTCTAAAGGGTAATATGGACTTTTTATGTTTTTTCAATTATGGAATGTGAGATTTTCACGGAATTAAATTTCGAATCTAAATTAATTTCAAATTCAAATTCGAATTTATTTTGAAAGTCAAACTTCAATCCTGTTACAATTATAATAAAGTTGTTTAATTAATTTTGATTGTTATTCTAAGTTCTTAATCACGAAACATTCTATTAGAATGAATTAAAAAAATCATACATTAGAATGAAATACAATTTTTATGACAATACTAATCATTAACACAATAAAAAATCTAGTAAATTCTAATCATTCTTGAAATAATTACATCAAACACAATCAATATTCTACTACATTCTAACCAATCTCAAAATATAACATTTCATTCTTGACATAATACATTGGAATTTTGAGTTTTTTTTGAAGATATTGCTGTATTCTTGAAAGAATTTGTTGTTACCACCCAATTCTTCTATTGTATGTGAAACATAGTCATTAAGACCTCTTGTCATGATATTTCATATTTGACAAAATACAATTTCATTCTGACAGAATACAATGTCATTCTGGAAAAATACAACTAAATCTTCAACAATTTCTTGTGTATAATATATTGCTCCACCTGTAAGATAATTAAAAAATTGTCAATTGACATTTAAAACATATTATCACATGAAGAATTACCAGAAAACAATACAATCTATTACACAAACAAGTACAATGATGATACCATGGATTCTATTAGAATGATGTAAAAAGATTATCATTGTTGGAATACATGCATTGTCAATTGACAAGAATTCGGCTATAATGATATAAACAATTATCATTGTGATTGAATTGATCATTGTTACCACAATAGAATGAAAAATCATACTCTTGCTGAACTAATGTACATTTCATTCTAACATAATAAAAATATAGTTACTAAAACGCCCTAATTTATAATAATTCTTAATATCATTATTTAAGAATGAAATAAATAAAAATCTCATGAGATGATACAATATTTTTTAGAACTTCAAGAATATATATACATCTCATTCTTACAGAATGTGATATCAAAAGGTTTGTTTTTTACTTATACTATAGAAAGATGATAGATATTATTCTGACAGAATGGAAAAATCATCTTATACAAAAAAATAATAATTATACAACAGGTTTGTAATGAATGAAAACGATTGTATTAAATAAAACTTTGAATTGAAACTTTAAATAACAAACCTTGATTGAGATTACTATTTCCACGTTTATCGTATTAAAAATCATCAATTATATCAGATAAACATAATCGAAATCTTCTTCTTCTTCTTCTAAACTTTTTGCTCCAACATTGTTTTAATCTTTCTGTGGAGATTTTTTGATTGTGGCAATGGAAGGTTGATGGCGACAGGACCGGTTGGTGGTGGCAGATGGTGGCTGTACTGTGATGTTCGTGTTCGTGATCGATAGCCCTCCTTGGTGAACGATATTCAATTTGCTCGAAGATGCTCCTGGTAGGGTTTCAATGGTGATTGGCAGCAATGTTGACAGGCTTTCAATGTGATAGTCGTATAAGTAGAGAATGAGAGAGATAATAGGGATAATTGGTCAAACATTCCTAAATAAATGGATATAATTAAAATGTAATTAATTAATTATTATATTAGTTTACTATTATACCCTTAGCTGCTTCTAAAATCTGATTGGGTCTTACGTCCACACAATAATTAAAGTTTTTAATATATCCTAACTATATATATATATATATATATATATATATATATATATATATATATATATATATATATATATATATATATATATATATATATATATATATATATATATATATATATATATATATATATATATATATATATATATATATATATATATATATATATATACCCGCGCAATGCGGCGGGACACAAATTGTTAGGGGCGAATATCATGGGGTTCGGTTCAATGTTTCGTTAAAACAAACCAAAAACCGTAGAACGTTATCAATTAAGACGACATGTGATTTAAGCAAATGCTCAGCATTTTTTAGGATCTGTTAAAAATAATTTGGAATTCGAAATTTTTTGAATTTTTGTTAATTGAATCTTTGCAAAGTGGGTTATAATTGAATTTAATTTTTGATATTTACTTTTGGTCGTTAAAGAATTAGAATCTCAAAAGTTGTATCGCTAACCTGTATTGTTTAGCGATTTGAACATCAAGTCAACATTATGGAACTTACCTGATCGCAAAGCAAACATTGGTACTCCTAGACACTAATTGCATCGCTATTTGTACAGGAATCTGATCTTGCAACCGGTAAAATGTCGGATCGCTATGATCTGTCAGGTATTGATACGAACATTGAAATTTAGCGAACAATGAAATTCCTTGTTGGGGTGAACTTGCTACCTACTGTTGATATCAATTGGCGAATCACTTCATCTGATCTTCTTATTGCTCATTAATCGACTCGGAATGGATCTTTAAACTTAGAAGTCAGGACTTATGAAGTAATCTTTCATAGTTGAAATTGTATTTGAAAGTCAAAATTATGATGTGGATGTCAAGGATTGGACTACAAATGTTGCTTCACGTGATTTCCTCATGGCACGATTCCTAATCAAACGGGATTAGTAGGTAATCGAACACAGGAGAGAGAGAGAGAGAGAGAGAGAGAGAGAGAGAGAGAGAGAGAGAGAGAGAGAGAGAGAGAGAGAGAGAGAGAGAGAGACCGTGGGGTGGGGGTGGGGGTGGGGTGGTTTTTTATTTTCTATTTATTAAAAAACAAAAGGGTAAAAAGAAAAAGAAAATGGCAAAAAAAGTCTTTTTATATGGACCAGGGAACGATTTTTAGGATTTTGCAAACCTTAGGGTGCGTTTAGTTGCGGAAAACTGCTCTGTTTTCCGGAAAAATTTTCCAATAAAAATGAGAATTTGGAAAACGCGTTTAGTTCGTCAATTTTTCCAAAGTTTTCCAAAAAAATGAAAATTTTTCATTTTTACAAAATTATAAAGAATTTGGAAAATTTTGGAAAACACAAAATTATTGTCTTCTAAATTTTTCTATTTCCAAAATTTTTCTAAAACATACAAAAACAAACACACACACCCATTATTATCTACATCCCACAATTACACCTACGCCCCTACCCTCTACCCACCCCCACCCCACCCCACCCCACTCCACCCCACTCATCCCACCCACCCCACACCACCCCACCCACCTACCTCCAACTACCCCTACCCTTACCCACCCCCACCCCACCCACCACCACCACCTAGCCCCACCCTACCCCACCCACCCTACCCAACCCAACCCATCACCACCCACCCCATCCCACCCCACTCCCACCCTACCTACCCCAACCACCCACCTCCACCTACCCCACCCCACCCTACCAACCACCTCCACATATCCCACCCACCCCACCCTACCACCCACCTCCACCTTCCCCTACCCCACCTACCCTTACCTCACTCCACCTCCACCTCCACCTACCCCCACCCCACCCACCTTCACCCCACCCCACCACCACCTACCCCACCCCACCCACCTCGCCCTACCCCTACCCCCACATCTCCCATCCCACCCCCCACTTCCACCTACCTGGACCCCACGCCACCTAAATCAAAAATTGGAAAATGTAAATTGATAGAAAATAGATATCTAAACACGTTTTCTGTTTTCTAAAATAAAAAATGAAAACGGAATCGGTTTTATCTAAACGCGTTTTCTAAATTTTCAATAGAAAACTGAAAATGAAAGCTCATTTTGTTTTTCTGAAAATGAAAAACGGAAAACGGAAAATAGTTTGTCGTAACTAAACGCACCCTTAGTGACCCATATAGTGAAAATCGAATACTTGGGTCCATTCTGTTAGTTTTGGTAAACCACAGGGACTACAACTGTAATTTGTTAGTTCTATATGCCCAAGGATGATCATAAAATGATATGACTAATAATACATGATCCTATAGGGTCACACCAACAACATGTTTGACACCAAATTGATCATTTGGAATGTTAAATTTGATTTAACATCAAATGATACTAATCTTGCATTTTAATTTTGTAAGTTATTATTATTTAAGGTAAATAATAATAACTCCAAAATTAATGGTTGATTAATAATTCATATGTGATGAATTAACTAAGTATAACAATTAAATTGTTTAAGTTGTTAAATGATTTAATTGATTTATAAGTAAGCCTTTTATTTAATTTAATTGGTAAATTAAATAATATATATATATATATATATATATATATATATATATATATATATATATATATATATATATATATATATATATATATATATATATATATATATATATATATATATATATATATATATATATATATATATATATATATATATATATATATATATATATATATATATATATATATATATGTAAGTATGTATATATTTATGCATTTAAGATTGCATGTTCAAATGGTTTATTTATATATTAATTCATGGGTTAAATGTTATCCCATTAAAGAAAAATGAAGATGTATTATTTATAAGCTTTTAATGTATAAGCTTTATAAATAATAAAAGCCCAAAATCATCCTCCTTTTTGACTTAAAATAGCCGGCCATCATAGTGAAGACATGGCATGCTTGGAAGTCTTAAAAGTGGTGTAAGATTCTTTATGTCTTCTAGGTTTGACCATAGGGAACATGTGTGGTCTTTCCTTTAAGTATAAGGAAATTGTTCTCTCTTTCTTTGGTTGTGTGTGGCCGGCCAAGAGCAAGAGAGTGAGAGAGCATCTTCATACTCAAATATCAACCAAGAACACCCATCTTATTGCATGCAAAAATCGTTTTTCAAGCTACAAGACCAAGAGTGTTCTTATTGCAAGTTTTGTAACTAGCATTCAAGAGTGTTCAAGCTTGTGGTGGATCAACTATAGAGGGAATCTTCCTTGCTTCCTAGCCATCACAAATCGTCCATATCAAGTCCTAGAAGAAAGGTTATGATCTTGAACTTAATCTATGCTTGTTCTTCATCTTATCTCTACATGCATGTAGCATGATCCTTTGGAAATGAAATTCGTGTTTATGATTTTTATGCTTCCGTTAAAACTTCAAGTTTTTGAAACTCATAACATGAACAAGGATTTCCAACAATTGGTATCAGAGCCATGGCTATATTGCATGTTTAGATAATAAGTTTATTTGGATAAACTTGGTTTTTGGAAGCCATGAATGTTCATCTTCTTGAATGAAAGTTTCATGCATGGCTTCTTTGGCAACATGCAAATGTTTAATCTATGATTTTATGTAACCAACTATATTTTATGTTTGCATGCATTTGGTTACATAATTGTTGCCTTAGAAAAACAAAGTGTTGATTTTCTTATGATTTTATGTGATAAAATGGTGCATAAACAAGCCAAGGACCATGTGTTGCATGTTTTGTGTTTAAATTCGATAGGGTTGTAATCTATTCTTTTATTCAAATGGTTTGTAATAATAATTAGTTATTTCCTTCTTTTATTCATTTTGTAAGTATTAGAATAGTTGTATTCTTTTGTATCTTTTATAAAATGTAACAAGAGAAGGAGATAAAAGCATGAGAAGATGCACCCAACAGAAACGTTTTTCCTGCTTTCCTGCTGCCATTTTCGGACCTGTTAAGGAGGGTTTAGAAAATTCATATCTTGGTATTTTGATGCTATACTTGTTGGTAACTTTAATATCTAGTATATACAATAAGTGTTAGCAAGTATAAGCATCAATATGACCAAGGATGAAGTGAAGAAAGTTATCAAAACAACAAAAACCCTCCTGTGAAGGGCTGTTTCTGTCGCAAGTGTCAAGGAGGGGAAGAAAAATTCAAAAGCTCATTCCATGGTGCCAAGAAAGGATGTTTCAAGTATCATTTGATGTTATAAGAAGCTTGGCAAAATTGTAGCCGAATCGAAGATCATTTGGTTGAGTTTTTGTCACCTTTTTGTCCCTAGGTTTGGACTTGATATTTCATGTATGGCTCACATGAAATATCAAACTAGTTGGCTTGTGTTTATGCACCCATGCATGCATGTGATGATTGAATGTTTTATGATTTTATGTTGTGGATGAAAATAAGATTTTGCATGCTAGACAACCTAGATAATTAAACATAATCATCAAGGAGTTTGTAATTTTCAAATTGACATTTAAAAACATAAGATGTAATACAATTGGTTTTATTAAAAATAGGTTTTGTTATAAAACCTATAAAGTCAAGTTTTGAAAATAAATGAAACAAATAAAATGGAGATTTTATGAATTCTTACAAACTCCAACCCTAAGTAATAATGGTAATTATTTAGGATTAAAATTGGTTCTCTTGTATGTGATCAAACTCAAACTTAATATTGGATATTAATTGTAATCTTGACCACAAACAAAGAATTAATAAAATGGAGATTTTATGATTAAAGGAACCAATTGACAAAATAAGATTTTAATGGTACCATGTTCATTGGATGCATGCAATCTACATGATACCATATGTTTTTCAAAATTAGAATTGTAAAACATACAAATCCCTTTTGAAATACAAATCAATGCCGTCCCTCTTAAAGACACTCATATGTCACTTGAATATCCTTGTGGGATAAAGGTTACCTAACCACTTGGAATCTTCTTGTGATACAAGAGGTAGTTTTGCAATATTGATGGGATAAAGGACACCTAACCATTAATAGTTGTCAAAACCACATGTCCGTTTAAGTGGGATGATTTGTTTGGAAATCTTTTGTGATAAAGGTCACCTAAGCATTAGAAATCCAAGGCATAGATGGGATCAAACATGCCAAACTTATAAATGTTATAATGGGATCCCATAACTCTAGAAATTATATTTGGATATAATTGGTAAACCGTTACCTACCTTGTTGATTCGAATAGGCGGGATAAAGGATACCTAACCGCTTGTTTGTATTGCAACTTGGATTCTAGACCTTAATCAATTAAAGTTTATGAAACAAAAGGGTATTAATTATTAAGGACTTAATATCATAAATTACTAAATTTAACCTTGTTAAAATTTTGTAGATGGCACCAAACACAACAAACCCGGCTCCAAACAAAACATCACTACGGTCTCTCCTTGAGGGAGAAAAACTTAACCACACCAACTTTTTGGATTGGTACCGTAGTGTGAGAATAGTTCTCAAACAAGAAAAGAAAGAATATGTTCTCAATGAACCACTTCCTGAAGAGCCCCCTGCCATCCCTAAGCCCGCACACGATGCATGGCTTAAAAAGATGGATGACTCCATTGATGCATCATGTCTAATGTTGGCAACCATGATTCCTGACCTTCAGAAGGATTTGGAGAATCATTCGGCCTATGACATGATAAATCAATTGAAGGAGATGTTCCAACAACTTGCAAGGACAGAAAGGTTCGAAACTGTTCGAGCTTTCCATGCTTGCAAGATGGAGGATGGGCAGTCGGTTAGCTCTTATGTGCTCAAAATGAAGAGTCACATTGATTATTTGGCACGTCTTGGAATTGTGATGCCCGAAGAGCTAGCAACGGATATGATCCTTAACTCCTTGACAAAGTCTTTTGATCCTTTCGTCATGAATTATAACATGAATGGTTTGAACAAGACTATCCCGGAATTGCATGGGATGCTGATTACCGCGGAAAAGAATCTGCCTAAGAAAACCACTCAAGTTCTCATGATCAAGGAAGGTGGCACAAAGAGAACTAGACCCGAACACCCCACCAACTCCAAGGGCAAGGGGAAGGCAAAGGTTGTCAAAGGAAAGGGCAAGAAAGTTGTCCAACCATCCCGCCCGCCCAAGAAGAAGGCAAAAGTTGCCAAGGAAGACGCATGCTTTGAATGTGGCAAAGTTGGGCATTGGAAGAGAAATTGTCCTACCTATCTTGCGGAGTTGAAGAAGAAGAAGGTCGGTGAGGGCACTTCAGGTATCTATGTGATAGACCTAGAACTTTATAATTTATCTCCTAACACATGGGTATTTGATACTGGTTGTGGAACTCACATTTGTAATATGTTGCAGGGGTTCAAAAGGAGTAGGCGACTGAAGGCAAACGAGGTAGTACTCCGAGTTGGGAACAGTGCAAGGGTTGCGGTGGATTCAATAGGAAATTTTGATTTGTTACTACCTAATGGCTTGTATTTGACATTAACAAATGTTTATTATGTTCCTAGCTTGACTAGGAATATTATTTCGGTTGCTAAGTTGAGACAATGTGGATTTGATCTTTCCTTTATGAATGATGATATTTGTGTTTACAAAAACAATGTGTTCTATTTTGAGGCTAGGCCTTTAAATGGAATTTATGAAGTAAACCTTGATGAAAAGACTAACCATGGCTCTTTATACCACACTTTCACCAAGAGACCCAAATGTGATTTGAGTCAAATTTATCTATGGCATTGTCGCCTTGGGCATATAAACAAGAATCGCATATCCCAACTTCAAAAGAGTGGACTTTTGAAGGCAAATGAGAATGACTCATTTGATATATGTGAATCTTGTTTACATGGCAAGATGACTAAAGCTCCTTTCTCGGGAACCAATGAGAGGGCAAAGGACTTGTTAGGAATCATACATACGGATGTATGTGGTCCTTTCAAGCCAATGACTAGATATGGTGAAAGATATTTCATCACCTTCACTGACGACTTTAGTCGTTTTGGTTATGTTTATCTGATTAAACATAAACATGAGGCATTTGAAATGTTCAAAACGTTTCAAAGTGAAGTGGAAAACCAACTCAACAAAACAAATAAAGTTCTACGTTCTGATAGAGGAGGTGAGTACTTAACTACAAACTTTATGGATCATCTTAAGACTTGTGGAATTGTTTCACAACTTACTCCACCTGGAACACCACAACATAATGGTGTATCTGAGAGGCGGAACCGAACACTATTGGATATGGTTCGATCCATGATGAGTAGAAGTACTCTACCTTTATCATTTTGGGGTTATGCTTTACGAACAGCTGCTCGTCTCCTAAACATGGCACCTACTAAGAAGGTAGATAAAACGCCTTATGAGATATGGCATGGAAGGGTTCCATCTTTATCCTATCTCAAGGTATGGGGTTGTGAAGCTTATGTTAGACAAGAAGCTTCAAACAAACTAGAACCCCGTTCAATTAAGTGTATCTTTGTAGGGTATCCGAAAGTTTGTCTTGGATACTACTTCTACAATCCCATAGAGAATAAGATATTTATTTCTCGAAAAGCTGAATTCCTAGAAAACAAGTTTCTGACGGAAGAGGCTAGTGGGAGGTTTGTGGAGCTTGAAGAACTTCAGGAACCACAGCCTGATACACAAGAAATTGGATCTAGCATTCAACAAGAAATTGTTGAACCTGAACAAACAGTTGATCAGGAACAAATTGTAACACAAGGTGTTCGTAGATCTGGTAGGGTTCGATTTGAACCTGAAAGGTATGGTTACCTTATGATGGAAGAGGAATGTTATACGATAGATTCTGATGAACCCGTCAACTACCAGAGTGCAATGTCAGATCCTGAATCTGATAAATGGCTTGAAGCCATGAACACTGAGATGCAATCCATGCACGATAACCAAGTATGGGACTTGGTTAATCTTCCCACCAATTGTAAGACCGTTACGAACAAGTGGGTTTTCAAGAAGAAAACCGATGTGGATGGAAATGTTCACACTTTTAAGGCAAGACTTGTCGCTAAAGGATACTCACAAACTCATGGTATTGACTATGATGAGACCTTTTCACCAGTGGCAATGATCAAGTCGATTAGGATACTTTTTGCCATAGCCGCATACTATGATTATGAGATATGGCAAATGGATGTCAAGACCGCTTTCCTTAATGGACACTTATTGGAAGATGTCCATATGGACCAACCTGAAGGTTTTGTCGATCCCAAGCATCCAAACAAAGTGTGCAAGCTTAAAAGATCCATCTATGGATTGAAGCAAGCGTCTCGAACATGGAACATCCGATTTGATGAAAAGATCACAAATTTTGGATTCATAAAAAATGAGGATGACTCCTGTGTTTATAAGAAAGCTAGTGGGAGCATAGTCATATTCCTAGTATTGTATGTAGATGACATACTTCTATTTGGAAATGACATCCCAACCTTGAAAGGTGTCAAAACGTTCCTTGAGAACTGTTTCTCAATGAAGGACTTAGGAGAAGTTGCTTATGTATTAGGTATAAAGATCTATAGAGATAGATCTAAGAGACTTATTGGTCTAAGCCAAAGTGTATATATTGATAAAATCTTGAAAAGGTTCAAGATGCAAGACTCTAAAAGAGGATTCTTGCCAATACCACATGGCACCATCCTAAGTAAGTCTCAGTGCCCAAGCACTAGGACTGAACATGAAAGGATGAAACATGTCCCATATGCTTCGGCAATTGGGTCCATCATGTATGCCATGTTATGCACTAGGCCCGACGTCTCATGTGCCTTAAGCATGACTAGTAGATATCAACAGAACCCAGGTGAAGCCCACTGGACTGCTGTAAAGAACATTCTTAAGTACTTAAGAAGAACTAAAGACATGTTCTTAGTTTACGGTGATTTGGAAGAAAGCTTAAAGGTAAAGGGTTACACTGACGCAAGCTTCCAAATAGATAGGGACGATTCGAGATCTCAATCTGGGTATGTCTTTATTTTAAATGGAGGAGCCGTGTCTTGGAAGAGTTCCAAACAGGAAGTGATTGCACAATCCACTACAAAATCAGAATATGTTGCTGCTTCAGAAGCTGCTCAAGAAGCTGTCTGGATGAGAAAGTTCATTAAAGATCTAGGGGTTGTTCCTTCCATTCGGGACCCTATAGAACTCTTCTGTGACAATCTAGGTGCTATAGCTCAAGCAAAGGAACCTAGATCACATCAAAAGACCAAACACATTCACCGAAGGTATAACTACATACGACATGAAGTTAAGAATGGTGAAATAAGTATTCACAAGGTTCATACATATCAGAATTTGGCAGACCCATTCACGAAGCCTTTACCCCAAGCTAAGCATGAAAGTCACGCTAAGGGTATAGGACTTCGTTTTTCTAATAAATGGATTTGATTTGTGTTTAGTATTTTATGAATATGAAATTATGTAAACAACAAAAATTATGTAATATATGTGACGTGATGTTTCATTCATAATTTTGTGTTTTAATATTAGCATGTTTAATCCTTGAATAATCTAATTATTCTAAATGTCCATAGTCGATCATAGTTGTGGGAGCAATTATGAAGTAAGACTAATATGAATTGGATTGGTTGACTTTTATGGGTAAAAGTAGCAAAAGGTTGCAACCAAATTCATAGGTACTTGTCAGTGAACAAGTATTGGACTTGACCCGGTTCAAGATCACTCCATGGATCATCATCATAAGTGATTCTTGAATAAAGGTATTATCATTGTATCCTTAGACCTGAGATGCATATTTGGGACTCAATTGTAGGGAGTACTATGGCTTGATATGGTTCACAGTTGTTCTTGAAACATAGACAACCATAAAGGCCATACTCATGTATAGTACTAACTATATGAAGGGCGTATGTAGTCAAGACGGGATTTGTTCCTCTTATGTGTTGAGAGTTAGACATCTAAGGCGCCTGATTTAAAGTTGGACATTAAAATGAGAATGATTAAGATCCATGTCTCATGTTCAACATGATGTCTGTGACAAAGGGATGATTGATAGATAACCTTGTACATCAATTAGAGCCTTGTGCTTTTGAAGAATTGGATGTTGTTGAATGGCATTATGTCATGTATTATTGGGGGCAGTGAAATGTTGCTAGACGTTCATCACTGCCGTATCATTCTATGATGCAACCTTGTGCAAGTGGGAGATTGTTAGTTCTATATGCCCAAGGATGATCATAAAATGATATGACTAATAATACATGATCCTATAGGGTCACACCAACAACAAGTTTGACACCAAATTGATCATTTGGAATGTTAAATTTGATTTAACATCAAATGATACTAATCTTGCATTTTAATTTTGTAAGTTATTATTATTTAAGGTAAATAATAATAACTCCAAAATTAATGGTTGATTAATAATTCATATGTGATGAATTAACTAAGTATAACAATTAAATTGTTTAAGTTGTTAAATGATTTAATTGATTTATAAGTAAGCCTTTTATTTAATTTAATTGGTAAATTAAATTATATATATATATATATATATATATATATATATATATATATATATATATATATATATATATATATATATATATATATATATATATATATATATATATATATATATATATATATGTAAATATATATATATGTAAGTATGTATATATTTATGCATTTAAGATTGCATGTTCAAATGGTTTATTTATATATTAATTCATGGGTTAAATGTTATCCCATTAAAGAAAAATGAAGATGTATTATTTATAAGCTTTTAATGTATAAGCTTTATAAATAATAAAAGCCCAAAATCATCCTCCTTTTTGACTTAAAATAGCCGGCCATCATAGTGAAGACATGGCATGCTTGGAAGTCTTAAAAGTGGTGTAAGATTATTTATGTCTTCTAGGTTTGACCATAGGGAACATGTTTTGTCTTTCCTTTAAGTATAAGGCAATTGTTCTCTCTTTCTTTGGTTGTGTGTGGCCGACCAAGAGCAAGAGAGTGAGAGAGCATCTTCATACTCAAATATCAACCAAGAACACCCATCTTATTGCATGCAAAAATCGTTTTTCAAGCTACAAGACCAAGAGTGTTCTTATTGCAAGTTTTGGAACTAGCATTCAAGAGTGTTCAAGCTTGTGGTGGATCAACTATAGAGGGAATCTTCCTTGCTTCCTAGCCATCACAAATCGTCCATATCAAGTCCTAGAAGAAAGGTTATGATCTTGAACTTAATCTATGCTTGTTCTTCATCTTATCTCTACATGCATGTAGCATGATCCTTTGGAAATGAAATTCGTGTTCATGATTTTTATGCTTCCGTTGAAACTTCAAGTTTTTGAAACTCATAACATGAACAAGGATTTCCAACATAATTTACTCTTGAATCGGTATTTAAGGTGGAAAAAAATAGACTTCAAGGAAAAATAATGTGTACCATAGGTCTAGGGTTTTCTAAATCAAAGGTTTTTGGATCTAGGAGCAGAAAGTGCAATGACGGTTTTCGTGGAATGTAACACTACAATTTACTTGATATGTATATAAAGAAGTACATATTGTGATGAGGTGATGATGTGGTGGTTTTTGTGGAAAAAAGGGACCAAAATGCAAGAAATTTTGTTATAAGGGGCATTTTTGCCAAAATGGTGAAACTATGGGCTAAGGCTGATTTTAACAAGGACTAAGATTGATAATAAGTTTATTTATGGGGTATAACTATAAAACTTAATAGTTTCAAAATTTGAAATTAGTTTTGTGCCTAAAATGAGAAGTATGAAAGTGTAGGGACCAAATGGCATTTTCTCATTTTAGGGAGGTATAAATAGGGAGTCTTCTCCCCATTTGTTCACTGGAACAAATTCAGCCACGGGAGAGATGGATATATGGCAATTTCTTGGAGTTCTTGAAGAATTGAGCTCGGTTTTGAAGAATTAAACAAGTATTGGTTGATTTCTAACCATTTAGAAGTAACAATCCATCTTTTTAGTTTGAAAACTCATTTAGGGTTCATGGATGATCCAAGTATTCTGATTTTATTAATGATATTGAACTTATTTCAGACCTCATGGGTCTTAATCCTTGTCTTAATGGGTTTAGGAATTGAAATCCTAAACCCTAATGTCATTTTTGGGATTTTCGGATTTCCACTGTTCTGAACCTGATCTTATAAAAATCGTATAAAATCATAGGAGTATCATTTAGACTTGAAACTGGTGCCCAAAGTTCCGTGTCTGAGTTGGTTACGTTTCTCTAGTTTTGACCAAAGCCTTGAATGTCTTTATCTAGAGTGCAAAGTACTAGTTTTGTCGACTAGTCCGAATCTGGCAGCTTTAATATCCGATTTTGTTAAAATCATATAACATTGTGTGTTTGTCAATTTTGGATGAATCATACCTTTTTGGAAAGGTATAAGTGTCTAATTTCATGGTCCAGAAGCCCTTGGACTAACTCGAATCCTAAGTCATGTGAAAGTTGCAATCTTCATTGACTACTCCAGGGGTGCACTGTGCAGTGACTTCTAATTTGTAAAATTCATAAGTGATAGTAGGAGAATCATTTAAGGGCAAGGCCAGTGGGAAACGTTCACTACATGTTTCTAGTTTGTTCACATCAAATTTCAGAACCCAATTCCCTATGATTCTCATTCTTTGTTAATATCATTGAGGGTTGATTTTGTGACTGTTTTGTAATTTGTGGTGACTTGGTGGATTTTTCATTTGCAAATGGAAATTGCAAATGACTTGAGGTCAGGCCCTATGGTCTTGAACTTGGGTCTAGTTCCAACATGACTTTTATTAAGTTTAATATCTGAGGTTTCCTTGTTCATCTGTTGCAAATCCGGTTATGGGTCAAAAATCAGCATTGCTGTCAAATCTTTCTTTTTGTGGTTTTAACCTTGGTTGTGGGTTTAGAATTGGTAACGGATGTCGGGACCTCTACAAACTTATTAAAGATAATTAATAACCTTTATGATGTATTTATAAGGTAAAGGGAGGGTATAGTGGGACACGGTATGTGTCGGGTATCGGGAAAATACATGTATACTTATATAATTATAAGTAGAGTAAATTACTGAAATCGTCCCTGTGGTTTCGTGAAATTGCACGTTTGGTCCCTAACATTTATTTTGCACTCGGACCGTCCTTGTAGTATGATTTTATTGCGTTTTTTGTCCCTGACAGACATAAAAAGACTATATTGCCCTTTACTTTTTTTCTGATTTTTATTACTTGTTTAATATTTAATAGAGTAAATCATGTAAATCATAAATAGATGGGTCCCGACACAATCTCCCTCTCTCCCTTCCAATCCACCGTTCACTTCCTGCAACCTTCGTTCAACCACTACAGTGCGTTTTTGTTCACCTTCGACAACACCTTTGTTTAACACTCCATTATTCACCTCCTAGAAGCACCACCGTTCACCTATCAGCAACACCATCGTTCACCTCTAGCAACCACCAAAGTCCACCTCTACCAACCTCTACATGTCACCACACCAGATGAACTTTAACCAAAATAACAAATCATCTGTAATCGGAATCAAAACCTATAATCAAACCACCACCTGTCATCACACCAAATCAAATGAAATTGAACCAAAATAAAAAACAATTCCCATGTAACAAGAATCAAAACCTGTGATCTAACCTAAAAAAATATTGATCAAAATCAAACCAAACCAAAATAAAACAAAAGTAAAAGATATTTCGAAATCGATTGCGTTTCGTTCCTCTCCAAAATATGGTTCCGAAATCATAATTTCTTAGAACTCATAAACGACTTCTGGGAAGAACGCACAAACGAAGGCGAAGATAGTGGCGATGGCTCTGATTCATGTCACGGATGGTGGTGTTGGCTACGATTCACGTCACGTATGGAGGCATTGGCTCTGATTCACCTCAAACAGAAGGCGTTGGATCCTATTAACATCAAACAAATGACGTTTGTGGTCGTGATTTCACTAAAGACTCCGGGATCTAGGGCTAAACATGGTGGCTTTTAGTAAAAGCGATTATTGTGGTTGGGATGTTAGTAAAGGAGATGGTGGTGGTCGGGATTTCAGTCAGGCGTAGTGGTGGTAGTGAAATCTATAAAGCAAATTAGGGCTTTGATATGTAGGGTTGAATACGTGAGGAGACAAAGGGACGAGGGGTTGGGCCCAGACTTTTTTTAATAAAAAAACAATCATTTAACATAATTTTATATAGAAAAAAGTCTAATAAGAGTAATATAGTCTTTTTATGTATGTCAGGGACGAAAAACACAATAGAATCATACTATAAGGACGGTCCGAGTGCAAAATAAATGTTAGGGACCAAACATGCAATTTTCACCAAATCACAGGGACGATTTCAGTAATTTACTCTTATAAGTAATAAATGTGAACGTTAATTCGTTCTAAGCACTATCACGTGGAATGTAGGTTAGGGGAAGAAGGAGAGTTCTTGAGTATCACGTGCTTGTGTGTGCAACCTACTTCTACTTATCAGGTGAGTTTCTCACTATATTGTATAGACGTTATATGTGCTTTACCGTATTTTTGTGTGCTTGTAAAATGTTTGTGGATAGCACCAAGTTGTGTGTATTTTATTAATATTATACATTCCTTTTATAGTGGTAATTGTTGGGGTATGGTGTGTGGTTAGTACTAGACGTGTCTAGGTCTAGTGTGTAGAGAATACGGGCTCGACGTACTGAGCAACATAGAGATGTCCGCAAGATGCACTGAGTAGATACGCATGGCTCGACGTACAGAGTATGCGTGGCTCTGAGGGTTGAATGGTCTATTGAGCAGATACGCATGACTCGACGAACAAAGTATGCGCGGCTCGAAATGCTGAGTAGGAGAGTATAACTCGACGTACTGGGTAGAGCGGATTACGTGTTTATTTTACTGTGATGTATGGTTGTATTTTTATAGGGGTTGGGTATGTGTAACTGACATGCTGTGTAGGTGTTGGAACTCACTAAGCTATGTGCTTAAACTTTCCCTATTAAATTACTATTTCAGGTTTGTACAAGTGGAAGTGACGATCAGGCATGACGGGTACACACTGATGCAGCTTATTTTGAAAATTTATATTGAGTTGACTTTGTCTTGTTGACTTCCGCTGCTGGATTAATTTGATATTAAATGTTTTCTTTAAATAATTAAAGATTTTGAGTTGTTATATTTATAAACATAATGTGTTTTTACTGAAATTGTTTTATTATTTATTTTTAATTCTGTTTAAAAACTGGGACGTTACATGGAAGGTGCTTGCAACTATGCTGGCTGTGAATAGCGATGTCTCGAGGGCAAGATCCTACAAACACCAAAAACATACACAAAGTACATTTTTATTGCATTAGAACCAAAGTACAATGTTGCTTTAAACCAAAATCTGAAGTACAATGTCGTTTCTAAAGCTCATGTGTTACAATGAATCTACGAATTTGAACCTACAATTTAGTAATTCCTAAAAACGTCAAGAGACCTTACGACTTTTAGAAAGTAAAGTTAGCCCACGTAGACTTCAAAGGTAGGACATACATATGGTTTTGAGAAATAAGCCTACATACAATGAAAAACTGTCAATTACTGGATAACAGGTTACAAATTAAAGTTTATATTAGATTTTTGAAAGTCAAATAAATTTCTTTTTCAACGGTATATTTTAAGGACATATGCTTTTGAGCAATAAGCCTACACACAAGAATCAAACCTTGAAAGACAAAGTATGTTGCTTTCATATTTCTTCTTTAACCTGCAAATACAACAAAAGAATCAGACCATGAAAGTACATTGCTATTGGCCAAACACAAAGAGAAAGTACGTTGTGGTAGAGAAATTTCTCTACAGCAAAAATAAGAAAACATTGTGGTATGTCCCGTTAATTTTTAATTTTAAAACATAAAAATTGGATCATATACCAAACTAATAAAAATTGGAATACTTATTTTTGCTGTAGAGAAATTTCTGTGAATCCATGCCATCTCAAACAAATTTCTTTAAAGTCAAAGCTTTCTTAATCCAGTTTTTCATGTTTAAAATTTAAAAACCAATTATGACTTACTAAGATCGATTAGGGACAAAAATGTCAACAAAATTGATCTGGTCGTGAGCCTACCAACATGTCAATAAAATTAACGGGACATACCACAAAATTTAGATGTAAATTCCATTGAAGCAAACCCCTGTTAATTATCATCAAATGTACACCCATGTTTAATGATCATTTTCATGATCTAGGTGTTTGAGATGTAATCTTCACAGCAGTTATAATATCTAGTCCAATCCGATCACGATGCTATTGATTGTATAAAGGTTAATTTCTTCAAACTCAACATCATCTGCTATGGTTTTAGCATTAGAGACACCCAGCGTAACTTTTCTCTCATATTTGTTCTAAGACAAAAAAAAAAGATATGAGAAATCAAATGATGAATATTAATCTTCAAAATTACTACATAAAATAAAAATTAAGTAATTACAGTTGAAACTTCTAATATGTCCTGCAATTAACACCAAGCTCACCCAAAGTCGAGAACTCGGTGAATTTGGTTAATGTTTCTACAAATCGTGAAATACGAGAAATAAAAACTTACAAAACAACAAGATATGTTACCAAATATAAAAAAAAACCAATAAGGGTTTGTTTTGACAAGATGTGGGAGAAAGTGCAAATGTGAAGAAACACACCCTTTCTCTTCTTTCCTTCGTAAAAATATGTACAAAAAACAACTAAGAATGTTAGTTTGGCGTTTTTAATTAGAGATTGCAGTGGTGCGACAGTGATAGAAAGAGAGGGAGAGAGAAGAAACAGATGATGGGGACTACAGTGGTGCGAGACTGATGGGTACCGGTGTGATTGTAGATGATGGTGGTGCAGGGAAATGATGGTGGAGCTGACGAACGGTGGTTGCGATGGGGGCTTAACAGCTTAACCTTCTTTCCCCCTATGGTTAAGGCATGATGAACATAGGAATGAGAGATCGAATACGAATACAAATAAACGAACAAATTATAAAAAGATTTCAGGAATCGCATACCTTTAGTCATTTCTCTTTTATTCAGATCGAATACGATGTCGTCTTTTAGCAGAGAAGGAGGCGCAGTGGAGGTTGTTTTGGTGGTTTATGGTTGTAGCATCCCTGGTTGCGGTAAGGGAGATGGTGACAATGATGATGAATAAGGTCGGAGTCGTGGTTGTAAGGGTGATAGAGGTGTTGGAGGCATTGTTGGCCTAGAATGGTGGAGGCGGCTTTGATTCCATTCGGTGATGTAGTAGGTTAAAAATGATGGCGGAGACCGATTTGAAATCAAAAGGGAGTGGGGGAAACAAATGAGGAGCCGGTGGGGAATTAGGGATGAGAATCGGTCCGGATTCGGACCGAGAACCGAAGAACCGAGAACCGATTTTATAGGAAACGAAGAACCGGGAACCGAACCGAATACCCCGGTTCCGGTCCGGTCCGGTTTCGGTTCCGGTTCGGTTATACAAGTAGTGTGCTATTAAGAAATGTGTTCGGTTCCGGACCAGGCCCGAACCGGACCGAGAACCGAATAACCGAGAACCGATTTTGTGGGAAATTGAGAACCGGGAACCAAACCGAATACATGGTTCCGGTTCCAATTCGGTCCTGGTTCCGGTTCGGTTCCCGGTCCGGTCCGGTTCTCTGGGTCAAAAGCTCATCCCTACGGGGAATACATCCGGGTTTCAAATTTTGAATCAACCGCCCAAAATCAGATATATTTTAAAGCATTGAGGAGTTGTACATGTCTTAAAATTTAAGATCTTAATGCATTATAAAACTTTTAACTTATATATGCTTTATATAATGTTATATATATATATATATATATATATATATATATATATATATATATATATATATATATATATATATATATATATATATATATATATATATATATAAAGAGGGTCTAGGCGGGTCTGGGCGGGTCTAGGCGGCCAAAATTTCAATTTTTCAAATTTTAAATTTTACAATTTTTTAAAAAATTTCAAATTTTCAAAAATTTTAAAAATTCAAAAATTTTCAAATTTTTAGATTTTTAAATTTAAATTTAGAAAACTTCAAATTTTCAGAACAATAATATATATTATATATTTTTATATTAATAATATTAATTTTATGTTATTAGTAATTTCAATTTTTTATTTTATATATATATATATATATATATATATATATATATATATATATATATATATATATATATATATATATATATATATATATATATATATATGAAAATCGGTGGCTAAGTTATGATTTTTAATGATTAAAGTTGTCAAAAATATCATTAATTAGTCTAAACATTTCGATGTTTGATTACTTGCATATGTAAACACTTAGATTTGCCAACTTTTTATGCTTATTTATTAATTTTGTAGGGATATAGATAATATTTAAATTTTAAAAAATAAATTTTATTACAATTAATACTCCCCGCCTAGGCGCGCCGACTAGTCCTCGCCTAGACTGACTAGTCCTAGGCCCCAGTCGACCGCCCGCCTACCGCCTAGCGACTTCTACAACCTTGATATATATATATATATATATATATATATATATATATATATATATATATATATATATATATATATATATATATATATATATATATATATATATATATATATATATATATATATATACATATATATATATGTATATATATATATATATATATATATCTATATATATGTATATATCTATATATATATATATATATATATATATATATATATATATATATATATATATATATATATATATACATATATATATATGTATATATATATATATATATATATATATATGTATATATATATATATATATATATATATATATATATATATATATATATATATATATATATATATATATATATATATATATATATATATATATATATATATATATATATATATATATATATGTTAGGATTCTGATTGTGATGAGATTTGACATCCGAAGTACATATGTTCCTGTCCGAAGTTTTGGATATGGTTGATACGAAGCGGTTGATGATACGAAGTCTACGTGCTTATCTAATGACAGTTATTTTTTGAACTTATATTTCATTATAGATAATGTCTAGGGTTTTTATGCTTATCTGTAACTAATTGGATTAAGTGTTTATCCTGAAGATCTATTGAGATCACTGAAGGAAGGACCGTTTACTGCTAATGTTCAGACCAGATTTGCTGCTAAATCTGGTGAAGCCGCAACTCCTCCTGTTGATCCTGAACTCATGATTGCTGTGAACAAGAAGAAGATAGAGAATGACAAAAGATTCATGCGAGAATTGAAAAGTGGTCTACCTCCTGTTGCCCTCAATCTGGTTCGAAGATCAAAATATGCAAAAGAGATTTGGGATAGACTGAAGATGCGATACGAAGGTAGTGATGTCATGAAAAAAGAGCAAAGTCAACAACATTCTGGCTGATTTCAACAATTTTAAACAACTGGATAATGAGAAGATTGATCAGACGTTTGAAAGGTTTACTGATGTGGTGTATGAACTGGAGAAACATGGAGTATCAAAGACTTCGCATGAAACAAACTTTCGTTTCATGCAATGTCTCCGAAGGGTGTGGAAGCAAATCACCATGATGGTGAGGGCTCATGAGAAGATCAACTCTTACTCTCTCAAAGAACTCTACAATCTACTCAAATCATATGAGTATGATGTTCTGGATGAAGCTAGTGATCCACCGAACGCTGGCACTCTTGCTTTTGTTTCAAAAATTGAATCCGATGACGTCACTGATACTGAAGATGAAGGTGAAGAGAATGAAGAAAGTGATACGAAGGCACTATACTCCAACAACAATAGGAACTTTCAGAAATGACCACATAACAAACCTAACTTCAATCGAAACATCAACAATGGAAAACAGCCAACCAAACGTGCTGAATACTCCAAACCGAAGTCTGATGCAACTCCTCAACCTAAAAAGAAGTTGTTAGGTGATTCTGGTTACGACTGTAACTATTGCTTTGGAAAGAATCATTTAGCCAAAGACTGCATGCTAAAGAAAGAAAATGAGAAGAAGGAACGAGTCAAAGATGAAGCATACTATACGAAGAAGCTGGACGAGGTTCGTACGAAGACTCAAAACATGTCACTCATTGCTTCCAATAGTGGTGATGGTACTTACCAAATTTGGTCATCTGGTTCGGATGACGATGAAATCCGTAGACCTACTCATGGGGCAATGTTTGCTGCACATACTGGCCATGGCATATGCTCCGAAGGAGAGAGTTCGGATGAAGAAGAAGAAAGCAAGATAACAAGTGTCTGTCTGATGGCACAAGGAGTAAACTCTTCGTCCAATGCTCGCATTACCATTCCAGAACATGTATCACTTTTACTACAAAACTTTAATGTTTCTGAAGAACTTTTTATTAATGACCTTAACGAAATTACTTCTGACTGTCTGCATATGAATCAACTACTTGTTTCAGCAAATAGTGATGCGTGTCAGGCAAAGGATGAAGTAACTTCGCTCAAGGCCAAGCTAGAAGGAATGCGTGGGGCATTAAAGAAAAGTCAATTAAGGATAGAAATTTTAGAAGAAAGTAGGGAACACTACATGAATAATAATGAATTGTTATTAAAACAAAGGAATATTTTTTGTGAAACCGCTAAACGTTTATATGCTTATATAACACGAATTTATCATTCTTCTGATATTTCTTTGGATCATCATAAAAAATTACTACCTTTTATTGAGTTTAAGATACAAGATGTAGATTCTATTTCATATGAATACGAATCTATTGTTTCATCAATTGAAATTCCAAACCCAACTTATGCTCATGGTATTGTTCCATTTGAAATTTTTTTAAGTCTTAATGATTTATTAAAAGTAATGGATAAATCTTAACCCACAATTCTTCTAGCAAATAAAAGTGATTATGTGAATGTTATTATTGATACTTCTGAAAATGACTCTAATTCTGATTCTGATATTGAAGAAATAGACTGTAGTGATTTATCACAAAAGAAAACTTCATCAGTCTATTCTTCAAAATCCGAATCTAAAGAAAGTACCAATACTCATCAAGAAAATTATCCTAAGGTTAAACAGATATCTTCGGATGATAAAATCAAAACGTTTCAAATTCTTAGCACTTCGGATAACTACTCAGAATATGTAGATAATAAATCCAAAAGACTTGTTGAACAAGCATGTACGTATCCAAAAGTTGCAAACTTTAAAAATACAGTTTTCATCAAAAAGGGTGTAAAACTTGAAGATAGTTGCAAACTTCTGTTACTTATGAAAGAAGACAATACAACTGTAACAGCCGAAGGTTTTTTCTCATCTGATAAAATGCTCGAAAACACTTTGAACGCTGAGATGGAATTTAAAATAAATAAGCGAAAACAAGAAATGCATCAGATGAAAAACACCTTCGGACGTCATAATAATCAAAGTTTTTCGAACAATCGAAATGTTTCAAACAATCGAAATTTTCCAAATAATCGAAATTCTTCAAATACTAGAATATTTGCAACAAATAAAAATCAATTAAAGACTCAATCTTCGGTTGAAAAGCATAAACAATTTGACGATAATAGACGAAGAAAGAACTATCGTGATTCTCAAAACAAAAAAGAAAGCATTTCAACATCAACAAAAGTCTTTTAAAGTAAAAAACTATTCAGCAACACCTAAGAAAATCGTTTTTGAACCTGCAAAACCTATCTGTTCAAACAAAAAGTATGAAAAAGCAACTAAGAAAACCTTTACTAAGGGAAGCAACCTAGTTGATACGTTTCATGTTTGGCTTGATAAGAACATGGATTTGTTTAAAGATAAAAGCTTAACAACTCAAGACTTTAAACTTGCTTATGAAGAGTTCTTATGCGAATCTACTCAATGTAGTACTTCATCTTTGAAGTCTTTACTCTCAAACAAAAAATGGGTTCCTGTGAAACCAAAACCACCTTCGACATTGTGTTTTAAAGAGCAAAAACAAAAGAAAATTTTGAAATAGGTTCCAAAAGTCACTAAAACTCAAATAAATGAGCCCTTCCATTGAATCAAATATTGCTTCAACTTCTGGCACCAAAAAGGATGATATGATCGTTTCATGGATCTATGATCCGAATACTTACCCTCAAGGACCCAAGCCATGTTAGGTACCTGAACTCTCTCTCTAAATTGTAGGTAATGATCGATAAGCAGTACAATAAGGAATGGTATATCGACAGTGGCTGCTCACAACACATGATGGGGAGGATAGAGTACTTAAGGGACTTCAGAAGTTTAGAAGATGAAGGTGATGTAAAGTTTAGGAACAACGAAACATGTCCCATAAAAGGATATGGAAAGATCACTAATGGAAAATTCACCATAAATCGAGTTGCTTACGTAGAAGGATTAAAACACAATTTAGTTAGTGTCTCTCAACTAGTTGTGGGGACTGGTTTAAAAGTTTCATTCGCCAAAGCTGGTAGTGTGATCAAGAAGAAAAAGACCAAGGAAGTCTTGATAAAATCTTCAAGGAAGGGTGAAATGTATCCACTGGATATGAAGCCAATTGTTGGACCACCTTCCATTTGTCTACTCTCTAAAGTGTTGGATTAGGTGTCTAAGCCATGACTTGTAATTGAACTTTTATCTTATGGTTAAAAGCAAAGTCCATTTGGGTTGCCCTCATGGGTGGAGGAAAGATAGTTCAGTAGAGAGAATAGTTGATTTATTAATTGTATAATAAATCAATAGAAAATATATATATAGTTTATTAATATATTTAAGTGCTAATATATTAATTAGAAACTATATTAATTAATTGAGATTTAATCTAGAATTAATTGGATTTAATTTGGAGATTAAATTAATTAATTAAAAGGTGCAGGGACTGGTTTGGTATTTATTCAATAGTTGAATAACTGGCCAGGAAAAACCAGGGACCAAATGTGGCGCCAACTTGGAGGCTCCTCCAAGGGATTGGCGAAACCCTAATTAGGGTTTGGTAAGCCTGGTCCAAGTGGTCAAAAGCCTTGTCCAGTTGGAGGCTCCTTAGGGTTTCAGGTGTAACCCTTGGAGGCTATAAAAGGAACCCCCTGGCACCTCATTCTTCACGCCATCTTCTCTCTGGATTTACTCTGCTGGACTGATTCTTCCATCCCCTGGGTGTGACTTTCATCTGAGGCAGGATAATTTTGCTGCTGCTTAAAAGGATCATAAGATCAAAGGTTGGTTTTTCTTAATTCTTCTTTAGAATTGAATTGTATCTTTTAGGTTCTTAGTTCTAATCTTCATAGAAGAAAACATAGATCAATATTAGGGTTGCATGTGAACCTTAGGTTATTTTGTGTTCATTGATTGCATAGAAACCCTTCAGTGGTATCAGAGCTAGCTTGTTTTCTTGTGTTTGATTATGAACTGCTTGAATTGTTTTGTGCCTAAGGGTTATTGGCGAAAATTAACCCTTGGGAGGAGGCCAAAATCGATCCCAAGGCTAGGGTTTCCTAACCCTAGCCGCCACCCTCCCTTGGTCCCCCTTGAATGCTTGATTTGCTTGCCTTAATTATGTGTTGTTATTTTTGGTATCTAAATCAACTAAAATAACTTGAACCCTAATTCCTTGGCTTGTAATTTTCGAAATTCATGGGACCATTACAGGTTAATTAATTTGATTAATTGGTAATCTGTAACCTAGATTTAATTAATTTAATTAATTGATTAATTAAAGGCAAATTAAATCTGCCTTAAGAATTAATTAAAATTTTCAAGAAAATTAGAATAATTTGAGAAAATTAGAATTTAATTAATTCTAAAGATATTTTAATGAGATTAAAATATATCTTATATATATTTAAAATTAAAAGTTAATTTAATATGTATAAGAAAAATTGGTTAGTCTACCGCTAGTAAGCCTCATTCACAAAACTGTCCTATAAAGAGGGTATAAGGCGACTGACTATAAAATGTTAGTCTAATGGGTATCTACTCTTACCCACCGCTCTCCTGGTCAGTCGAGTGTCGTTAGCTGAACGGGTATGATAGAACCGCTAAGCCTCTTAAAAGTATAATGCTATAATTGAAAGTACTAGAACCCTAAAACAAATCCCAATCTAGTTACTTTAGGAAAATGTGAATTTGATGCTACCCCATGAAATTGCACATTGCACTTTATGAAACGTTGGTGGAGCGTGTGTGGTTTACCGGCACACCAATAGGGGTTCATAAAGAGTGGCAATGGGTGTCTCGGGTGTTATCATTGTTGATGGAGCGTGTGTGGTTTACCGGCACATCAATTTGAGATGATAATGGATCCCGAGAGCACCAAGCTAATTTGCATGGTTATTCACACCCGGTTTGTGATCCTCGGCATCCCAGTCACAAACGGTGGGGCATATCCGAGATTAAACATGCTATTGAACAGTTCAATAAATCTCATAAGAAACTAGGAATTCCATTTATAATAAGATTATTTTTCCGCGGTGGAATCGGCTGAATCGTCATTCGCCTACCTTTATAAAATTTGCTTATAGATTACGGCATCCCTCTTCTATGTTGCAAATTGTTATAGTTGGATCCTAGCCTTATTTTATATTGGGTTATTATAAGGACCGACAAGTATCTAATTAAACTTACCTTCTTTTATAGATGTCTTCTGCTGATCAATCCGCTCCCCAATCAAACTCCAGTGTTCCCTCAATCCTCTCACTATGTTCCAGGGTTCAATTGAACGGGACAAACTATAATGACTGGATTAGAAACATCAAGATGGCTCTGAGGTATGAGAACAAAGAGTATGTTCTCGAGACCGAGCTTGTCGATGTCGACCCCGAAACTGCTACTCCCGAGGAAATTGCCTCGTACCAAAAACATACTGATGATGCAACCAAAGTGGCCTGCATCATGATCGCCACAATGAACCCCGAATTGCAGAGAATATACGAAGACTACTGGCCCTATGAGATGCACAAGGAGCTAGCGGAAAAGTTCCGCAAGCAAGAGCGCATCGAAAGGTGCGAAGTGGTCAAGGACTTCACGAACAGCAAACCCAAAGATGGAGAGTCCATCTGCACTCATGTGCAAAGAATGCAAGGTTACGTGGAGCGGCTTAGAAAGCTTGCGATGCCTGTACCGGAACAGTTGGCCGTTGACATAGTGCTTAACTCGTTGCCGAGTTCTTATGACCAGTTCAGGCTGGCTTATCATTTGAACAATAATCAGGCTAATATGACTGAGTTGCATCGCATGCTTCGAGTAGCTGAAGACGGGATGAAGGGTAAAAGTGTACCCTCGGTTAATCAGCCCGTTCTAGCCATTGGAAGTGGCAGAGGAAAGAAAAGGAAGGGCCCTCCTAAACAAAATTGGAGGGAAAAGGTTCAGGCCGGGTCATCCAGTAATGGCTCGAGAACCAAGACTTCCCAAATTCCTTGTGTGGCCAACCCCGATGAAGCAAACTGTTTCTACTGCAAAGAAAAGGGCCATTGGAAGAGAAGCTGCCCCAAATACTTGCAGGATGTCAAGGATGGGAAAGTAAAGCCATCGACAGCAGGTATATACACTATCTCTAAAAACTCACCATCTTCTAATTCTTGGGTCCTTGATACAGGATGTGGTTTTCACATTTGTTCTGATATGCAGGGCCTAAAGGAAAGCAGGGAGGTGGAGCACGGTAGACTGAACTTGATCATGGGCAATAGGAGATCGTCCCCTGTTACCAAGATTGGAGTTTATAGTTTAGTGCTTAGTAGTGAAGTTTGTTTAGATTTATTAGATTGTTGCTATTCGCCAGAAATGGCAAGAAATATTATTTCATTTCACGCATTATTCAGACAAGGATTTCATTTTTCTTTTGATAATAATATTGGATCTATTTCTGTTTTCAAAAATGGTATTTTGAATTTTACTGCTTATCCTTGTAATGGTGTGTATGAAACTGTGAAATGTGTTGACAATCTAGGACAAAGTGTAAATTATATTGATTCTACTAGTGACGTGGAAAAGGCATGTCTGTGGCATAGTCGGCTCGGGCACATCAGCAAGAAACGCATCGCCCAACTCCAAAAGGATGGAGTGTTGGAATCATTCGACCTCAAGTCGGATGATGTATGCGAATCTTGTCTGTTGGGCAAGATGACTAAATCACCTTTCAAAGGGTCTTTTGAAAGAGGTGAGGGTCTATTGGACATTATTCACACGGATGTGTGTGGTCCATTCAGATCAACCACAAAGGATGGCACGCGGTTCTACGTGACTTTTACCGACGATTTTAGTAGAAACGGTTACATCTACTTGATCAAGCACAAGTCGGACACCTTTGAAAAGTTCAAAGAGTTTAAGAACGAAGTAGAGAATCAATTAGGCAGGAAGATAAAGATGCTCAGATCCGACAGAGGCGGAGAGTATCTAAGTATCGAGTTCCTAGACTATCTAAAGGAATGCGGAATAGTTTCGCAGTTGACACCTCCCAGGACACCACAGTTGAACGGTGTTGCAGAGAGGCGCAACCGAACCCTGTTGGACATGGTTCGTTCCATGATGAGTCGAGCTTCACTTCCCATTCACTTCTGGGGGTATGCCTTAGAGACTGCCGCCCATATCCTCAATCTTGTCCCAACTAAGAAGGTTGCGAAAACACCTCATGAGATGTGGACGGGGAAAGCTCCCTCGTTGGCACATATCAAGGTCTGGGGTTGTGAGGCTTTCGTTAGACGAGAGACTCAAGACAAACTCGCAGACAGAAGCGAAAGGTGTTTCTTCATTGGTTATCCCAAACAGTCCTTTGGATATCTATTCTACAGACCGAGCGAGGACGTGGTCTTTGTAGCTAGACGAGCAGTCTTTCGAGAGAGAGAGCTCGTATTTAAAGAGGACAGTGGGAGTACCATTGATCTGGAAGAAATTCAAGAGTCATCAGATGACGCAACCTTAGGAGAAACTAGCAACCAACATGAGGAAGAAGTTCCTGTTGGCCCGACAGATGTATCCTTACCTCTTAGGCGTTCTGGTAGGGTTAGCATGCCACCCGAGTTTTATGGGTTCCATATAACTTCGGATGGGGACACGTTTGTCAGTGATAGGACACTGATAAATTTGGATGAACCAGCTAACTACCAGGAAGCAGTGGCAGGCCCTGAGTCTGCCAAGTGGAAAGAGGCCATGGATAGCGAGATCAAGTCCATGTATGACAATCAAGTTTGGAACTTGGTTGACAATGTACCGGGTCGAAAGACAGTCGGATGCAAATGGATCTTCAAGAAGAAGACCGACATGGACGGAAAGGTACACACTTTCAAGGCAAGACTGGTTGCGAAGGGCTTTACTCAAACCCCAGGGGTTGACTATGACGAGACCTTCTCACCAGTAGCTAAGATAAAGTCTATTAGGATTATGCTGGCCATAGCTGCATTTCATGACTATGAAATTTGGCAGATGGACGTCAAAACCGCTTTCCTTAATGGGAAGCTGACTGAGGATGTTTACATGAATCAGCCAGAGGGTTTTGTCGATGCAAAGTATCCTAATAAGGTGTGTAAGCTTGAGAGATCAATCTACGGATTGAAGCAAGCTTCTCGCAGCTGGAATCTTTGTTTCCATGAGAAAGTCAAAGAGTTTGGCTTCTCTAGGAGCGAGGATGAGTCCTGCGTATATGTCAAGGCTAGTGGGAGTATAGTCACCTTTCTGGTGCTGTATGTCGATGACATACTGCTCATGGGAAACGATATTCCAACCCTGCAAGATGTTAAGGCTTGGCTTGGGAAATGTTTCGCCATGAAGGACCTAGGAGAGGCTGCCTATATTCTTGGGATTAGAATATTGAGAGATAGGAAGAAGAGACTGATTGGACTCAGTCAGGGTACATACTTGGATAAGGTACTAAAGAGGTTTAGTATGGAAAATTCCAAGAAGGGAGAGCTGCCTATTCAAAGTAATGCGAAGCTGAGTAAGACTCAAAGTCCGAATACAGACGAGGAAATAGCTGAGATGAGTCGAGTACCATACGCTTCAGCTGTGGGATCGATCATGTACGCTATGACGTGTACTCGCCCTGACGTGGCTTTTGCCTTAAGCATGGTCAGTCGGTACCAGGGTAACCCTGGAAGGGCGCATTGGATAGCTGTGAAAAATATACTCAAGTATCTGCGAAGGACAAAGAACATGGTGTTAGTCCTCGGTGGCAGTGATACCTTGAGAGTTGAAGGATATACAGATGCCAGCTTTCAGACGGATAGAGACAGTGGTCGGTCTCAGTCGGGCTGGGTATTCCTTTTGAACGGTGGAGCAGTGACTTGGAAAAGTTCCAAGCAAGAAACAGTGGCTGATTCTACGTGCGAATCAGAGTACATAGCAGCAAGTGAAGCGTCAAAGGAAGCGGCTTGGCTGAAGAACTTTATCGGTGACCTTGGAGTAGTCCCGAGTATTCAGGAGCCCTTGGAACTGTTCTGCGATAATGAAGGTGCGGTCGCCTTGACAAAGGAACCGCGAGATCATGGAAAGTCCAGACATATCGACAGAAAGTACCACTACATCAGGCATAGGGTAGAAGAAGGTCACCTCCTTGTAAAGAGGGTATCATCGGAAGATAATCCTGCAGATCCCTTGACAAAGGCTCTGAGTAGGATTAAGCATAATCAGCATGCTAGGAGCATTGGATTAAGAGATGATATAAGTTTTAGTAATTAGATAGGTTCGAAACTTGTAACAATGTATTGTATTTGACTCTTGTGATTTAATAATAGAGATTTATTATGGTCAGTACTTTATCATTGTGTTTCATTTTGCATGTTTTACTTCCTGAATAATTGGATTATTCAAATATCCACAGTCGATTACACTTTAAGGGAGTAAGTGTGAAGTAAGACTGTCATGAATTGGTAATAGATTGACTAAGGAGTTAGACATTGCAATTGGATTGCTGAACCATTCGTGAGTACTTGGAAATGGAGATTTGAGTATTGGATAAACCCGCGCTCAATGGATTGCTTCATGGATTACATCACGAGCAATGTTGAGACGATAATATCTTTTGATCTTTAAGCTAAGACATATGAGTTATGATTTATTAGACGATTGTTCATTGATAATATGAAAACGCATCGGTAACTCGGTGTTATAAAACGTATTGTTGTGAGTGATTTGTCTGGTAAAAGACATAAGTATATGAGTCGAAGTTTATTCGTCCCTTGACCCTAACGGGAAACAGATATCTGTAGGCCTCTCGATGATTTTGAAGTTGACTAAAATGGTTGGCCAACCGGGACTAAATTGGTAGTCTAAAGAGTCATATGCAAATCGGAAATCGAGGAACAGTGAATCAGACCAGATTGATTTTATCCATGTCTTGGGTCTGAAAATATCTTGTTGGACGGAGGATCATCTGATCACTTATCTTTGGACAGAACTGACTGGGTCAGAGTTCAGACAATTAAAGTCATAGACTTATCCAAGTGGGAGACTGTTGGATTAGGTGTCTAAGCCATGACTTGTAATTGAACTTTTATCTTATGGTTAAAAGCAAAGTCCATTTGGGTTGCCCTCATGGGTGGAGGAAAGATAGTTCAGTAGAGAGAATAGTTGATTTATTAATTGTATAATAAATCAATAGAAAATATATATATAGTTTATTAATATATTTAAGTGCTAATATATTAATTAGAAACTATATTAATTAATTGAGATTTAATCTAGAATTAATTGGATTTAATTTGGAGATTAAATTAATTAATTAAAAGGTGCAGGGACTGGTTTGGTATTTATTCAATAGTTGAATAACTGGCCAGGAAAAACCAGGGACCAAATGTGGCGCCAACTTGGAGGCTCCTCCAAGGGATTGGCGAAACCCTAATTAGGGTTTGGTAAGCCTGGTCCAAGTGGTCAAAAGCCTTGTCCAGTTGGAGGCTCCTTAGGGTTTCAGGTGTAACCCTTGGAGGCTATAAAAGGAACCCCCTGGCACCTCATTCTTCACGCCATCTTCTCTCTGGATTTACTCTGCTGGACTGATTCTTCCATCCCCTGGGTGTGACTTTCATCTGAGGCAGGATAATTTTGCTGCTGCTTAAAAGGATCATAAGATCAAAGGTTGGTTTTTCTTAATTCTTCTTTAGAATTGAATTGTATCTTTTAGGTTCTTAGTTCTAATCTTCATAGAAGAAAACATAGATCAATATTAGGGTTGCATGTGAACCTTAGGTTATTTTGTGTTCATTGATTGCATAGAAACCCTTCATAAAGCCCCGTCGGACCTCAGCTGGTTATGGCATAGTAGGCTATCTCATCTGAACTTCAAGAATATCAACAAGTTGGTTTCTATTGATCTTGTCCGATGTATGCCAACACTGAAGTTTGATAATGACACGTTGTGTTCTGCTTGTGAACATGGGAAGCAAAAACGTCAAGCTCATCTAATTACCATAGACTCCAAGATTACTAAACCTCTTGAATTACTACACATCGATCTTTGTGGTCCCTCTACGGTCGAATCTCTTGGAGGAAAGAAATACATAATAGTTATCGTGGATGACTTTTCACGATTCACATGGGTAATCTTTCTACGACAAAAGTCAGACACACCTGCCGAACTCATAGCATTCATCAAGCAAATCGAGCTTCATTTAAAGAAACCAGTACGAGCTATCCGAAGTGACAATGGCACTGAATTCAAAAACCATACAATTGACTTGTATCTGAAGGAGAAGGGGATTACTCGTAATTTTCATCCCCCTATACTCCACAACAAAATGGTGTAGTCTAGCGAAGAAATAGATCATTATGCGAAGCTGCAAGGACCATGCTTGACTATGCGAATCTTCCAATGTATTTTTGGGCCGAAGCTGTTGCAACTGCATGCTTCACTCAAAATCGGTCCTACATTCATAGACGCTTCAATATCACTCCATACGAAGTCATCAATAAAAGGAAACCAAATGTGAAATACTTCCATGTATTCGATTGTCGATGTTTCATCATGAGACTCAAACCTAGTACAACAAAGTTTGCATCCAAATCAGATGATGGTGTCTTCCTGGGATACTCCCACTCTGCGAAAGCTTATAGAGTACTAAATAAGACAACAAGGAAGATTGGGGAAACATTCAATCTGACGTTTGACGATCATTATATCAAGAAATCAGACACTCTCTTTCCTAGATCCTCTATATTTCCAAAACAACCAACTGAAGTCATCCATATGGACTCTTTCAATGTTGATTTCTCCTTCCTATTTGACAGTCCTGATCATGCAATCAATGTCGAAGCAAATGCAAAGGACAATAATATACCAGAAATCAACAAGCTTACCGATGATCATCCCACCAATGGACAATCAATAAATAAGCACTCTTCGATTGAGGGGGAGTCAGAGACACCTACACAAAAGGATCCTTCGATTGAGGGGGAGTATGATTCATCTAACCCAAAGGATCCTTCAGTTGAAGAAAGAACTACACCGTCAAGTACATCTAATCCGAAAGAAGCACATTCAATCGTCCCACCAAGTCCTTTTATAGTATAAACAAATTCAGTTGAACAGAGGTCATCTGACAAGCCAGCTTCGGTTGAGGGGGAGTTAGCTGACATGCCAGCTTCAGCTGAGGGGGAGTCAAGTGACAACCAAGCTTCAATTGATAATGAACAACCAATTCCTAACACTTCGCCCGAAGACAATCAGTCGACTTTGGACTATCCGTCAGATACAGAGGAAGTGCATGGAGAAACTCTGCCTGAATACGATCCTTCTTATCCACATCTTGAAAATGGACTAGAGATCATCCGAAGACTCAGGTAATTGGTAATCCAGATGAAAAGGTACTTACTCGATCCCAACTAAAAGCTTAACAAAATGAATTAAATAAATGATCGGATTACTGCATGTTTAACGTTTTCATCTCAAAAGTTGAACCTAAAACTGTGAAAGAAGCTTTTCTACACTCGGATTGGGTTGAGGCTATCCAGAGTGAGTTGGCTGAATTTGAACGAAACAAAGTGTGGTGTTTAATACCAAAACCAACCAACTCCTCTGTAGTAGGTCTTAAATAGATTTTTCGAAATAAACTTGATACAGAAGTCAACATTGTTCGAAACAAAGCTAGACTAGTTGTCAAAGGATATTGTCAATAGGAGGGAATTGATTATGATGAAACCTTCGCTCCTGTTGTAAGACTTGAGTCAGTCCGAATCTTTTTGGTATTTGCTGCCCATAAAAACTTTGATGTCTACCAAATGGATGTCAAATGTGCATTTTTAAATGGCGAACTTGAGGAAACAGTGTATGTGGAACAACCACCTGGTTTTATAAATGAAAAATATCCAAATCACTGTTATATCCTTGACAAAGCAGTCTATGGGTTAAAGCAAGCACAAAGAGCTTGGTAGGAAACTTTAACTAGGTTTTTAAAAAATCAAACTTCAAACAAGGTTCTGTTCATCCCACTCTCTTTCGTAAGAAAGTTGGTAATCATCTCATGCTAGTTCAAATCTACATGGATGACATCATCTTCGGATCAACAGACCCTGAACTTTCAAAAGATTTCGAAACCCTAATGAAAAGTAAGCTTCAAATGAGCATGATGGGGAAGATAAACTTCTTTCTTGAACTACAAGTTAAACAAACAATAGAAGGCATCTTCTTAAACCAATAAATATACACACAAAGCCTGTTGGAGAAATTTGGAATGGAGAACTGTTCAAATGCACAGGTTCCCATGGCTGCTGGTACACGACTCACACCTTCTCTTGACAAACCGGCGGTTGATTAGAAGGTCTACAGAAGCATGATTGGTTCACTACTCTACCTAACTACCAGCCGCCCTGATATCATGTTCTCAGTTTGTAATTACGCACGATATCAGGAGAATCCAAGAGAACCTCATCTAGCTGCAGTCAAGACAATCTTTCGCTATCTTCATCAAACTCCTTCTCTTGGTTTGTGGTACCCTGCCAATTCAGGCTTCTTTCTACAAGCGTACTCTGATGCTGATCTGGGAGGATGTGCACTTGATCGTAAAAGCACTTAAGGGGGATGTCAGTTTCTAGATGGCAAGCTAATCAGTTGGCAATCGAAGAAACAAACACGTGTCTCCATCTCCACAGCCGAAGCTGAGTACATCGCTGCAGCTACATGCACTTCTCAGATGATCTGGGTTCAAAGTCAACTAAGAGATTATGCTATCCACATGCGAAGAATACCTTTGTTCTGTGAATCTCAAAGTGCTATACGAATTTGTCATAATCCGGTTCAACACTCGAAGACCAAACATATTTCCCTCCGATATCACTTTATTAAAAGTCATGTAAAGGAAGGAAACATTGAGGTCCACTTTGTTCATACAAATGATCAGCTGGCTGACATCTTCACCAAAGCTCTTGATGAAAAAGCCTTTACACGAATCATCCATGGGCTAGGCATGCTTGAGTCATACGCAGTTCCAAATACATAATCAGCTAAGTACCTTCACCCAAAAATCTCTGTACATGTTTCAATCATTTATGTTTTTTTTTTCATTTTTATTTTCCTAAGTTTGAATAGGTTTTTTAAGTTTTTTCTTTTAAAATTTTCTTGTCATCAGAAGCGAAACTATTCATAAACGAACCTTAGGTTCCGTTCGGATAAAGTTTTTCCTAAAAATATTCGGATAGCATACATCACTATTCACATCTGACGCTTTGGTTCGCTTCTGATTACACTTAAATACTGACTTCTGTCTATAGCATTGTTCATGTCTCTCTTATCCGAAACCAAAAAGTTGCAAAATATCACAACACAGTTAAAGGACAAAACTGGGTTTTTAGATTATGTTGAACATATATCATTGCACTAAGAGATATTTGGGACTCGCTTTGCAACATTAGTAACACTTCAGATGATCTGATCATGGTTAAAGACCTTTTGACATGTCCATACTTCGTACAAGACTACATGTAAACCTCATGTCTTACTTGCACCCAGTGGTTCTTCCTTCACATATGCAAATAACTAATCAGAAAGACTAAGTCTTTTTAGGATATGTTCCAGGTGTTGCGTAGCAGTAAAACATCTGACAATTTCCGATACGAAGAAAAGACACTTTATACCAATTAAACTGATGGGATTTATGAAGATATTTATCAGGCTGAAATAAATAAGTTAAGATAATAAAGAGCAATAAATGCTACAAGCACAAAAGAGTAAAAATAATTCAAAAGAAAAGAAAAGCTAGAAAGGTACTCGCACAATACTTCAAGTCTATCTTCATATACAATAAAAAATCAATAATAAGATTAGCAATATACGAAGTACTCAAGGCGTACCCCCTGTCTTCAATACAACAATCAGGATCTCCTGTGACACAGTTGAGAACCAGGTTGGGGGTATGAACACCTCAGTAACCCGTCTTCAGTGACAAGGGTGGAGTAGTGCACAATTTTCAAAGGCTTGTCATCCGAAAAACATGTCCAAATATTCCATCAGGTGAATAGAGATAATTTTTAAACACTCCCATACAACTTCAAATCAGAAACTCGGATATGTACCTCTTCGTATCAGGATGTGTCATCTCAGGTTACTCTACGAAAATGCTTAGAATCTTATGACAGACGAATAAGTTTATATAAAGGTGATGGTGGAATATTTACACTGGGTTCAACTATCAATATGAATGCACATTACATTATTCTTGTTCGGATATGAATGTGTCACAAGGACTTTCTAGAATAATCAGCTCTCATTCTGTGAACTGAACCAAAAATCACAATTTCCCAAATTGTTGAGAACATTTGTGATGAAGTGCACTACTATCCGAAGTCTTGAGGCCTGAAACCCCAAAGTGAATAAACAAATAGAAGACCCCGAAGTCTGAAGACTCCGAAGTGCTGCGCATGGAGGATCCGAAGACTTCACAGACTGTCATCTTGTCTTTTGTGTGCACGCGTATAGTACAATACGTGTTGCTTGAATCTTCTATCCTATTGGCTAGTACACTGATAGGATATTCTCTGATAAAGTTGTAATATTGGTATCACTAATTCAGTATAAATATCAGTGATACCATGCCGTGTAGAATGTGAGATTATGAGAAATTGTATGTCTACCAAATAGAAAACCCAATTGTAAAACCAATGATCTAATCAAGCATTCGGCACATGTTATCCAATTCATCCTGTTCATCTATTGTTTTATATTGTTGCTTATTAATGCGTGATAGTTAAACTCTTGTGATATTGTTAGAATCTCAGTCATTACTCTACCATTAATCGATTTCAACACTCAACAAGTGGTATCAGAGCGAGTCAGCTCAAAAACCCGTTGATAGAGTTCAATTTCATTTGCTTCAGTTCTAGATTTGAATCGATTCTTGAGTCTAGTATTCCGCAACTGTTGCAAGCCTCTATTACCCGTTTTTACTGAAAAGATCCAGTTGAAACCAATCAAAATGACTGATTCCATAGCAACTTATGCCAACATGCTTAACTATGCAAACCTCATTGGTTCTGCAACAAAGGCTCCCGTTCTAGTAACTTCTTACTATGATTACTGGGCTGGTCGAATGAAGGATTATCTTATTGGACTCGATAAGGACTTATGGAGGTTTGTGACTGAAGGACCACACACAGACATTGCAGGTCGTTTCGTTGTCCCTGACGGAGAAGAAGCTGTTGTCCTCAATGCTGCAGATATGAAGAAGCTTGAAAACGATGAAAGGGACATGCATGAACTACGAAGTGGTTTGGGTCCTGACGTAAGCCATCACATTGCTGATGCAAAATCTGCAAAAGAGATGTGGGACAATCTCGAACTTCGTTTCGGTGGAGACAAAATCCTCCATACCAGCAAAGTTCAAGAAATCCTTGCAGACTTCGAAACTTTAAACAAGAAGAAAACGAGTCCTTAGAAGCTTGTTATGAACGTTTGAGTAACATGATTTACACCCTGGATAAGTATGGGGAAACAAGAAGCCAACAAGAGATCAATATCCAATTTCTTTACAGTCTTCGCAAAGAGTGGAGGCCAGTCATGCTCAGGGTTAAATCCTATGAGAACATTGAGAAATATAAGCTGGCTGCCCTATACAATCTACTAAAATCGCATGAACCCGATGTGGTTGGTCGAAGAAGTGAAATGGCCGGTTCTGTACCACTTGCTCTCGTGTCAAAAGAAGAAGAAGCATCAAGTGACGAAGACATTGCTGCCTACATGCTAGATGATAATGGAGAAACTGTTGCTCTCTATGCCGCCAACAATCGAAGGTTCAAGAGGCCTTTCCTCAAAAACAACTCTGGAAAACCATTTGTTAAAAGCTTCAACAAATCAAACTTTAACTCCAAACCCAAACCTGAAGTCTTTACCCCAAATGATGACAACTCAAAATCCTCAACTCCGAAGCCTCAGGAAAAACAGACTTCGGAATCATCTAAAGAAAAGACTGAAGAAAAGAAGATATCAGGCGATTCAGGCTATGACTGCAACTATTGTCATGGAAAGAATCATTTGCAGAAAACTGTATGCTTCGCAAACAAAACGAAAGAAAACCACAAGTGAAGGACGAGGCATACTACGCAAGAAAAATGGAGGAAGTTAGAGTGAAGACCAAGGACTTAGCCTTAATGGCTGATGATGATCGACAAGGATCTTACCAATTTTGGTCTTCGGACTCAAATGATGACGAAGTGAGAAAGCCATCTCATAGTGCCTTCATTGCCTATGATGCTGATAAGAGCTTTCTAATGGACACTTCGGAGAAGATTGATGACAAAGAGAATCTGAAGGTTGAAGCGACTGCGGGTCTTGGCTATGTGACTTCGGAGGCACATAAGATGATTGCTGCTAGTTCTCCTAAGATGTGGATTGATGACTCTTCTGATGACAACGAGGAGATATGTCTGATGGCTAACGACACTCGCCTAACCATCCCCGAGCAGGTATCCAAACTACTTTCATCTTTTAAAATTCCTACTTCTCAATCTGCTCCAATTATAAATGAAATAACTCGTGATTGTTCTGTCATGCATAAATTGCTCATTGATGCTAAAAATAGGGAAATACTCACTGAGCAGGCGCTTCTAAGCTTGAGGGGGAGAGTAGAGAGCCTGAAGCTAGCTTTAGAGAAATCCAATCTTAGAATCTCTCTGTTAGAAGAAAATAGGGAAAAATTTTTAAACAATCATGATGTAATCTTAAGACAGAGAAACATATTTTGTGAAACAGCCAAACGATTATTTGCGCATATTACAAGAATTTATCATTCAGCTGATGTGTGTAATGTTCAGCATAGACAACTATTACATTTCATTGAGTTTAAGTTAAAGGAAGTTGATAGTATATCATATGAATGTGAGTCTATAGTGTCAGGTTCCGAAGTTACAAATCCCTCTTACAAACATGGCCTGATATCCGTAGAAAAATATTTAACTGCTGATAACTTGTTGAAAATATTACCTCAAGAAATACCCATATTGAAAAAGGTTGTTCCATTGTTCGAAACAAATGAAAAAGTAACTGTTGATAACACTTCTGAAGAAGGATCTGAAAGTGATTCGGACATGGAAGAAATTGATTGTTCCTCCTTGACTTTATTAAAAATCTCTTCCACATCCGAATCACACCCCGAAGACATCTCACAACTGTCTTCGGTGGACAATGGGAAAATGAAAGAAAGTTGTGAATCAAAAACTCTTAAAATCAAAGAATCTTCAGAATTCAAACTTCAAATCACAGATGAATCCGATTCCTATACTCAATATCTCAAGGATGATTCAAAAAGACTAGTCAAAGTGGCATGTATCTATCCTAAGGTTTCTTACTTCAAAAACACAATTTTTGTAAAACCAGGTGCATTACCCTCAATTGATAATGAACTGCAAAAATTTCTTGAAAAATATAACTCCACAGTTACAAATGAAGGGTTTTTCCCATCATCCAAAATGGTCGAGAACGAAATGAATGAGAAAATGGAAGTAAAAATTAATATTAGGAAACAGGATTTATATGGTCACAATGTGTATAATCGTCTTTGTTTTGAAAAAGAGAATATACCCAAAAACATGTCACACTTGCTGAATCTCAAGAACGATGATCACATTTACACAAATCAAAACTACAAACAAATTCAAGTTGTGGAGAAACCCACAGTTCCGAAGATGGATGTATTGGAATTAATGGAAACTTGTGAGTGTGTACCTTTTTCACAAAATCCTGAAAATGAAGTCTTAAAATCAAAAGTTCTAACCAACAAAACTTCGACACAAAAACCCCAAATTTTGAAAAGACCACAAGTTCTACAAAAACCAAAAACAGCAGTGGTAATTTCAAAACCAACTCAAAAACCTACTGTTGCAAATTTGAAAACCAAGCAAACCCTGAATCTTGTGAAAAGAAAAACTCCCTTCGGACATTTAAAACAAAATAAAGCAATTGCTTCAACTTCTGGCACAAAACCCATTTGTTTAAGAATTTCAGAAGTTAAGAGTAAAAATGAAAAACCAATCTTCACACCTACAAATCCAAATTTTCCAAATCCCAAATACCAAAAACCCACGAAGAAAACATTTTTAAAAGGAAACAATCTGATAGATACATTCCACAAATGGCTGGACAACAATTTGGATATGTTCAAGGATAAGAATCTCTCACTAAATGACTTTAAAATGGCATACGGAGAGTACCTCTGTACATCTACACTATGCAGTTCTATTTCTAAGAAGTTAACAAACAAAAATTCAAAACGAAATTGGAAAATGAGTGATTTGAAAGAAAATTTAATTGCAAAATCAAAATCTTCAATGAACTCAAAATCCTCAAGTAAAAAGAAAACACCAAAATCCATGAAATCAACTTCATCAAAACAGAAGTGGGTTCCGAAGACCAGTGTTTTTTCAGTCACTTCGGACACATCTGATTTAACCAAAAACTCCTCAGAAGTATGCTCAGACTCTTCGGAATCATGCTCATCACATGAGGCTTCGGAGAATCTGATCAATCTAAATGCTAATGAAATTTCTGAGGAGGCTGTAGAAAGGTGGATCCAAGAATCCTTTGCTTACCCCGAGGACCCAAGATTGATTGGGTACCAACTCCTTCTTGATTAATTGTAGGTTATGTCAAATGAGCGGTACGACTCAAAGTGGTACATGGATAGTGGCTGCTCTAGACACATGACTGGGAAGAAGGAGTACCTCAGAGACTACAGAACTTTGGATGATGCAGGAAACGTTCGCTTTGGTAATAACGATACATGTCCGATTCGGGGATATGGAAAAATAACTAATTGTCAATTCACCATCAATCGTGTGGCATTTGTGGAAGGTTTGAAACATAACCTTGTGAGTATATCTCAATTGGTTGTTGGAACGGGAAATGCGGTCACATTCAACGATCAAGGGAGTATAATCACCAAATAAGCAACAAAAGAAGTCTTATTGAAATCAGAAAGGAAGGGGTCGATGTTTCCCTTAAATCTAAAGCCAGTAACCGGTGGACAATCTCTATATCTTCTCTCTAAAGCCAACTCCGATGTCAGTTGGTTATGGCACCGAAGACTTGTCCATCTGAACTTCAAAGACTTAAACAAATTAGTGGCGATGGATTTGGTTCGAGGAATGCCTGCACTCAAGTTCGATAATGACTCTCTTTGTTCTGCGTGTGAACATGGCAAGCAAACAAAACAAAGGCATCCAACAGTAATCAATCCTAAAATCACCGAACCTCTTTCTCTTCTCTATGTGGACTTGTGTGGACCATCCGCAGTAGAATCAATTGGAAAGAAGAAGTACATTCTGGTTATAGTTGATGATTATTCAAGGTTCACTTGGGTGTTATTCCTAATAAACAAATCAGATGCTGCTGAAGAAATCATCAACTTTATAAGGAAAATGGAATTGATGCTCAACAAGAAAGTCCGAACTGTGTACAGTGACAACGGTTCGGAGTTCAAAAATCAAACTCTGGATGGATTCTTGAAGACAAGAGGGATTAGTCACAACTTCTCTGCACCCTACACTCCACAACAAAATGGTGTGGTAGAAAGAAGAAATCGTTCGTTATGTGAAGCAACTAGAACAATGCTAAATTTTGCAAACTTGCCCATGTACTTCTGGGCCGAAGCTATTTCTACTGCATGCTTCACTCAAAACAGATCTTACATTCACAAGCGATTTCACATCACACCATATGAAGTGCTCAATCGAAGAAAACCAAATGTCAAATTTCTTCACATCTTCGGTTGTCGGTGTTTTATCTTGAACTTGAAAGATCATCTGACCAAGTTTAATGATAAGTCAGAAGAAGGAATCTTCCTTGGCTACTCTTAAGACTCAAAAGCCTACAGAGTCATGAATAAGAAAACACGAAGGATTGAGGAGACTTTCAACCTCACCTTTTATGACTATTACATCAAGAAGTCCTTGCATCCATTCCCAATGTCATCAATCCTTCCAAAACCCGCTGTGGATGCTGTTCTAATTACAACATTTGACACAGACTTCGCACTTTTGTTTGATCCTCCTGAGAGAGCTGCAAACTCCGAAGTCAGAGCACCAGACAATCATGAGTCCGAACTGTCCAAGCTCACAGATGGACCTGACGACTCCTCTACAAGTAGTGTACAAAAACCATCATCTGTTGAGGGGGAGCCATTCAACCAAAGAATGGAAGATGCAAGTGTTGAGGGGGAGCCTTCAAATCGAAGTGAAGGCATTGCTAGTGTTGAGGGGGAGACAAACAACAGTCCAAAAGGAGTCAATACTCCCATATCACCTCCTCAGGCAATCTCTAATATTATATCCCTGTACCCAACAGTCCAGGGGGAGCCAGAGATTGCTACTCCAAATTCAGCCACAACAATCGCTTCGGATAGAGCTACCACTTCTCCAACACATTTCCAAGGGGAGCACATTTTAAACTCAACTTCACAAATGCACACACCACAAACAAACACAAATTCAAACAATCACTTAATAATGGGTGATTTCCCTTCCACTTCGGGGTATCCCTCAGACATCGAAGACATTGATGCCGAAGGACCTCTTGACTTTGATCCAAACTATCCTCCTTTGGACAAATGGACGAGAAATTATCCTCCATCACTTGTTATCGGTGATGTTCGAGAGAAAGTACTAACTCGTGCACAACTTCACCAAAGACAATTAGATCTTAACAAAACTTCGGAGTTGTGCATGTTCAATGTCTTTATCTCTAAGGTAGAACCTAAGAACGTCAAGGATGCATTTGATCACCCAGACTGGATTGAGGCAATGCAAATGGAATTAGAAGAGTTTGAAAGAAATAAAGTTTGGAGGCTAATTCCAAAACTAGCAAATGCCTCAATTGTTGGTCTCAAATGGGTATATCGTAACAAGCTAGACACCGAAGGCAACGTAGTTCGGAACAAGGCTAGGCTGGTTGTCAAGGGTTATTGTCAACAGGAGGGGATTGATTATGAAGAAACATTTGCTCATGTTGCCAGACTTGAGTCAGTTCGGATATTTTTGGCTTATGCCGCACACAAAAACTTTGACGTCTATCAAATGGATGTTAAATGTGCTTTTCTGAATGGTGATCTCGAGGAAACCGTTTTTGTTGAACAACCACCTGGCTTTGAAAGTAAAACTCATCCGAATCATTGCTATGTGCTAGACAAAGCAGTCTATGGTTTAATACAAGCCCCAAGAGCTTGGTATGAGACCTTGACTAAATTTTTGAAAGAATCAAACTTTAAACATGGCTCAATGGATCCAACACTTTTTAGAAAGAAAGTTGGATCTCACTTGATGTTAGTTCAAATATATGTGGATGACATAATCTTTGGATCCACTGACCCCAATTTATCAAAAGATTTTGAAAACTTAATGAAGAGCAAGTTTCAAATGAGTATGATGAGAAAGATTAACTTCTTTCTTGGACTACAAATAAAACAATCCAAGGAGGGGATATTCATCAATCAACAAAAGTATACGAAGAGTTTGCTTGAACGCTTCGAATGACTAACTGCTCTAAAGCAAAAGTTCCATTGCCTACAGGAACAAGGTTAAATCCTTCATTGGAGAAACCGAAGTCAGACATCCAGCAATACCGGAGCATGATCGGATCCCTGCTTCACCTTACAGCCAGTCGTCCTGATATCATGTTTGCAGTTTGCAATTGTGCAAGATATCAGGCTGACCCAAGAGAACCTCACTTGGCTGCGGTTAAGACAATATTCTGATATCTTCATGGCACCACTGCTTATGGTCTGTGGTATCCAGCAAACTTCGGCTTCTACATCCAAGCTTACTCAGACTCTGATCATGGTGGATGCTCTATTGATCGCAAAAAGCACTTCGGGGGGTTGTCAATTCTTGGATGGAAAACTCATCAGCTGGCAATCCAAGAAGCAAACTTGTGTCTCTATATCCACAGCAGAGGCTGAATATGTAGCAGCCGCAACATGCACTTCGCAGATTATCTGGATTCAAAGCCAACTGAAAGACTATGTCATCAATATGAGAAAAATTCCTTTGTTCTGTGACTCTCAAAGTGCGATTCGTATATGCCACAATCCAGTTCAACATTCCAAGACGAAGCATATAGCTCTTCGCTATCACTTCATCAAAAGTCATGTTGAGGAGGGGAATATTGAGGTGCACTTTGTCCACACTACAGAACAACTGGCAGATATCTTCACAAAGGCTCTGAATGAAGAAGCATTCACAAGGATTGTTCGTGGACTTGGAATGATAGATGGATCCACTCTTCATTAAATCAGATTTGTTCACTCTTACTTATATCTTTAGTTCAATAATCTGCAATAATACAAAACTCCGCAGTACTCCGAAGTAAAATATCGCTTCGGAACTCTGCGGAATAAATCAAGAAAAATCACTCAAGATACCACCGCAGCATACCAAAGTAAAACATCAATTCGGACCTCTGCGGAACAAACTTTTCTTCAAAATAAACTCTTCAAAATGGAAAATCACTTAAACACAAGTTGACCTCGTCCTCTATGGATAAAAATAAAATGTTGTTTAAGTCAAAAGAAATTCAAAAACAAGAAAATTCATACCAATTGATAAGAAAATTTTGATGCAATATGACAAAGTTTAACCTTCTCTTTCATGAATCAACCAAATAAAGGACAAAACTTTGATTTTAGATTCTGTTAATCATACCTTATTGCACTAAAAGGTATTTGGGAATCGCCTTGAAACACCGGTAAGAAAACAGACTTCGAAGTGAGGTTAAGGCTATTTTACAATCTGAAGCCTTGTTTGATTCCTATATCCTTAACATAATGTCTATTCCTAACCACCCTTCGGAACTTGACTAGCTTCAACTTCAAATTAATCATGTAGCCTCTAAACTACACAGGATAACTCAAGTGTTCCGAAGTTTTCATCAAAGATAGTACCAACATTGTCTGATAAACAAATTTAAATCTATTTTCATTAATGGTACAAAATTGAACTACAAGAAGATTTTCATCCACAAGGATTGTTTAAAACAACAACAAAGAGCACTAAAGAAAGAAACCAAATGGTGGTGTTTTATGTCTTCGTATAAGAAAATAAATAATAGAAAACAAGAAAGAAAAATAGAAAACAAGTGTCAAAAGAAACAAAGACAAACAAAAACAAAAAGATAAACAAAGGAATGCAAAAGAAAAATCAGCATTCAAAAGCTTATTCTTCTGTTTTGAATAACTATACGAGGAACTCCTATAACATAGTTGAGTACTTTGTAGAAGAATATGAACATTTCAAGTAATCTATCTTAAATGATAAAGTTGGAGTGGTGTACGAAGCTCAAAGGCTTGTCATCAGAGTCTAGTATCCAAACACTTCAACTGATGAAAAGGAATAAATTTTACAAAAGAATCTTAAAAAACAATCCAATTTCAAACACTCTTCTGATGTTCAATTCAAGAATGAAAATTTCTTTAAATTTCAAATGCAAAGGATGTTATCATAACTATAGTTGAAAATTTTGAAACACATAAGCACAACTCAAAACACTTTTTAAAATGCTAAATCAAGATTGTGATGGGGTAATTAGACTTAGACATTGATGACTGATGTTTTATCAAACAAGCTTCGAAATGAAAAATGGACTTCCAACATGATTCGAATGATTCTGAACAATAACTTGTCAAATCTTCTTTTCATAATTTTCAAGGAAGTAAAGGATAAATGTCGTAATGCATCAGTCAAAAAAAGATACCAAAAACTGATAGAAAAACAAAAGAAAACAAAAGGACTTCGGTGCATTGACAAACACTCTGCTATCATATGTCAATCACCAAAATGGAAGAATACCCTTCAGAGTTAAACTTAACCTTATGCTCCGAAGCGTACCCACAACGGTCATAATTTTTCATAAATACGAAGTCAATTAAATGTTCAAATGATTTCCACATTTATGATCAATCTCAAAGACAAACATTCCTTAAATTATAACCGTTTGTTTACAGCTGTCAATAAGAACTAAATGGAAAACCTTAGCCATAATGACTTCTTAAAAAGTAGCGGTTCAAATTTTGAATCATTGCAACTGACAGCCATATATTTCTCCTTTTTGCAGAGATAGTGGGATGAGCAGGTGTTGTGGATGAGTCTTCGGACTCTGAAAGGATTCCATCCACAGTCCAAGAAGAAGAACAAGAAGAGGAACACTTTGATGATCAACCTCCTTCACCTCCACCAGCAACCAAACCTCTTACTCCACCACACACCAAAAGACCACCATCACCACCCAAAACAACCAGACCACTCATATCTTAACAAACTATACCTCCTCCACCACCACCCACAACAGCTCAACAAACCACCACCATTCACACCACATCATCTAATGTACCTCCACCACCACCCACAACAGCTCAACAAACCACCACCATTCACACCACATCATCTGATGTACCTCCACCTCCACCTACAACTGCTCCTCCAACCTCCGAAGTACCCATCTCTGGTATTGATTTCACTTTATCAGAGTTTGACTTATAATCATCACCCTCCAGACAAAACCCCACTTCGGCAGCTTTCTTTGAAGCCTTTCACTTGGATCCTTTGAATGTTGAAGGAGTATCTGATGAAGACCTGCCGGATGAAGGATTTGTACTAATGAAACAGTACAAAGTCCTCAAGTCCCAGCTTGATACTCTCATTCAAGCACAAACCGGCTTTGATCCCACAAAACCCACCTTGGGTGACATTACCGAAGAGATCGAATCTCTGGAGTTCAATATGACCAAAGAAATAAAGGACTCCATCCAAATGCTTGAGAAGAAACTCTTGGATCAACAGACTCTGATCCAATCATCACTTGAACAAAAACTTAAGTCTGTTGTGACGGCTATCGACAAGAAAATCGAAGCCTTCACTGAAAAAGTTGAACAATCACACTCCGAAGTTTTAAAATCATTACAAGGACTTCAGAGTGAAACTCAGAAAAGTACCGAGTTTGAAAAACAACTCGATGAGGCTAGAGCAAAAATTGAAGAGCTCACAGCCGCACAGGCCGCTTCGGATATTTCAAAGTTCACAGAAGAACTGCAACGAACAAATGCAGTTCTTACACAAGACATGGCTGTCAAGTTGAAAGCTGCACTACAGCCCTTGACAAATTTTTCTGATCGATTATCTAGGCCACAGGGCAGGCCTACCATTGCTCAGCATGCAGGGCATGCTTCATAAGGGGGAGAAAGGCCTAGACAAATCTCAGCAGCCACAGCAGGTCCTTCAACCTCAACCATTACAACCACCACCACGGGTGCTAGTGGATCAGCTGGAGCTGGAAGCTCAACAGACCGATCACTAGAAAGCATAATTGCCCCACACATGGAGGAAACCTACAAGGCTAGGCGAGCAGATTACAACCTAATGATCAAAATAAACGAATTTGCTCGTGATAATGGTGAGTGGACTGTTGAGGCAATCAAGCAATTTGGATTCCAAAATCCAAATGCACTTAACAGACTTCCTCTTCGGAGTTTTGCAACAATTGACTCCGAAGACATCCAGCTTGACATCCCCTTCAATCCGAAGACTTTTTCTTTTCTTCAATTTGTCTCTTCGGTACCCGACGATCAGAAAGCAAGTTTTTGGACCAACAAAATCAATTTCCATGCCAAGTACATTCAACGGCAGAGTTTTGTATGGAGCTTGAACAAGATCAAGAAAATTCTTTCGATCAAAGAAGCTGAAGTCTACATAGGCTTCAAGAATTATGAATTTCTTGTTCTTAGGGGGCAAATGAGGTTGAGTCTAGGTTCACAATTGCAGACTTCCCCATCATGAATCCTATGGACTTCATCCAGATTCTTGATCTTCTGCGAAGCAGCGAGGCTGCTCATGCTGCAATGTCTGCCCTCACCATCAAAAACCACATCCTGGGCTTCCTTAACAATTATCTTCTCAGGTTTGCCAAACACGACCTAGAGTTATGTTCCTACTACAAACAATCTTTGAACACTCCTCCTGTTGTAGTTCGGAACATAGCCAGATTCAAGAATGGAGAGATTTTAGACGAACCATATGGTGTAGTTTTTAAAGGACTTCGAAATGAAACCGAAGTCACAATCAAGTTCTTTGAAATAGATTACATTGGCCTCCATCCCTCCTCTTTTATCTCCGGAATGATCTCTCATGTGAATGCTTGTCATGCAAATTCAACCGAGAAGAAGAAGAAGTTCATGGATCATATGAACTGGTATCTGGCGATAAGGAAAACCTTAAAGAGGGCATACAAGAGAAATTTTCTTGTATAGGCTTCGGATGCACTTCACACAAAGGGGGAGATTGTTGAGAACATTTGTGATGAAGTGCACTGCTATCCAAAGTCTTGAGGCCTGAAACCCCGAAGTGAATAAACAAATAGAAGACCCCGAAGTCTGAAGTCTCCGAAGTGCTGCGCATGGAGGATCCGAAGACTTCACAGACTGTCATCTTGTCTTTTGTGTGCACGCGTATAGTACAATATGTGTTGCATGAATCTTCCATCCTATTGGCTAGTACACTGATAGGATATTCTCTGATAAAGTTGTACTATTGGTATCACTGATTCAGTATAAATATCAGTGATATCATGCCGTGTAGAATGTGAGATTATGAGAAATTGTATGTCTACCAAATAGAAAATCCAATTGTAAAACCAATGATCTAATCAAGCATTCGGCACATGTTATCCAATTCATCCTGTTCATCTATTGTTTTATATTGTTGCTTATTAATGTGTGATAGTTAAATTCTTGTGATATTGTTGGAATCTCAATCATTACTCTACCATTAATCGATTTCAACACTCAACACAAATCAAATGGATCCTTGTGTTATTATTTCAGATGGTTAGCATAACTGAATTATGAGCAGACTTCGGTTGTACACTTATAAATCGAAAAAGCCAAAAATATTTTTTAATTCCATTTCTTTATTATTAAATCCTATGAGAATTATGTCCGTTGGGATTCAACGAGAAATGTGGGATCCTCACTTATCCTGTTTTGAATTGGGAAATGCAGGAACCAATAGCAATCGAGCACAATGGTTACCTGGGGATGTTGCGGCTGTTACACCGAGAAAAAGGGAATGTCCCCTCAACTTACGGATGACGTGGAGAAACCCAATTCGACCGTTCAAAAAAGAGCATTTAATGCAAATTCTCTTTCCACTCATTATCACCGTATATAAACGGAGCAATCCCTACATTCACCCCTTCCGTTTCAAATTTCTCTGAACCTGCAACCAAAATTCCCCAACTTTCCCTACTCTCAAAACTCAAGTTCAATCACCATGGCTACCGATGATATCTCATTCACAGCAGGAGATGCCGATTCAGTTCTAGAGCTTAACCCCATGTCAGCAAACCACATTTCAAACCTTGATCCTGAAGCTTACTCATCAGTAATGGCGATGTTAGTCGTATGTCTACGATACTCACCTCTTGCACACGCCATGACTGCCACTACTAAAGTTCCAAACTTATGGGTAAACAAGGCACACCACACTGCACGTCTGAATACAGATGGCCAGTCTGTGTCCTTTGACATCGTAACTGCCGATGAAATCAAGAAGACGATTACGGTGAAGAAGGAGCAATTCGCCAAGATTCTTCAACTTCCAGTGTTTGGACGGTTTCAGATGGCATCTCAGTCTGAAATCTTGAATATGCTCAATGAGATGGGGCATACACCAATCACACGATCGATGAGTTCTTTTAAGAAGAACAAACTACCTTCGGTTTGGGGTTACTTCTTCAGCGTAATCCTATGAAGTCTGTCTGGCAGGACTTCGGGCCTTGATTTTGCCTCTTACACATTCCTAAAACTTCATTATGGCATCTACTACAATGTCCCAGTTGATTACGCTTCAACTCTTTGGACCAACTTTACAACTTACCTCAATCATGCGAAGAGGGCCACAGACATCGCATCCACATGCTTCTGGGACCTAATTGTTCAAGCGGTATATACTCATGAGAAGGTACCAGTACCTTTGAAACGACCTATTCATGAGTTTCATCAAGTCCAGATTCCCTCAAGCTCAACTTTGGATGACCGGATGGAATTCATTGCTCAAATTCCTGAGGCGATGCTGTGAAAGGTTCCATACGATAACCTAACATTGATCGAGTACCACAAGACAATCACGACACTTGCACCCCTTAGGGTTTTCACACGGTTCATTGAATCCGAACTTCCAAAGGCTAAGGGTGGAAAACGCAAAGGCACTACCGAACCATCCAAAGCCCTAGCCAAGAAACCAAAAACAAGGAAGAAAACTCATGCTGTGAAACCATCCAAGAAGAAAGCTGCTCAATCTTCACGACCAACAACACCTCGATCCGAAGAATAAGAAGAGGAAGAAGGAGAGGAAGAGCACTCCCATCAGGAAGATGTCAACATCCCTCCAGCACCAACCACAACAACAACTTCCACGGTACCTCCTTCTAATCCTCCTGTGTCTTTCATTGAGAATCCTGTGATATCGGAACATATGACCACTGTCGAAACATCTAATGTGGAGACAAGTCATATGGAGACCCCTGTGCACACATCTAACGTGGACACAAGTCTCACATCCGGAAATCCAACTGCCACAACACCACCATCACCACCACCGAAGCATACAACACCTATTTTCACCACAACACACGAAGTACCACCTCCGCTTCATTCATTTTTATGGATGACATGGCTGATTCTCCCTCTTCCCAAGAAACCGAAAAAGAAGAGGAAGATTATTTTGAAACAGCCCCTATAAACATACAAGACGAAGATGATGATGAACCAGACACGAGCCTGGTGTCAATGAAACACGAGCCTGGTGTCAATGAAACAATTCCGCCAACTCAATGCGAAATTGCATGTTTTGATCCAAGCACATACCACATACACATCGGAAAGGGACAGCGGTATCCACTGATCACTTGGTGGAATCGCTTACGTCTTTCGAGGAAACCAATACAAAGAAAGTCACCAAAAAGATTGATGAGTGCGAGGCAGTCAAGGTTGTGGGAACTGATGTTAAGTAGATGACAAGAAATGTATTAGAAAAGGTTGAACTGCGATGCAAGGCAGTTGAAATGATTGTCGAAGAGAAGTCCCAAAAAACTCAGGAACAAACAGCCAAACTCACCGAAGTGGTCACCAACCTCAATGCTGCCCATACAGAAGTTCAAGCTAAGCTTACTTCTCTGTCTACTTAGGTTGAGAATCTCTCAAAACGAGCTGCTGAGGAATTTGACGTTCAATTGAAGGGTTTAAGGAAAGATGTTGAGGATGAAAAGAAGACAATAGAAGCATATGAACCAAAAGTGCAAGAGCTCAACGCCTATAAAGAAGCACAGAAGATCAGTGACCAGCAAATGAAAATTTTGGTCTCTTAAACCACCGACTCCATCCGAAAGGATATAGCACCACTTCTAACACTTGTTAGTCGGTTACCAGGTGCTCTGAAGCCTTCCATGCCTTCGTCACAAGGGGGAGAAGGACCTCGACTAACAACACGACAAGCACGCATCACCTTCGCTCCAACAGCAACTATTATAACCCGAGCACCACTCTCTCAAACAACAACTACCACTTCTGGTCTGACTACAAAGCCATTATTTGGATTTACTTCAGCACCCTCATCAGGAATAATCTCTACAACATCACCATCAATAACTATTCCTATTTGGGGAAGAACAACTCCGATGACAACCGAATCCACCTCCAGCCTCATAAAAATATTTTCTGGTGGAATTAAAATAGGAGCATGTTCTGCACCATCATCCACTTCAACAAAAATGACAACTTTTCAAGTACCTCCTAAGTCTGGTCCTTCAGTCGATAAGGGAAAGAAGGTTGCTGAAGTGTTGTCTAAGTTTGGGGAGAAGAAGCAGAAAGAAGAGGAGTACGAGAAGCTAAGGCATTTGTACGTGATCTCAAGGGATAGAGCAGGAAAGAAAGAAGTCTTGGGTCCAGTGAACAAAATCTGGACATATGAGACGATAATGAATTTGGCCTTTACCACAGTTGAAACGTTTGATAGGTTGCCACTTGTATCGTTCAGTGATGAGAATACAGCGGAGTTGCAATTAGATATCACATTCAATCCGAAACTATTTGATGCTAATGTCTATGATGTTGAGTTTGATCCAGCCGAGAAAAGAAAATTTCAAGAGCAAAAAGCTAGGTTCCATGCTAACCTTGCTGCTGATCAAACTGATGTCTGGTCTTGCTTAAAGATAGTTGGGATCGACCGAATAGAGACCGGACCACTCTTTGAAGATATATATCAAAACTTTACCTATCATGTCCGAAGAGGTGAACAAAAGATAGAGAGTTCATTCACTGTTGCTGATTTTCCAATCATGAGCCCAAACGGCTTTGTGGTACTAGTTGAAAGATTCTATGGACTGACACAAATAAGAATCTCCCAGCAGGTTGGTCTTACTAGAGGTCAGAGGATAATTGGAAGATTTATGGGTTCATATCTTCGAAACTTCGCCTAATATGACTACAAAATTGCAAAACCTTTTAAGCAATCTGTTCCAGCTGCTGATAAAGAACTTACTGGCATAACCAAAATCAGTGATGGAAAGATTCTGCAGAAGCCATGGGGAGTTGTTTACAAAGGAAGATTGACCAAGAAAGGAGCGTTGAAAAAGTTATTCTTTGACATGGATGAAAAGGAGAAGTTTCCTTCAACATTTTTGGAAGGAATGATCGCAAGAGTTACAGTGAACAATGAGAACTCTGAAGATGCGAAGCTTGAGTTGTGTACTCATCTGAAGTGGTGGTTACTGATTCGGAGGGAATTGAGCAAAGCCTTTCGTATGTTATAGACTTCGGATACCTGACATCTTAACCACAAAGGGGGAAAATGTTAGGATTCTGATTGTGATGAGATTTGACATCCGAAGTACATATGTTCCTGTCTGAAGTTTTGGTGTATGGTTGATACGAAGCGGTTGATGATACGAAGTCTACGTGCTTATCTGAAGATAGTTATGTTTTGAACTTATCCTTTATTATAGATAATGTCTAGGGTTTTTATGCTTATCTGTAACTAACTGGATTAAGTGTTTATCCAATTAGATTTTAGTATATAAATACCTTTAGCCCTAGTTTAGTATGTACTCTTAGAACAGTCGCATATTCATTGTAATGCTCTTAATAGTTGCTCGTCATTAAAAGACTTGGAGCCCTATCTTTTTTACATTGAATACAAATCATTCAACTGATTAAATACTCAAATACTTGTGTTCTCGTTGTTAGCCTTGTTCTTAATTTGTTCTTACAATATATATATATATATATATATATATATATATATATATATATATATATATATATATATATATATATATATATATATATATATATATATATATATATATATATATACACACACTAGGTGTGTACCCGCGCAATGCGGCGGACGTTGATTAATTTCATTTACGTGAATAGTTCCCGGGCGGTGATTAGTTTCCTTTCGTCAGATGTCGAATAGTGATTTTCGATCAATAGTTTATTGTTGGCATATAGCTTCGATTCAGCGATTAGTATCCTTTTCGAAATATATTATATTGCATATAACACCGTTAAAGTATTATGAATAACGTACATTGCCGTTTTGGGTTAAATAGTACGTACGACCCAATTTGGAATCAAAATGAAATTATGCGCTAATTTTTTGTTAAAAAAATAAAACCATGTAATATTAAAAAAAAAACACATTATATCGATAATTATCATTACAATTGTATTTGACATATTACATAGAATTTCTCGATACACCACGTTTGACGTGTAAACTCAAGCTTGTTAAAAATATTTGATACACTTCACTAAGACTTTTATTTTGTCACATGATATTTCTCTAAAGAGTGTCAGGTAAAGTTGTTCATGTAAAAATACTGATTCCGGTAGAAAAACACAAACATTTGGAACTGTTTGACCTTGAGATTTATTAATTTTCATAGCAAAGCTAACCCGAAATGGAAACTTTTTTTTTTCAAATTGAATGAAAACATGTCATTTGTGTATGGACAAGAGGGATTCCATGCAAAAATACTCTTTTTCATCATACAACAATCCAGTTGCTATTTCAGTATCGATGAGTTCAATTGAAAACTCTTACATATAAATATTGTGTCATTGCATAATCCATTTGAATGATCAATATTTCGTAAAAGTATTGTAGAACATCCAATTTTGAGTGGTAGGTTGTGAAATGACAAACTTGAGATTTGTTGAGCTTTAAAGTTAATGTTGGTTTGTTGTCTACGATAGTTTATTAATTTCTATTTTTTAGTTTTTATGTGATTATTCATGATTTTGAATAGTCAACTTATTATAATAAAAACTTAAATTTATTATTAACGTATCCGATTCACCCAACTTTCTCATTTGTATTACTACTTTTATCACATAGGAATCATTAAAATTCTTGATAAGAAGGCCTTTATAACTGTTCTCATTAATTTAATTAAGTCATATGATTATAGTCCACAAAAACAAATATTCTCTATTTTAATAATTTCTCAATACAATAATTGTTCATCTTTCCCATTTTTTATTTATATCTTTTTCATTATATTTCTATAGGAAAGCACTTAGACTTCTATTAAAAACCCTTTCTATATATCATTTCAAAAAATTCATTTCAATTAGGATAATTGACAAAATCTTCAAATTGTCAATAGTTAGTAGATAACTAGATATAAGCACACAACACTTTTAACATTTATCAATATTCATCAAAATATGAAAATGACTATACAAGCAATTGCATTTCAAATTTGTAAACCGTAAAGTTTATATACAACAAATATCATAGCTTTCTTAGCCTAGTAATTAATACACCTAAATTCAAACCATTTATAGAAACTAAAATATCAGTTTCCTAGTTTTCAACAATTATGATCCAGGCATGTAGCAACGCGTTTTAAAACCTGTTGATGGTCAACATTAAGCAAATGAAATTGCGGTAAAAAAAATCACCTACTTTAGCTTTCATACATCTATCATTAAAATACCAACGCTTGCATCATTGTACGAATAAAAAGGATAGCTATAATCAATGCCAAAAACAATCACGTCTACAGAAACATTAAAGCAAGTTCATAAAAAACCGTGTTTCACTTCAAACTTAATAGATCAAATTTAGTTGTTTTTGTAGACACTAAAAACTCAAAGGCCAAAACCTAATTGTCATACTTAATTAGTTACCATATCACAGGCATATGTTTTCCACAATCATGTACATATCATAATAAAAATACATATTAGAGAGCATACTTTCCCATATTGTTTATTCTCATTAAACACTATCATATATTTATACACATTGGTATATACTAACATATGTTTTTATTTATAATTTATTTGACATAATAACATTTTAAAAAAGATTCAACTTTGTATATATGCTCTAATTATCTCTGGTTTTATAGCCAAGATTTCAACTCTACGGTTTATGAGGACAAAGGTGAATCGGAAGTCCCTTAGCAAGCTTAGGCTGCATTTTATCAAAAACAATTTGCTCGTTCAGTATCACTTTCTTTACCTTAAATTTCCTCACGAGATGATGCATAAACACAAGTATTTCTAGTCGGGCATATTCTCTTCCAGGACACAAATGATTTCCTCCTCCAAATGGTACATATGTATACGGTGCTGGCACATTGTTATTGAATCTTGATGGGTCAAACTTTTCAGGTTCATGAAAGAAATCAGGATTTTTATGTGTCGAGTTTGTACTCCAATACATCTGCAACATTTTGAAGACCAATTTGTCAAAAAGTTTAAGCATATTCAAAATGGAGTTCACATTGTCTAATGCATCTTTTTAAATTACCTTCCAACCCTTTCGAATTGAATAGCCATTGTATGTGAAATCAGAAATGGCTTCTCTAAAAGTACCTTGAGCTGGTGGGACTAATCTAAGTACTTCGCATGCCACATTCCAAGAGTATTTCATATTTGACACGTCCTCCCAATTCAACAGTTCGGTTGATGCTTTAGATTTCACAATTTTCATTTGTTCTGTATATACCAAAACTAACAAATCATTAAGAATCCTTGTTACAATTACTTTAGTAGTCAAATCCTCTTTGTCTTTCTTCATAAGATTGGTTAACCTACCTTTATTTTAAATATTAAGGCATAAATTAAAATTTATGTAAGAATATTTGATGAACATCATATATACGAGGACATGCCTGACTCACGTGATAGGTAACTATCATTTTTATATAATATTAAACTATGAAAATAACTTTATAATTGTGTGACATGGAAACATTGAATATTCAACTGTGTGTATAGTTATTTTTATTCATGTGTTTATGGGAAAAAGAGAACATGTATAGAATTTTGACTTTTTAATGCCTGTTGTCATTTTAAATTCAAATGTGTGTAATTATATCTATTGGCAAGATCCTCAAGTTAATTCTCTCCAACGATTTCCTTGTGTTATTATATATCATATCACATGCAATTTTTGTAGTCATATGTTCAAAACTCCATACCATTACCAAAACGAATATATATGTAATTTCTTTAGAAAGAACGTTTAGGAAACATTCATCAAAGGATATGTTAAGTTTATATATCAGCTGCTAACTCATTTGAATTAAAAAAGGCTTTTAAGATAAAAAGACTATATATATGATTGAAGATACTATATATATATATATATATATATATATATATATATATATATATAGATTAAATAACAAATGGGAACCATTTTTTTCCTAGGAACCTAAGAACCTTTTGACTGAAATTTTTTTTTTTCAAAAAAAAAAAGACATAATACACCTAATCGCTTATATTTAAGACCTTTTGTAAAAAAAATTTGAAAAAAAAAATATGTACACACGAAATGTGTATATATGCACGAAACGTGATCATATACACATTTGCGAAAAAAATGCATATATGCATATTTCGTGTATACATATTATTTTTCAATTTTTTTGACAAAAAGTCTTAAATATAAGCGACTAGGTGTATTATGTCATTTTTTTTGAAAAAAAATATTTCAGTCAAAAGTTTCCTAGGAAAAAATGGTTCTTCCTTGAAACGGACTCTATATATATATATATATATATATATATATATATATATATATATATATATATATATATATATATATATATATATATATATATATATATATATATATATATATATATATATATATATATACGAATTCATTTGAAACTCCGACTACAACTCATGAGTTTTCAAAGTTATGTATAGTTATGATTTCGACTTTAAAATAATTACTCGTTACAACTTAATAGTTTATAACTTATGGTCATTAATAGGTTCTTATGATACTTAATTGGTTATATATATATATATATATATATATATATATATATATATATATATATATATATATATATATATATATATATATATATATATATATATATATATATATATATATATATATATATATATATATATATATATAGATGTAGGTTCATATGTGGAGAGTAAATATTGTGTGAGTGTGTGATGCATTCTGGTCCAATCATTTCTTAGGGGTATTTCCGGAATTGTTAATTAAATTAATTAATATTTAATTTTTCATTCCTAAAATTATGTTAAATAATTAAACTACCTAAAATTAAAGCCCTATAATTTTGGAAACCCTTTCTATACTTTCTCTGTCTTCCCTTTTTATCTCTCGACTCTCTCCCGATTTTTGAAACGTTCCCACCGCCGTTTCCTTCTTCCCCGTCGCCGCTGTGCCGTTCTCCGGCAGTGGGACCTCCCGTCCGATCCGCCATGGATGCTCGTCGCCGCTGTGCCGTTCTCCTGCCCCCTGAAGAAGTTTCGCCTACTGTGGTCGGTATCATTCCTTTCATCCCCGTATACACAACTCGCGATTTCAAATCATCAGATTGCAAGTGGCGACTTCAATAACTTGTTCCGACTTCCAGGTAAACCCCAATTTGCTAAAATCTTGTAGAGGAAGAACTCGAACCCTTGTTCATAATCTATGCTTTGAATGTGGCGTTTGCAAATTTGCGATTTTGTTTTCCAATTCTTCCATGAGCACACAATTCGATCGATTCCCATGGTCCGAAAATTGATTTCTGATTTCAATTGATTTCTGATTTCTTATGGCCCATGGTCCGAAAATTGATTTTTGATTTCTTATGCTGTATATTCAAGTTGTTGGTTATTTGAGATATAAAGACATTTTAATATGCGATCATGGTACCTGGTAGCCCTACCCCTAAAAGAATTTTAAAATTAAATATGATGAAACCATGTGGCAAAAGAGATACGTGTGCAGTAAGATTTAATTGGTCCTTTGACAACCAGATTATATGTAACCTTTCTTGCTGGTTTATAGCTTCAATCAGTTCATTCAATCAGTTTACAACCATACTATACCTCTTTTTGTTTCTTCAATCAGGTATGATGAAAAGCTTGCAAGTTTGAATGCTACCGGATAAAATGAGGTCCTGATTTGAATCATCTTCCACAATGGTTTTTTATTCTTGAAGAATTCTTTCAGAATGTTTCAGCAGCAAAGAAGCAAATTCTTCCAGAATATATTCGACATATACATGATTGACGAAGAACACAACGATTTTTATTATATATTCTGAAAGAATACACACAATTGTAATTTATGTTTTTATACTTGATGTATAATTTTTTTATATTCTTCAAGAATATTATATATATTATTGTTTAGAATTGAAAGTCGTGTATATTCTTCAAGAATATTGTATATGTTTCTGGTTTAATTTCTATCCAAGTATTTTAACCTAAATTCTATAAGAATACGAACAAACACATTGTTAAAGAATTAAATCTGGTTGTAAATAAAAAATGATACAAATAGGTAAGAATTATAATAATGGAAAGTACGATTATGTAAGATAACTAATTAAATTCTAATTCCTAAATATCCGCACATTCCAAAATTTGTCATTGGTAAATTTGACTAATTTACCCTTATTGATTTTATTTAATTAAAAATAATTAATTTTCATTCAATTAATTACGATCATGCCATCATCATCTTAACCATTCATTCTTTTCATCTAATGGCTGATATTGTCTCACACGATCACACAATATTTGTGTTCCACATTTGATACTAACTCTATATATATATATATATATATATATATATATATATATATATATATATATATATATATATATATATATATATATATATATATATATATATATATATATATATATATATATATATATATATATATATATATATATATATATATATATATATATATATATGTATGTATATGTGTGTGTGTGTGTGTGTACATGAGGTTCCTAGGCTTAGAAATGACATGACAAAAAACAACTTAGACGATACAAAGGTCTACGTTAGGGGTTCATACATACATACATACATACATACATACATACATACATACATACATGCATGCATGCATGCATGCATGCATGCATACATACATACATACATACATACATACATACATACATACATACATACATACATACATACATACATGCATGCATACATACATACATGCATACATACATACATGCATACATACATGCATACATGCATACATCCATACATACATACATCCATACATACATACATACATACATACATACATACATACATACATACATACATACATACATACATACATACATACATACATACATACATACATACATACATACATACATACATACATACATACATACATACATACATACATACATACATACATATATATATATATATATATATATATATATATATATAGAGAGAGGAGGGTTCAATTGAGAATGGAAATAATGTTGAGAACGTGAAAATGAATCTGGGCCACTAGTTGCGCCAGCGCTGACGCGTGCCGTTCCAGGACGACGAGCTGGGTTTTTTTTCGTATATGATTTATTCATATATGAATGGGTATATTCATATATGATTATACATATAATCATATATGATTATATCACTACAAGAAATGTCGTCAATACCGGCGTCACCTTTACCGGCGACAGCCGGTATTAGCGGCGACACCCAAAACACGCGTTTGGTGTCGCCGCTAATACCGGCTGTCGCCGGTAAAGGTGACGCCGGTAATGAGTGTTCAGCGATCCGTGCCACTTACAATCTAAGCCGTACGTGAATTACTTGATCGGACGGTGAAAAAGGAAGCGGGAAAATTTCCCTCCTTAGGTGTCGCCGCTAATGCCTTTCTGTCGCCGCTATTGCTATGTCACGCGGATCGCCATCTTAGCCGTCCATTGCATTACCATCTGACGGTCAAGAAAGGAAGCGCGTTTTTAACTGGTCGCCGCTATTTCCTATGTCGCCGGTAAAACCCTAACTTCGTCGCCGCTAAAAGTCTGCGAACAGACTTAGTCTCTCCAGCTCCCCATTTCGTCTGTTACGCAACCCAAACAACCCTCTCATTTCCTCTCGATTATTCCGGCGATTTTCTCTCGATTTTCCGACCACCACCACCCCAAAGCAACCCCTCGGTGCTCTCTTTCACTTGTACCGGCGATTTGCTTCTCTTTACCGGCGTTCCCGAGCAAATTCCGGCGACACACGTTTTTTCCGGCGATTGACTTCTCTTTTCCGGCGATAGCTTCTCATTTCCGGCGAGATTTATCATCTATTGTGTAAGTTTTTTGATTATCTACTTATATTGTTTTAAATGTTGATTTTTAACCAACTTTTTCTCTTGTTAGAACCACCACCACCACCACCACCAAGAACACCACCGGAGGCTGCCGGAAAAACTCCCCCACTGTCGGCCACCTGCTTCAGAAACAACATCTACCACCCTAAGTATGTGTTTATGATTTTTGCAATTTTGTTTAATGGTCTTAATATGTTAAGTTCTTAATGTGTTAAGTTCTTTAAAAATGACTTATTATAAGCTCTTAATGGTTTATGAAAAAATGTTTAATGGTTTTGATTTGTTTTGGAAGTGATGGTGTTAAGTTCTTAATGTGTTAAGTACTTAATTTTTAAGTGTTTAATAATTAAGTGCTTAATTTGAAAAATGATTTGGAAAATATAATATGTTTGGGAATATTTTTGATAAGTGCTTAATTTTTAAGAACTTATTTATTAAGAACTTAATGCTTATGTTAAAAACTTAATTGTTAAATACTTAATTATTAATTATTTGATTTGTTATAAATGTAACGTTTACATCGTTTTAAATATAACGTTTAAATCGTAATTTTAAAAAATATAATGTTTAAATTGTAAATTATAAAAAATATAATGTTTAAATCTTAAAATTAATTATTAAATACTTACTTAATTATTTAAATCGCAACTTATAAAAAATAAAGTTGATCGTTAATGTAACGTTTTAATAAAATTATTTAAACCTAATTAACCTAAAAGAAAATATATAAACTTATTTGAACCTAAACTCTAAATTTAAACCGTAAACACAAAACAAAAACATAAATTTATTTAATCCCAAACCCTAAACCCTAAACCCTAAACATAAACTTATTTAAACCATAAAACTTAAACTCTAAACCCTAACCCCTAACCCCTAAACCCTAAACCCTAAACACAAACTTATTAGTCGCCCGGGGATTAGTCAGCTCGCATAGCGTGTCGGAACCTCGGCTCCAAAGGAGGCAAAAAAAAAAAAAAAAAACACAAACTTATTTAAACCATAAAACTTATACCCTAAACCCTAAACCCTAAATGCTAAACCCTAAACCCTGAACACAAACTTATTTAAACCATAAAACTTAAACTCTAAACCCTAACCCTTAAACCCTAAACCCTAAACCCTAAACATAAACTTATTTAAACCATAAAACTTAAACTCAACCCCTAACCCCTAAACCCTAAACCCTAAACCCTAAACCCTAAACCGTAAACACAAACTTATTAATTGTTAAATACTTTATTGTTAAATACTTAATTTGTTTTTAACTAATAATAAACATTTTTATTTTTTTGAAGGATGCGCTTGCACAAATGCTTGAGGATCCAAGACATAGAGATGCGTTGGCAGAATTTTACGTACGTACACGCCAGGGCACGGTGGTGGAACGAGCAAGGGTGCCGGGGATACCCAAGGTGATGGAAGCGATCAAGATGTTCAAGACGACGACTTAGAGTAGTTTCATATTTTTGTTTTGTGACTATTTTAATTTGTGTAAAGAATATTATGTTTTAGATATTAGTATTTGTTTGGAATTGTTTATCTCGTATGTTGCTTCATTTATTACAATTTTGGTTTTATAATAATAATAATAATAATAATAATAATAATAATAATTTAAAAAATAATTTAAAAAACCTTTAGCGACGACACCTTGCACCTTTAGCGGCGACGCCATCTCCGGTGACACGTCATCACCGGAAACTGAGGCAACCATTAGCAGCGACATCTTTACCGGCGACAGCTGTCTTTAGCGGCGACACGTATTACCGGCGACGCATTAGCGGCGATTTGTGAGAATTAGCGACAAACTATTTGCGGCGACGCATTAGCGGCGACTTGTCGCCGGTAAAGGTATTAGCGGCGACTACTACACTCTTTAGCGGCGACAATTGTCGCCGGTAATAACCCCGATCCTTGTAGTGTATGAATATTCATATAATCATATATGAATAAACATATATAAATATACAATATGGTTGTGGTGGTCGGGATGGTGGTAGAAGGTGGTGATGATGATGGTGATGGCGATAGAGGGTGGCGATGATGGTGGCGACTGTGTTCGTGGGGTGGTGGTGTTGGTGGAGGTGGGTGGTGACGAAGGTGGTGGTGGTGGCGGCGGTGATGGAGGTGGTAGTGGTGGCGGTGGGTGGTGGTAGCGATGGTGGAGGTGGTGGTAAAAGTGGTAGTGGCGGTGGCGGGGGAGGTGGCGGCATTGGCAGTAGTGGTGTTGGTGGTTGGTGGCGGTGGCGTTGGGGGAGGTGGCGGCGGCGACGGTGGTGGTAGAGATGGCGGCAGCAGCGGTGGTGGTGGCGGCGACGATGGTGGTGGTGGTAACGAAGGTGGTGAAGGTGGAAGTGGTGGTGAAAATCATATGTGAATAATAATATATATCTCGTCGTTAGAGCGTCAACGCTCCGACGACGCCAAAGCATTAGTGCGGCAAAAAAAAATAAGTGGCTGAGATTCATTATCGCATTCTCAACATAATTTTCATTCTCAATGGAACCTACTTCTATATATATATATATATATATATATATATATATATATATATATATATATATATATATATATATATATATATATATATATATATATATATATATATATATATATATATATATATATATATATATATATATATATATATATATATATATATATATATATATATATATATATATTGAAAAAGGAAGATGAATGTACAAATGTGGAATATAAGTATTTTACGACAAACCATTCACAAACCAAATTTCGAGAATAGCAAAAATTATACATTTTAAAATTGTGGGTGATCGACAATTTTCTTATAGAGATGAACTATATTATGGTCATTGTATTGTATCATTTTACTCTAAAATAGAAAAGGTTGTATCACATTATAAAAATATTATATAATAAAAGTATTGTCGATTAAAAGTTGTATGTTTGGTCACATGTGTGAAGTTTACCAAAGAAATGAAGTAGATTTTGAGTTACTATTTGGTTGTTGAAAAAGGTATACCATAAAGACTACTTTTATTTATCTATAAATCTATTATAAAATTAATTTTTAAATAATAACTATGATTGATTTCAATATAATCCTTTTTCACTTTTTAATTATCCATTAAATAAATTTAGTTATTCATTTAATCTCCATATAATTCTATTATAAATGATTTATTATGTTTTGTTAATAACAAATTCGATTCATAACAATGATAAAATAAAACAAAACTGTGTCATACACATTGTATATGTAAGATATGTGTTATTGTCTCCAATCTCAAACTTACCACAAGTGTAATAAATTTTTAAAAGTTCAAATATAGTTTACTCATTTAGATGTAACCATTTACCTAATTGTATTTCCTTTATCCAATTTATTATTTTAAAAGTTGATTATAAATTTGAGATTTACCATTATTGAAACTGAGTGTTCAGCTATTTGGAAATGTTTATTATTGTTCAAAAAATAAATAATCCTTTAAGAAAATTCCAAGCACTTTAAAATAATGCATATTTTCCGATCGATGGTTATTCTTCTACAAATATAATAAAAATTTTCAAAATATAATTTTCTCAAATTCCTTTATCACTTAGTAGTGTTGGTAATACATTTAAAATGTCAATACTTGTATATATTTGAATTTCTAATATTTTTTACTATTTGGATTTTACAATTTTTGTTTACATTTTTTAAAGATAATACAACACTAACTTTGTGGTTATTTTATCATATTCTATATTGTTTTAAATTTACTTATGTCAAATTATATTAAGCATGGAAATATACCATATCACAAAATTTTATTTTACTTTACACATGATAGGACTTATAAAAATTTATCCATAATAAAATCATTTTCACAAGCAATCTTTATATTATTATTCACATGTTTTATTTTCACTAAGTACTGTAATATCTACTTATAATATATAGATATTAGTAGATGTATTGTTTCAATATGTTGAAAAGATTAGAAAGACATTCAAACTAGAGATTTATAAAATAATTTCGTTAGAGAAGTTATCTAAATTTTATAAATTTGTAAATATTCTCTTATTATATTAAATTAATCTAGTGCGATTATGGTGACATATATGAAGTTTGAAATATTTATTACATATATTGATGTTGCTTAAACCAAAGTAAACAAAAATGTCAAAATTAAAACTCCGAAGCTAAAATCGTCTCATGATTAAAACGTAAAACATAAAAAAAATTTGGTCAAAAATCACGTATAAGAAAATAATTCTAAGAACTAAAAACCATTGTGTATATGTCTTGTATTTATATAAACAATGCAAGACGAATTGCTTTGGTCAAATATGTCTTAGTGAAAAATACATTTTTATGCTTTCCGTTATTAATTTTAATACCTTTGTATACTTCCTCATAAATCTCCGGCAACTCGGCAAGATAGTTAACAATGAAGGTACATAATGAGCTTGTAGTGTCATAGCCGCCGATCATCAACCCCATGATTAGGTCAGCGACTTCAGTTTCTTCCATGAACTTTCCATAGTCATCACAAAGCATCAGGGACAAAACATCTTGTGTAGGTGAAGCTTTCCCATCGGCCAAATCAATCTTTCTTTGCTTTACTATTGTAGTGAGTTCTTTTCTAATGAATTTTCCTGCATTTATTGCTTTTCGTAACGTTGTTCCTGGGAGGTTTATAGGGATGGAGAAAAGCCCTGGAGCAAGTCTCTCGAACAGGACAGATAAGTTGTTCAGCCATTCAGGTTCATCTATACTGAAGAAAATTTTGCATGCAACCTGGAAAGTGAAAATTTTTGTGAGTTTATGGGTCAAAATCCGGACCTTACCTTCCCATCTAGTTTCAAAGTGTTTCTGTGCCACCATGTCCATAACCGGGACATATTGACGTAGAACTTCAGTTTTAAAATGGTAACGAGTCATCTTCGCCTTCTCCACGCTAAGGTTGGTAGAGATGATCTTGCTCACCGTAGCAGGCACCCAATACTGAAAAAGGCTTTTTTTATTCGAGAACAAGAACTTGTTGCCTTCCGGCCCACAGAACACCGCAACATCCTCAAACAACAGAGAGGTCCTGAAGACATGACGCGAGAATTTAGTCATGCGGTCGAGGATGAACTTTTCGGGATGGCCCTTCCAACCGGCGGTGACAAAATTTATAGTTTCTCCGATCGCAAGCCAGCCTCTTCCGCCAGGTGGGAGTTTTACAGTTCCAACCGACTTAGACTTAAAAAATGCAAAACGAACTAAGAATGAGACTAAAATGACAAAGAGAGAAAAGAGAGAAGCATATAAGATATCCATAACTGAGCTTGTTGATATATCTTTCAGTTTTCTTTTGCAAAGGAGAACTGGAGCACTATATATAGAAAAAAAATCCATTGTTAAGCTTGTTGATATATCTTTGAGTTAGATTTCATGTACAAGTTGTTATTAAACCTGTCAAAATTTCAAGCATGCAAAGCAATGATTTGTCAACTCCATGCCTATATTGATGGTACAGGGCCACCGACTACACCACTATCACACAAATCGAGTTTCATTTGTTATTTTCCAATAAATAATTAAACTACTTTTGAGTGTGGCCATATACTTATTTATGAATATTAACTTGTTAAGAAAAATATTAATAAATGGTCCAAAAGTCAAATTTATTAACTTGAATAGACTTCTTATATATGCACATAATGTAATATTTAAAGAGGGGTGGTCCAATAGTCAAATTTATTAATTTGAATAGACTTCTTAGATGTTTTTATCTTTCCTTCGCTTTGACAATTAGTTTATTTAAAAGCAACGTTATTGGTATTGGGGTGAAAGATATTGATATTAATCGTCCTGCTAGGATTTTGTATTGTGAGCTTGCTACTTTTATGTTTAAACTAGACCAATCCCTGCGCGTTGTACATGAACAAAATTGTGTAGGTAAAATAATAAGATATATGTTTTGTTAAAAAATATCTAAGTCATTGTATCAGTAAGAATTATCATATATCAATACATTCGTTCTAAAAATATCAGAAAATAAATAAATAAATAATTAAATAATATCATAATAAATAAACAATAATAAATTTTCATTTGATAATGCTAAAAGTAATATAAGGAATTTATAGTATAGTTGTAATCTTTATTGTTAATTTTTTTAGACTTATTGGTAATCAGTTAACATACGTAAAAAGTTTTTTAGTTACGAAGAATTATTGTTTAAATATTATTTGTGCTTTTTGTTTGCGAATAAGGAATATAATTAAAACATCACATTTTTTTTATTTATTGATTGTCAAATTAATATACAAATCTTTTTAAATATATATATATATATATATATATATATATATATATATATATATATATATATATATATATATATATATATATATATATATATATATATATATATATATATATATATATATATATATATATATGTGTGTGTGTGTGTGTGTGTGTATGTATGTGTGTGTGTGTCTATGTGTCTATGTGTCATTTTAGATATCCCAATCTAATGAATAACAAAACCTATAAAAATAAATTTGAATTTCTATGAAGAATAACAAATGTGTCTATGAATAATAAATACTACGATTTTTAATAACATGAAATTATCGAAATATCTATTATAACAATCAAACACTCCTATACAATACTCAAAATTCGTAGAAATTATTTCATGATTTTTCATATCAAAATCCAACGAACAACAAAAAGTATGAAATAAATAATAACATAAAAGCATAAAAAGATCTATTAAAACATTTATATTCATAAACCACGTCAAACTCTCCAAAATTATAGAAATTTTGTATAAACAACTTCATGATTTTATATGTCACAATCTTTGGAATAACAAATACTATGAAAAAGTTCAATACTACAACTTTTAATAACAAAAGTACTAAAATAACTAATATTTGTATTAAAAAATACATCAAACACTTTTAAATAATACAAAGAATGTAAAAACAATTTAAAAAAAAACTAAAAACAATTTCAAAAATATATACAATCAACATACATTTGATATATTTTCTCATTTTTTTCGCTTTTCATATTTTAATCGCAAACACTTGAAATACATGAAAGTTTTTATCAGAAAAAATTCTACTTATATAGCAACAACATGAATAAATAAGAGGAATACAAAAAGTTTTTAGTAAATTATAATAATTTAAGAAATATGAAGAGTTATTTAGGTTTCAAATCACTTATATAGCATTAATTTATCAATTTATGATCATTATTAGAAAGAAATTGAAAAGTCATGAGTTTCAAATCAATATGGTGTAAGTATATTTGCTTCTTTTATAATAACAAATAAGAGGAATACAAAAAGTTTTTAGTAAATTATAATAATTTAAGAAATATGAAGAGTTATTTAGGTTTTAAATCACTTATATAGCATTAATTTATCAATTTATTATCATTATTAGAAAGAAATTGAAAGGTCATGAGTTTCAAATATATATATATATATATATATATATATATATATATATATATATATATATATATATATATATATATATATATATATATATATATATATATATATGTATATATATATATATATATATATATATATATATATATATATATATATATATATATATATATATATATATATATATATATATATATATATATATATATATATATATATATATATGTATATATATAAAATCAGAAAAAAGAAACTCCAAACCAATTATTGACTTTAAACTAAAAAGTAACTTGAAAAGTGGAGTAGATACCACAAATTTTCAAATTGTTGATTCTTCTACAATAACATGTGAAATCCTTTAATTTCAATCACAAATCTTGCCTAAAATCATTTCAACAATGTGCGGTTAATTCATTTAGTGGGTCAAAAATTTAGAGTGTTCTATCATGTATACATGATAAAAAAACAATACTAAGAAAATTTCTTAGTTTATCTGTATTTATAAAACCACAATATCAATTAACTTTTAATACAAAACATCACCGTAGTTTACACCAAACGTATAATTGTGTCCTTTAAATATTTGATAGAATTGAAGATCGTATCCTATTACGTATTTCATGATAACTTTTTCTCTTACACATCATATATGACTATAAACTCCAACATTGTGACCCACTCTACATAAAAGTTATATAGATATAGATTTGGAAACATAAGAAAAACAAATGATACTAACTAACCATGGAAAATAAGATTCTTATTCATGTTTAAAATACTCAAATTCTTTAAGCATACTAACTTGCTTTCTTTCATCAACGCAAATTCCTCAAAAGCGGCCGTGAGAGATTTGTAAAGGCGCATCACCATGTTTAAAACCATTGGAAAAGTTGAAACATTCAAATCTTTGATATACCCAAAGAAGATCATCATTGAACTTTTCATTTTACAAATAAGATGACTACAACCTTGTACTAAACTTCCACACATTCTACAAAAATAAATTGGAAAGAGAAAAAAGAATCAAGAGAAACCAAGCATGAGAATGATGTTCTTAAGAGTAACCAAGGATGGAAAATGATGTTCTTATATAGCCAAAACATCAAAGACATTAAATAGTATAAGTTGAAAAGTCTTGGGGGTTTCAAATCAATATGGTGCAAGTATTTGAGTTATCTTGATCCACATTCATGAATGGCCTCTATTATAATAGTTATATAGATATAGATATATAGATATAGATATAGACATGTTGGATTTCCTATTGGTGTTATTATCCAACTTCCAAAAAATTGGAATCCAATTGTTGAAAAATTTAAATCTAAGTTATCTGTTTAGTAAGCATGCAATCTCTCTTTTGTGGTAGGTTAACCCTTCTTAAATCTGTTTTGAGGAATCTTCGTATATACTATTTCTCTTTTTTCAAGGATTCTAAGAAAATTATTGATATGCTTGAAAGGATTAGGATAAAAAAAATTTAGGGGTGAGATTGAAGATTGTTGGATCTTATTTGTTGTGTCGAAGAGTGTAACTCAACGGATCCCAAGTCATATTTATATCTGAAGCCAGTCTTATCAAAACTCCTTTTTGTGATGGCACAAAGTGATATGTATGCTACCAGACTTGTGATGGCTAATGTGCACCATACGCGCTGCATAGTTTAGTATTGTCAGTTTGTTAGACATGTCTCCTTTTGCTATTAGTAATAATATTCCCCTGATCAGGTATAAATATCACAGTGATGCTTAGGATTGGATAAGCTTGAACATTCTTGTACTAGAAGCGTTGCTCATCGTTCATTACAATTCGGAATACAATCTATTGTATTCAATCATTTATCAATCAAAGCATTCGACACAATATTTATTCAATCTATTCTTGTCTGATCACTGTTTTATTCATGGTCTTCATAGATTTGCTCTATTGAATCAATCTTTTACTTATGAAATGCTATTAGAGCGGGATACAGTCCTAATCGATTTGGGAAATAGGTGACCGGCCTTATCTACAGGTAGCCACTCTATTAGTTTGAAAATATGGATCAAACATGGTTATATTATCAAGTATGCAAATAATAATGGCCTTCGTATTGAAAATCTATGTCGAAATATCTCCTCACCTTGCACCTTTTCTTTCTTTTCCTCATCCCATGATCCTTTCCCATGTCGTGGAAGTAGGTTATGGCCTTGATAGGACTCCTTCCCATCTATCTTGACCGGGAAGAGGGGGAGGCTCTTGAGGAAGCCCTGACGGCCCTTCTCTATTCTATTTTGAGGATCCCTTTGAGGGGTCACTTTAATACTGGTTTATAGAATTTTAGTTTACAAAGGGAAGAAGAGTTCTTTTCTTTTCTTCAGCGGGCGGGATACAGTCCTAATCCATTTGGGAAATAGGTGATCGGCCTTATCTACCGGTAGCCACTCTATTAATTTGAGAATATGGATCAAACATGGTTATCTTATCAAGTATGCAAATAATAATGGCCTTCGTATTGAAAATCTATGTCGAAATATATCTTGATGATAGTTCGATTTATTGAAAAATTATTCTTCATCTAGATGTTGAACTCTATCTTCAAGAGTCCCTTTAATATATATCTTTTTATTATAATGATTTTTCAGTTGAGGAAGCATCATTGGCTAGTTGTTGATTTTGTAATTCAATATATTTACTAAACAAACATAGTATTGCGCTTGAAAGTATATAGGAGACGATGTAAACTTAAATTAATCGTGACATTGAAAAAATAGATATAGCAAACAGATACATAAAAACATTGAAATAATGAACTTGGAAAAAAGAAAGAACTTTTAGAAAATGAATGTAAAAAACTAAAATTGGAAATGGAATCGATGAAAAAAAACGTCAACCATGACTGAGCAACAGAAAAAGTTTGATGGAAAAAAATGATATCAAATTAAAAATGATGTTAGTTTTTATATATTTAATCAATTACTTGTAGTAGAGTTAATGTATTGCGTTTACGTATTTATCTTTTTTATTGATTTGTATGTATACATTTTAAAGTATATCAAAATTATATTATTTTATTTTTGTTAAATTAATTTTTAACGTAAATACTATTAAATAAATATTCTTAAAATGTAAATTATATTATTATAATATATAATATATTATTTGTGTTAACAAATTGATATAGCAACTATATTAATTCTTTAAATATAATATTAGAATAAATATAAAAGCGAACATATTCTCATGAAAAACATATGTATTACGTATTCAAACGCATATACAACAAGAGTACAGACAGTGGGCCATTAGGCCGAATACAACATAAAACATGCTTAAATGACCATGACCATACAACAATATAGACTACTGAGTAGGATATGGTTCAATTTGAATTTCTTCATCAATGGATGTGTCATCATCATCGATCCCTAAACTTCTGATAATGATAATATCAACTGATGTTCCTAACGAATAAGAACGAACTCTTCTGTGATATAGTTGCTAGTTTCGTTCAAAAAACACATTTGCCTTTTGAGACTCTTCTAACCGGTAAAAACATGGTGCTGGCACACACATGCTAACGTTGACGGGACACAAGGAATGTTTGATGGAATTGTAGGTGGGGCATTTGATGGACAAGGTTGACATTAAAAGAATGGATTTTTGGAGCTATGGATTGGATAATTCTTTTTTTTTTCTATACTTCAAGCTGTTGAAAATTAAAAGAAAACTTGAAGGTTTGGGTTCGCGATCTTTTGCTAAAAAATAAACGAAGATATAAAAATAAAGTGCTGAAATGTAAAGGCACAATGTGGAAAGTATAAATGACTTGAAATGTAAAGTTGCGATATATAAATAAATTGTAAAGACGAGTGTGAAAATTAAAAAACAATAATTTAAACGATATGATGTAATTCAGATATTTCATTGATACAAAGAAAGATGTTACAGATTTAACATTGGCTCACAAATACTCTTTCTAATCTATGAAGAATTACATAGAGATATACAGACACACATAAAAGAAAAAGGAGATAGAATATGACTTCATGTTCATGTGGCTGGAGAGAATTCTCTAGCTACTCCTCAAATTCCTTTATACTACATTGGAGTTATAGTGGTGTGGTGTTTTTCTCTCACTCTTTGATTCATGACCTAATGACTCCTATTTATAGGACAGTAAGGGATTTTCTACAAGATATGTAGTACAAAAAGAACTAATAAAGTATTCCTAGAGTAGGGCGGCACATGCTTGAATATAATAATACAATCAGTACACAAGACATGCTTCTAAGGGAACACGCCTATTCTAGCCTAATGATAGTCTATAGTTTTGTTTTTGTGATGTGCTGATTGTGAGGAACTTCTGATAGTTAAGATAGGGGACAATGCTTCGTCCATCTTCCGATCTTCTGTGTTTTAAGAGCATCATGCTCCTGACTCTCATTATAGATGCTCCGTCCCATCTTGAAGTTCTGATACATCTTGAGGTTCTGATACATCTTGAGGTTCTGATACACCTTGTTACTCTGACACCACCTTAATGTTCTGTTACCTCTTGAGAATTTGATACTCCTTGAGGTTCTGATACATCTCTTATTTGGTGTGCATGTTCATGTGGCTTACTCGCATGCTCCTGACTCTGTCGCATGCTTCTGTAGATCAACTACATGCTCATGTAGTTCAATTGCATGCTCCTGACTTTTTCTACTTCAACATCTCCAACATTTACATCAACAATATCCCTTAAATGGTGAGAGATGTTGAATGTACCATCAACATATATGAGGAGGATTTTTCTATTATTTGTGAGGAGGATGTTGATTCTGTTGTATGTGAGGAGGATCTGATTGTGATGATCTTAAGTGGTTGAGTGATGTTATGTATGACCAAAGATCATGAGGATCTTCGGTGTTGGATATTTGTGGGACAATTATTTTTTTGGAGTCTTCATTTGCTAATCAATATCGTTCTTCAATTTTGATCAACACAGTGTCCCTCTATTTTTCTGTATCATCTCGTTGCTTTGTATCACATCATCTTCAGGTCTCTCTTTCTATTGTTTGGTACCACACATCTTCCGGTTTCAATTGTTCGATACTTCAAAGTGTTCCTTGATATACTTGATCTTCCAGTATCACATATGCTCGACCTCTTGATCTTTCTTTCTTGGTGTTACTCGATCGCACAAATTATTTGTTTGTCTTTCACTTGATATCACACTTACTCGACCATGCATCATCTTCTATTCCTAATTAAATCGATTATACCCTTACCTTTTACATGTTTGGTATTACTCATTTCTTCCGATTTCTATCCCTCTTTATCTCCCTCGGTGTCTTTCTCTCCCTCGATCTCTCTTTCTCTCTCTCTCTCTATCTCTTTCTCCTTCAGCATTTCTTATCACTCGATCTACATGCATCACCTTCTGAACTTGACCGTACAACATCTTTTGTTTTGTATCATTCGGCCGCACATAACCTACCCAACATGTATATAAACTCGATCTCTATCTCTATTTTTCTTGATCGGTATTACCCTTTCTACTAACCACACATTTCTATTTTGTACAATATCACTTGGCCATGCATATATATTTTGTTCTCCTACACTCGATCGCACGTATACTTCATTTGTTGTCACTCGGTCGCATAATACATAAGATGATCCAAGTTTGAGCTTATACTCGGCTGCACGACTCCATTTCTTTGTATAAAATAACTTTTGGAGTATAACCACTCGGCATTGGGCGTGCTCCACGTCAATCCGACGATTTCGAAGAGACACCGAAGGAAAGATTGAGCTTGGAGATTTAAAGCAACATCCAAGCATTCACGCAAATTAATCAGAAAACAGCAATCGGGCAGTAGCAGGAGAACCGACAAGCTATTTGATCCAGGAAAGTTGGAGGAGCATTGGGTCAATAAAGCAACAGTTGGAATTGGAGATCAGCAGAGATAAAAGGCGTACGATCCACCGTAGCCATTAGATGACGGTCTGGCTGAAGACGTTAAACTTAGCACTTGGTGAGAGGCAACCCATCCCGTAGGTAAGTTAGGTTCTGTTTTCTAGGTTAATTAGGAAAAATTAATCGTCACCATCGCAGAAAAATACAGCACGAAGTAAGTGTGGAGTCAATCGAAAAGAAACTGCAACATTGAAAGGTCGCGACACGGTAAGGGAAAACCACACACGCTCCATCAACAATGATAATTTATGAGATGCCCATTACCATTCTTTATAAGTCCCTGTTAGTGTGTCGGTAAATGATATCGCGTAAATTATACATATTTTCCGCACGATATCAGTGTGATTTTAGTTTAGTTTCATACATGTTATGAACTAAAGATACCTAATATGCTTAAATATTCGTTTTGAAGCTAAAAAGACGCGTTTGGAGCTAAGGAACGGATTACACGAGCATTTGAGCTTAAAAAGAAACAAACTGCAAAGCTGCCAGCAGCTTGGGCGCACCGTGCCCATATCTAGGCGCACTGCGCCCATGAAGGTTCCGGAGATCGCTTTTCCGTCCGACTTTTGATTAAAATATTCAAGCGTGCGTTCATCCAATGATTCAACCGACCTGCCAAGCATGTGCAAGGGCGCACCCCGCCTACTTTTGGGCGCACCGCGCCTCAGATCCGACATTAAAGTGAAACCCACATGCAAACCCACGTGCTTCGCTGAGTGGCCAACGTGCTGAGATCTCCTAGGCGCATTGCGCCTCCTTTTGGGTGCACTGCGCCCAACGCCAGTGCCCACTATAAATACAAGCCCTTCTCCTCTTCTTTGAAAAACCAGAACCCATCTCTGCACCTCCACAACACCAAATTCGGCATTTTGCCTCCTGCATCTGCCAGAAGGCTTGTAGAATCAAAGGGGAACGTATGGAATCGAGAGCTTGAAGAATGTTTGGCCGGGACTTCATTCGGTTTGCTTTATATATGTTTAGCATTCTACTATGATTTCCTAGGTCGTATTCTTCAGATTATGTTATCTGCATTATTTATTACTTAGATTTGATTACTATCTGGTTATGATTTGATTGTTAATTATCGGATATTGAACGTTTTATATTTTATCTTGCATAATTCATTTGACATCATATATGTTAAGGAACCTTTCTTTTGGACTTATTGCTGAGTTATTTTAGTCTAGAGGACCAATCTGACTATATGACTTTTATCATAACTGTGCTATGACCATTAGGCAGATATGACTAGTGATGGACCAAATCCTAGGGTTAAGTCACAAAGGTAGAATCTTGTATGTATATGCAAAGTTTGTACTAGAGGGCCAATCTGTACAAACCAATTTGATTGTCATGACCATTGAGATCAAAAGCTCGAATGAACCTTGTATGATACGAACCAATACATGATTATTTAGAATATATAATCGCATGACCATTGCCATTAATGACCTTATAATTATAGGATTAGGTAGTTGGACCAAAACATCTAATCACTTTAGAAATCGATATTTAACGTTCAATATCCATTGCACTAATAGCATATCAAACATAACTAGATGGTTTATTCAAATCTAAGTATTAATGTTTACTTTTATGTTTTGTAATTTATATATCTCGTAACTTTTGCCTAGGTGATGTTGATTCATTAATATAATATGTGTTGATCTAGTTCTTGATTCGAGTTTAACATCGGTTAGGATATATAACTTGCATGCTATACATATTGAATGTGGTTAAAGTTTGTATTCTTGATAGTCATCTTCATATGATTAAGTTTAATGGCCATTTAAACGTATTTGATCACATGAACCATTATGATGTATAATTGACAACTATATATCATTGGACTAGTTATTGACCATTTAACTAGGAAGGTTATTTAAGATATAAACTTGATTAGTGAAATAAGACTTATATCACATTTAGTTGCAACTCATGACCATTGATTGTATGAACATATCACTTTGACCATTAGGATATGGGCTATGTTTGCATGCTAGATTGTATTAATACTTGATGATTATAAGTAATTTAGTTGCATGACCATTGTGCTATTTTAACTTATTAGTCATAAAATTGGTGACTTGACCATACGATCCTACAACTTAATGCAACCTATTTTAACTCATTGCACATAATCAAAACTAGTCAACATAGGTTTATATGAATCAACAAATCCTAGATGAAAGTTTCCCTTGTTAATTTTGTTATGATCATTTTAATTTATTATTTCGTCATTTAATTTTATAAACAAAGTTTTACGAGTTTTCATTAAAACTCGCCTCTGAGTGTTTGCTAGAATAATTATTAATTGATAATTGATTTTCTTAACTTAAAAATGTCCGTTTTCCCTTGGGTCCGACAACCCGGATTTACCATTACTATACTACAATCGACTAGGTACACTTGCCTACTGTGTTGTTCTATTCATACATGGTATTTCCCTGTTTAAAAATGTAAAACTAATGTGAAAATCATTTTCGAAAATCATATATACGCTCGTAACACATCAAGTTTCTTGGTGCCGTTTCTGGGTGTTTTATATGTATGTTTGAAAACACAACAAGTTTTTGGCGCCGTTGCCGGGGAATTCGGATTTATTTTTTTGTATAGAAAATTAAATTATTTGTTAATATTTGTGTGATTGTACATTTGTTTTTGTGTGTTATGTATTTGCTTTGATTGACATATCACTAATCATAAAATAGATATTTGCACACCTTAAGCATATTTTAAGTGTGGGGTGAATATTTGGGGAAAAATGAAGTGACAAAACCTTTGAAGTCTTTTCTGCTCATGCAATGCGACGTGTATGCCATCCGGACGCGACGCGTCGACAATCCAGATTGCGTTGACAAAAAGACAACTTCAAAAATTACGCGACACGAAAACGTGCATGACGTGTAAACACCCGAGGCAGACACTGGTCGTACATAATGATACATGGCTAAAAATCAGCTACTACTGAGAAGGGGGACGCTTCTTTACAGTAGGGGCAGCGATACTGACGACGGTCAAAAGTCGCACAGCCACACCACACCCGCAAACCAGTAGCCACGGATTTGAAACTTCACGGACCACGAAATGAGTGATATTTTTTTTTCTTTCGTTGTTATTACTTTTACATTTGTGATTTAAGTTTTGTGTGTTTATTTGTGTGTGAATAATTTTTGTCCGAGTGATGCATATGCAGATTTGCTAAGATTCAATGCTGGCAGCATGTTCAACGAATTCTTTTCTGTGGAAAGAGCCTCATATATGACGTCGACCGGTACCTAAGGGGAGTCTGTTCCATTTTGCTCCTTTTACTGTTTTGAATTATATATACAATAGAATTATTGTATAATATAAGTGTAGGGTTAGGACGTCATACTGTAATGATTAACTGAGCCAATTTAAAATTTTTTATCTTGAACATCTTTTCCAAATTTGAATGCTACCTAAAGGTAATTGTTAAGAAAAACGTTTTGAAAATAAATTTGTAGGTTACATTTAATTTTATGTGTGTATTTTTGTTTTTCATTGTTTTATCTAAAGTCTAGTTTTGTAGAGGACAAGTTTTTAGGATGGTAGTTACAAAATGTTTTGCATAAATAATGAAATAGACCCATTGAAAATTTATCAGTTGTTAAAAATTGAGTTTTTGCCAAAACAGATTGAGTCAGTTTCCCTACTTGCAAAAATGCACGAATTATATGCTGTTACTAAATTGAGGAAAATAAGCCTCGATAAATGAACTTAAAATGAGAAAAATTCTCAAGAAATCTGATGTGTTAAAAAGCAGAAGTCAAGTAATGTTATACCATAAGATTGAGACTCAGGAAGAAAAATTCAATCAGTGGCCTTTGGCATTCGAGCAAGTAGACATAAAATGGGGCCTACGGGCATTTCTACTCCTTATTACCTAAAACCAACTGGTTTGGGATAATATTGTCGAAAGCTCGCTACACGGGTGTCATCGAAAGTCATGGAATTTCCTTAGTGGCCTTTGGAATTTGAATTAGTAGACTCTGTACAGTCTTGAGTCGAAAATTTATAATCAAGAGTTCCATAGAAAGTCACGAGTTTCAAAGGTACGGAAAAATGGATATAATAACTTAACTTGATAAATTTAGTCCAGCATGATTTTATTCTAAATATGGGAAATTCGACAAAAAGGTCTTGAGGTAGAAGAATCTTTAATGGGTGTATTCGATGTTATGTAAAAATGAGTATTTAACAATCTAAAGACTTGTCGTTTATAGAAAGAGAGTTTATTTAAGATTTTGAAAAGTTAAAAATATATACATAGGACTAGGTATAATCTACTATGTTTATTCTTAATTCATTATTCTTAACATCGGTAATAAACGCTAGATCTGTGGTAGCGTATGAAAAGTTGTTTGGACATCAAATTTTTTGGCTTGGTTTTAAATTGTAGTTTGCTTGAGGACAAGCAAAGTTCAAGTATGGGGTATTTTGATATCGCGTAAATTATACATATTTTCCACACGATATCAGTGTGATTTTAGTTTAGTTTCATACATGTTATGAACTAAAGATACCTAATATGCTTAAATATTCGTTTTGAAGCTAAAAAGACGCGTTTGGAGCTAAGGAACGGATTACACGAGCATTTGAGCTAAAAAAGAAACAAACTGCAAAACTGCCAGCAGCTTGGGCGCACTGCGCCCATATCTAGGCGCACTGCGCCCATGAAGGTTCCGGAGATCGCTTTTCCGTCCGACTTTTGATTAAAATATTCAAGCGTGCGTTCATCCAATGATTCAACCGACCTGCCAAGCATGTGCAAGGTCGCACCCCGCCTACTTTTGGGCGCACCGCGCCTCAGATCCGACATTAAAGTGAAACCCACATGCAAACCCACGTGCTTCGCTGAGTGGCCAACGTGCTGAGATCTCCTAGGCGCACTGCGCCTCCTTTTGGGTGCACTGCGCCCAACGCCAGTGCCCACTATAAATACAAGCCCTTCTCCTCTTCTTTGAAAAACCAGAACCCATCTCTGCACCTCCACAACACCAAATTCGGCATTTTGCCTCCTGCATCTGCCAGAAGGCTTGTAGAATCAAAGGGGAACGTATGGAATCGAGAGCTTGAAGAATGTTTGGCCGGGACTTCATTCGGTTTGCTTTATATATGTTTAGCATTCTACTATGATTTCCTAGGCCGTATTCTTCAGATTATGTTATCTGCATTATTTATTACTTAGATTTGATTACTATCTGGTTATGATTTGATTGTTAATTATCGGATATTGAACGTTTTATATTTTATCTTGCATAATTCATTTGACATCATATATGTTAAGGAACCTTTCTTTTGGACTTATTGCTGAGTTATTTTAGTCTAGAGGACCAATCTGACTATATGACTTTTATCATAACTGTGCTATGACCATTAGGCAGATATGACTAGTGATGGACCAAATCCTAGGGTTAAGTCACAAAGGTAGAATCTTGTATGTATATGCAAAGTTTGTAGTAGAGGGCCAATCTGTACAAACCAATTTGATTGTCATGACCATTGAGATCAAAAGCTCGAATGAACCTTGTATGATACGAACCAATACATGATTATTTGGAATATATAATCGCATGACCATTGCCATTAATGACCTTATAATTATAGGATTAGGTAGTTGGACCAAAACATCTAATCACTTTAGAAATCGATATTTAATGTTCTATATCCATTGCACTAATAGCATATCAAACATAACTAGATGGTTTATTCAAATCTAAGTATTAATGTTTACTTTTATGTTTTGTAATTTATATTTCCCGTAACTTTTGCCTAGGTGATGTTGATTCATTAATATAATATGTGTTGATCTAGTTCTTGATTTGAGTTTAACATCGGTTAGGATATATAACTTGCATGCTATACATATTGAATGTGGTTAAAGTTTGTATTCTTTATAGTCATCTTCATATGATTAAGTTTAATGGCCATTTAAACATATTTGATCACATGAACCATTATGATGTATAATTGACAACTATATATCATTGGACTAGTTATTGACCATTTAACTAGGAAGGTTATTTAAGATATAAACTTGATTAGTGAAATAAGACTTATATCACATTTAGTTGCAACTCATGACCATTGATTGTATGAACATATCACTTTGACCATTAGGATATGGGCTATGTTTGCATGCTAGATTGTATTAATACTTGATGATTATAAGTAATTTAGTTGCATGACCATTGTGCTATTTTAACTTATTAGTCATAAAATTGGTGACTTGACCATACGATCCTACAACTTAATGCAACCTATTTTAACTCATTGCACATAATCAGAACTAGTCAACATAGGTTTATATGAATCAACAAATCCTAGATGAAAGTTTCCCTTGTTAATTTTGTTATGATCATTTTAATTTATTATTTCGTCATTTAATTTTATAAACAAAGTTTTACGAGTTTTCATTAAAACTCGCCTCTGAGTGTTTGCTTGAATAATTATTAATTGATAATTGATTTTCTTAACTTAAAAATGTCCGTTTTCCCTTGGGTCCGACAACCCGGATATACCATTACTATACTACAATCGACTAGGTACACTTGCCTACTGTGTTGTTCTATTCATACATGGTATTTCCCTGTTTAAAATGTAAAACTAATGTGAAAATCATTTTCGAAAATCATATATACGCTCGTAACACATCAAGTTTCTTGGTGCCGTTTCTGGGTGTTTTATATGTATGTTTGAAAACACAACAGTAAACCACACATGCTCCACTAATGACTCATAAAATGTAATGTGCAATTTCATGGGTTAGCATGTCTTTCACATTTTCCTAAAGTAACTAGATTTGGGATTTTATAAAACACGTTCTAGTACTTTCCTTTAATAATATTATACTTTTAATGAGATTAAGTTGTCCTATCAAATCCGTTCTGCTAACGACCCTCCACTAATCAAGGAAGTGGTGGGTGAGAGTGGACTGACAATGCCTAGTAATATCAAGTATTTTAGTCGTCGTTGAGCCTTATTCTAAGTTAATTATATCGTGTAAACTGTTATATTACTCACTTTTCGTGTCTAGTGCTTGTGTGTGAAAAAAACAGGGGTTAAACCCGTACAAAATGAAGAAGTTTGATATAAAAGTCCACTTTCAGTAGAAAAGACACGCGCGCCGTGAAATAAAGACACGTGCGTCGTGGATAGTCAATGATCGGATGACGAGTTTGACATTCAAAAAGCGAAAAACGTGGTTAATCAAAAAGCGAAAAACTGGGTTAGAGATAAGGACACGCTGCGGTTTTCACCCTTGTGCGCCGCGATGTGTTCGATTTTTCAACTATAAATAGAGGCATCTAGGTCGATTTTCGCGAGCGAAGAACTGACCCAAAGGTGGAACCTAGGCTTCTTCGACTCGTGATTTCGGATTTCAGTAGCTAGAAGTTGGTATTTTCATGTTTTAGTTATTTTTCGTGTTTTCTAGTTTTGTTTATCGTTCGTTCCAACGTTTCTGGATTGTAGAATCTGTTTCGACGAGTTGGATCTGGATATTTTCAGAAGTTAGAACCATTCGACTTCTGATTTTGGTTTTAGTTTATTGCAATCATTCAGTTTCAGTTATTTCACGTTTACAGTTTCGATTTATGTTATTTGTTTGTTGGATGGTTTTATGGTATTGAGCACTTCTGGTTTTCTGAATATACTTTTGAAATCAGATTGTGTAGTTAGTTTGGATTGAAGTTTGGATTTGTTTTGTTGGTTAATGCTAGTTTGTAGTTTCGGTAATTTTAGTTATTCAGTTTTTGGGAAGTGTATGGAACGCCACCAGCTATAGAGTGACATTATAGTTTGGTTAATTCTAACACATATTTCAACCACTTGACTCTCATGGATCGACCCTTACTTCCACTTAGCTAATGTGCTTGTAAGGTATAATTCTTTTATTTTTGACCGCATAACGACCTAGGCGTGTCATGGACACCCATTCAACCACCATTTTATAGATAGTTTCCTTATACCCCCTTATAGATCAACTTCGTGAATGAGGCATACTAGCGATTTGACTGACTGATTCTTATACATATAATATTAACAATTAATAATAATATATAATGTGTATTTTAAAATTTTAAAATACTAGGTTTAAATTTTGCGTATTGAAATGATTTAATATAAACATTTTAATTAACAAATAATTAAATAATTAAATCAAATAAGGCTTAACTAATTAAATTAATCAAATAATCTAATCCTAATCCTAACCCTCTAATTTTCGAAAATTTAGGGTAAAGGATTTATCCACTTATTAGTTAATCATAATTACCAAAATAGAAAATGCTAAAACCCTACAGATTATCGAAAAACAGGGAAGGCGGCTAGGGTTTCAAAAACCCTAGCCCAAGACTAAATTTATGGCCTTTAGGGTTTAATCTCAATAAAACCTATTTGATGAAGTTATATAATTATAGCAATTCAATAGAAAAGAAAACTAAGGCTCTGATACCACTGATGGAGAATAGGCAAACAAATAAACTTAAAACTCTTAAGTTCACATGCAACCTAAAGGATCTATGTTTTATCTCTATTGAACATATAAATAAGAACATCTAAAGGAATCCCTAGGAATAAAATTACTAAAAAGGGTTTCTGGATTACATACATTATTGTTATTATACCAAATAACAATTATTCATTTTCTCATTGTTCTCTCGGAAGCAATCACCACAAGTGTTGTGCCTCTAATGGTTCACACCCAAAAGTCCAAACAAAGGCTAATTATCTTAATTATCTTATTAAGAAAAGCTCGTTATAAAACCTTAGAGAATAATTATAGATTCTGCTTGAGAAATAAGAGAGAATTCCACAGAACTGTCTATAAGAATGGGACAGAGAATAAAGTGACAGGGAAGGCGTATTTATAGCTTCAAAGGGTGATAAGGATAAACCTTATTTGAATTCAAACAAGATAAACATTTTATCTTCAAACCCTTTCCAGCTGCACGCAACGCGCGCGTCGCGGCACTCCTTGCCCGCGCCACGCGTGTTACTTCGACCAGAAGTTCTATTGTTCAATTATTGAACAATTACACCCCTGCACTTTTAATTAATCCCTAATTAATTCCAATTAATTCCGATTAATTCCAAACTAGTTTCTAATTAATTTATTATCACATAACAAATTAATAAACAATTTATTTATCTCTCTCTATTAACCTTGACACCAGTTAGACTATTGGGGGCAACCCAAAAGGACTTTGTTACTATCGATTCAAGTGTATACCAATTATAATTATGAGCTTAGACACCTAATCCAACACACACACACACACACACACACATATATATATATATATATATATATATATATATATATATATATATATATATAATATCAATGTTGTAAAATTCGGCCTAGGCGGGCGGGTTCTGCCTATGATTAATGGTAGCCGGTCAAGTTACGTGGACTAGTCCTCGCCTAGACCGACCAGTCCTAGGCCCAGTCGACCATCCGCCTACCGCCTAGCGAATTCTACAACCTTGATATATATATATATATATATATATATATATATATATATATATATATATATATATATATATATATATATATATATATATATATATATATATATATATATATACATATATATATATATATATATATATATATATATATATATATATATATATATATATATATATATATATATATATATATATATATATATATATATATATATATATATATATATATATATATATATATATATATATATATATATATATTATAATAGAGGCATATTTCCAAGCACCACATTGATTTGAAACTTCCATGTCTTTTCATATTTCCAATGATTATTCAAGATAAAAATAGATTTTTTTTTCTCTTTGTCCCACATTGATTCGCATACATATATGACCTTCAATCTTTCTCTTATATAATGTCACTTATTTGCTTCCACTATCCATCAAGTTTGATCATAATATGACTTTCAAGTCTACTATTAGTGATCATTTTATCATAAAACAAGTTTTTATAGCAAAGTTTTAAAGCATTCCTACTAATTTTTTTCAACTTTTTGAAGTATTGAAACTCAAAATTGAAAATTAAAATTACTCAAAACTTTTAAAAACCTGATTACGTTGAAAATTTATATGTCGTTTGTAAAAAATGAAACCGGTGTAAACATTTTTCGACTCAAAAGTATGTATATACATATAAGTTTTCATTTGTGAACGTTTTAAAATATCTCATATAAAAATATCATTCAAAACAATATGATTCAACTTTAATAAATTATCTTTTACCATTTTATTTAGATTTTTTTCTTTGTCCCACACACATCTATCTAACCTTTCATCTTTCCCCTTATATGATACCACTAATTTGATTACATTATCCATCAATCTTGATCATAATATGACTTTTAAGTATGTCGTAGTAAAAAATAACAATGGTGTTGATGTTCTATATATTTACCGCGATATATATACATATAGACATACACACATTATAAGAAAATATTATCGAAACAATATGTTTTAAGATAAATTATTTATCTTTCACCACAATAATTTGATGTTTTTTATTTGTATCAAGATTGTTCGCACATTTATATTTCAATCTTTATCGTACCACAATTTCCAAAGTGTATTATTAATTAGTAGTCAATTCATCATAAAAACATATTTTTTCCTCATAGTTTCAATAGATTTTACTATTTTGTTTTAGCTTCAAAAACATTGAAACAAAAAATATAAATATTAAATTGGGTTTAAAACTATTAAAAAACGATTCGGTTGCAAGTTCATAGAGTCATAGTTCAATATGTGGTAACAACGTTGATAACATTTTTCAATTTAATAAGATATCTATATATAAAAATTTTAAACAGTAAATGTTTGAACATCGTTTAAAGTTGAAACAGATTTATTATCTACATAATAAATCTTATAAGAGAGGCTATTCAATCAATGTGGATGAATTTTTATCACGTATCTCATTTATTTGAATACTTTTAGAAAAAATAGAAGTGGGCACTGGTGTGTACCCATCCAAATTTTCTGAAAACGGTCTTAAAGCTCGAACCAATAGTTCATTGAATGTTTTAACCGTTGTCTAATCCGGTTACAGTCAATAACACAAAAGAACAAATATATGAGCGAAATAGTTTTAGTCTCTCTACTTATAAAGACTTGCTTTCCCTTGGAATTTGTTAATTAAACTATGTGGGATGAAAAATATATTAACCTCTTTACTTATATATGTTTGATTTCACTTTAGTTGTGTTTCTTAAGCGATGTGGGATAAGAAAATGAAATAAAATAACACATTATAAAAGAAAGTTTGATCTCACATTGTCATGATAAACCAACTTAAGAAAAAAATTTATTCTGTAAATAAATGTCTTTCTCAAAGTAAAACAATTATATAAATGATTAGTCAATTTTTATTGTTGGAAACATTTCTAAATATTTACTTTCAAATAAATATATAGTAAAAGTTTTTTATATTTTATTTTAATGAGTTCGAACTTTAAAAGTACAGCGGGTCGATCTCGATATAAACTTTGTATTCCTTCATCAAGTTGCACAAAACAGCGTGCACCATAATATATAATCAAATTTTAAACTTTCGTGATACAGTTTGTGCTTTTCAAAATCCCAAATCACATAATTGGTGCGATGTGTGGTTTTCACTATATATCGTACGGTAAACACCATTAGAATATGTCTCTATTCTTATCAATAAAAGTGTATTATTCAAAATACTGGAGTGCCAATGGAAACCTTTGCAAATCTATATCAAAATACATACAATATCCCTTAATTTTATCAATGTACAAAGTGTAGACAGATGATATTAAAATCATGTAGTTTGGGATAACTATTTATATTGAACCATATTAATTCTAATTTTATTTCATGAATTGTATTCATTTATTGTAATTTTTTCAGTTTTTTGTCTTCTAAAATTTTGATACATGTATCTATTATCATATAATTGAAAAGAATAAAGACTTTTTAAAAATAGTATGATAATAACATATATTTTTTCTATATTTTAACTATATAATTTTCTTTCTGCGCAACGCGCGGGCATTCGACTAGTATATATATATAGAGAGAGAGATAGAGAGAGAAAAGGGGGGAGAGGAGGGTCGTGAATTGCATGGTTTGTACATATCATAATAAAAATACATATTAGAGAGCATAGTTTCCCATATGGTTTATTCTCGTTAAACACTACCATGTATTTATAGACATTGATATATACTAACATATGTTTTAATTTATAATTTATTTGACATAATAACCTTTTAGAAAAGATTCAACTTTGTATGTTCTTATTATCTCTGGTTTTATAGTCAAGAATTGAACTTTACGGTTTATGAGGACAAAGGTGAATCGGAAGTCCCTTAGCAAGCTTAGGCTGCATTTTATCAAAAACAATTTGCTCGTTCAGTATCACTTTCTTTAGCTTAAATTTCCTCACGATATGATGCATAAACACAAGTATTTCTAGTCGGGCATATTCTTTTCCAGGACACAAATGATTTCCTCCTCCAAATGGTACATATGTATACAGTGCTGGGACATTGTTATTGAATCTTGATGGGTCAAACTTTTCAGGTTCATGAAAGAAATCAGGATTTTTATGTGTCGAGTTTGTACTCCAATACATCTGCAACATTTTGAAGACCAATTTGTCAAAACGTTTAAGCATATTCAAAATGGAGTTCACATTGTGTAATGCATCTTTTTAAATTACCTTCCAACCCTTTCGAATTGAATAGCCATTATATGTGAAATCAGAAATGGCTTCTCTAAAAGTACCTTGGGCTGGTGGGACTAATCTAAGTACTTCGCATGCCACATTCCAAGAGTATTTCATATTTGACACGTCCTCCCAATTCAACAGTTCGGTAGATGCTTTATGATATTGCCTCATTTATACATATATTTCGGGCAATATCAAGTGCTTAAATATGTGTTTTTGGTTTAATTTCAAGATAAAAGGTACTTATTCATTTTAATTACCAAAATACAGGAAAAATTGCTATATGAAGAAGAAGGAGCTGAATTAAAGCTTTGAAATGAAGAAAAAGGAGTAAAAGAACTATCGGGAAAGAAAGAGCCAAAAAGAGCGTATTCTGGGCGAAAAAACGAAGAAATAATTCCAACAGGCCTTAGATCGCGACCCTATCTCAACCCAGATCGTGACCCGATCTGTTGACCATTGCGTGACAAAATGCTGACAAAAGGATCGCGACAAAGGGATCAAAATCACGACATTACAGAGATCGCGACCCGATCACCTCGAGGATCACGACCCGACCCACCAACTACAGTCCACTGAGTCGGGGAAGTGGCCAACTGAAATACGCACTATCTTCACGATCGCGACCCGATTCTCTATAGGATCGCGACGCGATCTAGTCTGGCCAGCATTATAAATAGAGGCTTTCTCTTGTTGTTTTAGACACACATTCAGATACATAAACTCCACACCTGGAGAATATCACCCTCTATATCCCTCATCTCGACCTCCCTTCTCAAGAAATGAAGCTTTGCTAGCAGTAGTCACGAACGATCAAGAAACATCATAGCTCGGATATTCGGTTTGCTTACTTATGTTTAGCTTTCTTAAATATTCAGTGTGTTGCATGTTTATGATTATGGAGTAATTCCTTTGTGCTTTTACTTAGATTAGATGAAACTTATAATTATGTTTTGATTGATATAAATTGGATATTGCATGATTTATAATTTACTTTGCATGTTTATTTAACTGACTCATGCGTATTAAGAATTTATCTTTGAAACTTATAACCGAGTTATATTTAGTATAGATGACCATTCTTACTAAATTAACTTGTATCATAATATATATGATTCATATATATTTATGAATAGTGATGGACCAAATCCTAGGTTAAGTTACAAAGGAAGAATCTTATATGCATATGTCAAAATTGTATTAGTGGACCAAACTATAAAACTCATTTTGATTTTCATGACCATTGATATCAAAAGCCACAAATAAATCATGCAGAGTACGAACAAATGAAATGATTAATTGGAATAATTAATTTACAGGACCAATGGAATTAATAATCCTTTTTAATCATAAAATTAGATTGTTGGACCAAGACATCTGATTAACGTAGAAATCGGTATTTAACTTGTTAATATCCATTGCACATTATTATCAATCAGAATATTGTTAGAAGGAGTAATCACCTCTGAGTAAAAGCATATTTGTTCAAACTATCTGTTCGGTTTAACTTCAACCTTGTTATCATTTACTACTTGTTATTCTTTATTTATTTGTTGTTACGATCTCTTCACAAATTCAATTACACAAACCCCCCCCCCCCCAACTTATCTCTTTTGTTGATATTATAAATTGTTAATTGATAATTGATTTTCTTTAATTTAAACCAATTCCCTTGGGTTCGACCTGGACTTACCATTACTATATTACAACCGATTAGGTACACTTGCCTAGTTGTGTTGTTTTCATTCATGGTATTTCCCTGTTATAAATTCAAAACTTATGCAAAGACATTACAAAGATAATAATTAACCTCAGTATTCCAGAAAACAAGTGATATCATTTTGGGTATATAAATATGTATGTCTGAAAACACATCACTTTAGATTTCACAATTTTCATTTGTTCTGTATATATATACCAAAATTAACAAATCATTAGGAATCCTTGTTCCAATTACTTTAGTAGTCAAATCCCTTTGTCTTTTTTCATATTATTGGTTAACCTACCTTTATTTTAAATATTAAGGCATAAATTAAAATTTTTGTAAGAATATTTGATGAGCATCATATATACGGGACATAACTGACACATCTATTAGGTAACTATCATTTTTATATAATCTTAAACTATGAAAATAACTTTATAATTGTGTGACATGGAAACATTGTAAATTCAAATGTGTGTATAGATATTTTTATTCAAGTGTTTATGGGTTAAAGAGAACATATATAGAATTTTGACTTTTTAATGCCTGTTGTCATTTTAAATTCAAATGTGTGTGTAATTATATTTAATGCCAAGTTCCTGAAGTTAATTCTCTCCATCGATTTCCTTGTCTTATTATATACTAGGCGAATTCCTAAGCGTTGCGCAGGAACAAATTTTTGTAGTTAGAATAATAATACATATGTTTAGTTAAAAAATATCTAAGTCATTGTTATCTACTATGTACTAACATTTGTATATAATAAACAAAAAGTTGATGTATCACTAATGAATTATCTTATATCAAGACATTTGTTCTAAAAAATAAAAAAATAAAGAAATAATTAGTTATATAATATCATAATAAATAAACAATAAGAAATTTCAGGATAATGGTTAAAAAAATCATAGTATAGATGGAATCTATATTGTGGAATTTTTTTAGACTTAACGGTAATGAATTAACATATTTTCATTGTCGACACTTAAACAATTAAATACTAATGGTTAATTAAAATAAACTAACTTAATTAATTTGATAATATTATTATAATATCTAACTTTGTCATAATATTTACGATTACAAACTAATAATAATGTTTGTATTGATTTAATAAACATACTAAAAGCGTGTTTTTATGTACATTTAATTCTAAAAACTACATATACAATAAAATTAAAATCATGTTTCATCATCTATTTTAAACAATTAAAAACTAATATTTATTTAAAATGAATCACCATGATTCAAGTGATAATATCATTATAATATATAATTTATCGTAATATGTTGATTATAAACTAACATTAACGTTATTATTAAACAGAATATGAAAAGTCATAAGAGTTTTAAATAAAAGTGATTGAAGTAAAAATACCTATATTAATAATTATAATATATAGGTAATTGTAAAATGTATTTATATATATTAGCAAACTTTATTTCTTAGAAGATAATTATAATATATGATGAACTAAGTATTTTGTAAAAACTATTCAATTTAATCAAATTTAAATATTGATTATATGTATGATTTACTAAGTATTTTGTAAAATCATTCATTTAGATCAAATTAAATTGTTAATTATATTTTTATTAGAAATGCAAGAATAATTATTTATTGATCTGCTTGCTTTATTTTTTTTTTTTCAATAATCTCTTCAAGTATTCATCTATTTTTTGATAATTTTCTTGAATGTCCGTTTAAATATTAATTCTAAATCGTTTAAATATAAATTCTAAAATATAATATCTATTTAACTAATTATATATAAAGTTCTTTCAAAATACTAAACACTCAAATATATAAATAAGATTTTCTTTTATAAATCACAAACATAACACATGATAATAAAATATCAAAGCTTGTATTAGATGAAGATGTATACTATTCTAATTGATGAAATAAGAATACCAAAAACCTCAAATAATAAACTAATTACATAATCTTAAGTTTGAGTTACAAAATAAGCATAAAACATAGTAAAATATAATAATTTCATTGCAAAATGTGTTTCATACATACATTTTCTTCGTCGATAATTCTTGTATGATCATCGTAATATGGCTCGAAATATATCAAAAAATAACTCAAGACAACACAAATATCTTTAAACCTTGGCATTCTTCTTTCTTTATTATTTTTCTCACTTTGTATGTGATTTGTATTTGTTTGTTACTCAAATGACTGTCCTCTTTTATAGTAAAAAAAAGACTATTCAACTACAATTCATTTGATACTCATAAATTATATCATCATTAGTTTAAATACTTAGTAATTATAATATATAAGTTAAAAAACTCTTGAGTGGTTTTTAATAATAAGTTGAAAGATGAAGAGGTGGATGTTTCAAATGAATATGGTGCAAGAATGAGACATATCTTGAATCATATTCATTTGTATGGCCTTTATTATAAGAGTTATATAGATATATAGATATAGATATAGATTACATCACGTGCAATTTTTGTAGTAATCTGTTCAAAACTCCATACCAATACCAAAAATAATATATGTAATTTCTTTAGAAAGAACGTTTAGGACAAATTCATCAAAGTATATGTTAAGTTTATATATCATCTGCTAACTTATTTGAATTAAAAAAGGCTTCTATGATAAAAAAGAATATATATGATTGAATATATATATATATATATATATATATATATATATATATATATATATATATATATATATATATATATATATATATATATATACAAAGAGAGAAAGACAATTTTACTTGTAACAAATTCATTTGAAGCTCCGACTACAAATCACGAGTTTTCAAAGTTATGTATAGTTATGATTTAGGCTTTAAAATTAATTACTTGTTACAACTTAAGAGTTTATAACTTATGGTCATTAATAGGTTCTTATGATACTTAATTGACTTATATATATATATATATATATATATATATATATATATATATATATATATATATATATATATATATATATATATATATATATATATATATATATATATATATATATATATATAGAAAATGGTTAATTTAATTGGCTTCAAATGAGAAGCACTCATTCACAGTTTAATAATGTCATATTATTTATTTCTAACTCTTTCTCTGGAGAAAAGGCTTTCAATATAGAAAATTCTCAAGTAGATGTTCCCTGACAGGGTGGCTCTTTCTAAAGCAATGATTGCTAGGAAAGGTTTTGCTATGTAGCTCTTGCAAGCAAGGTATGACGCGATTCTCTTGAGCTCTAATCGGTTAAACCCGCTTTGGTGGCCCTCACGGTAATCACATAGCAAGGTTGCGAGGTCGCTGCCTTGTTTGAGGAAGAGTTTCACAAAAATGGAGTTTTTTCAGGATCTCCGCCAAGGGGGAAGATGGCCCGAGACCTCGTGAATGGAGAGGGATTCGAACCCCCGGTAAATAAGGTCCTATGTCTTTGTTGCCAAAAGACAGAATATCTTAAGGCAACATGTTCATGGAATCTGTTTTGGCGTAGCTACACCATCTACAAGTAAAGGTGAGCCTGTATCTCATTTCCTGTTGGGAACTCAGAATTGATTCGCTTCGATTCCCCCCCCCCCCCCCTTCTTTCAGGCTGATTTGCACTACAACCCTCTGAAAAGGTGCGGAAGGAAAAGGAAACAACAGAGGGATTCAAATCACTCTTGGAATTTGTTTTTATCAAAAATAAAATTATCAAACATATAAAAATATATAATTATCCTTCATTTGCTATTAGATATCAATATTGAAGTGTTTTAAAGAATTTTTCTTTTACATTATAGAATTCACAGTTTAATAACTAGAAATTTTTATTAACTTTGTGAATATTATAGAACGTGTTAAAAATAAGGAAATTTATTAAGTTTGATACATTTTAAGATAATAAACAAGTGTGAAAAATCAAAAAACAAAACAAACAAAACAAAAAAAACATGATTCCTAATATATGAATATCGGTTTTCGCAGTTTTTAACATTTAAATAGTTCTCATTTGAACCATTTCGTATATATATATATATATATATATATATATATATATATATATATATATATATATATATATATATATATATATATATATATATATATATATATATCACATTTGTACATGAGGTTACTAGGATTAGAAATGACATGACAGAAAACTACTTGACGATACAAAGGTCTATGCTAGGGGTTCATGTATATATGTATTGAAAAAGGAAGATGAATGTACAAATGTGGAATATAAGTATTTTACGACAAACCATTCAAAAACCAATTTGGAGAATAGCAAAAATTATATATTTTAAATTTGTGGGTGATCGACAATGTGCTTATAGAGATGAACTACATTATGTCATTGTATTGTATCATTTTACTCTAAAATAGAAAAGGTTGTATCAAATCATAAAAATATTATATAATAAAAGTATTGTCGACGAAAAGTAGTATGTTTGGTGACATATTTGAAGTTTACCAAAGAAATGAAGTAGATTTTGAGTTACTATTTCATTGTTAGTATTTTTAATTATCATTTTATCAAATAACCAAAGTCGAAAAAAATGTATACCATAAAGACTACTTTTATTTATCTATAAATTTATTATAAAATTAATTGTTAAATAATAACTATGATAGATTATTTTAATATAATCCTTTTACACTTTTTAATTATCTATTAAATAAATTTATTTATTCATTTAATCTCCATATAATTCTATTATAAATGATTTATTATGTTTTGTTACAAATTCGAATCATAAGAAAGATAAAATAAAACAAAATTGTGTAATACACATTGTATATGTTGTTGATAATTTCCGATAAGTTTGACTTTGAGATTAGTCTTACACGATGAGGTGATAAGATAATCCTTATCTAGAGAATATGAGTAGGTATTATCTGTAATTCAAAATCATTAGTTTGTAGTTATCATCATTAAGAACCGGTTAGTATATAAGGTTGTTAGATATCGAGTATAGGATATCAAGCACAAGGAAACGATTGCAACAAGAGTTTTGAGTTATTTTCTCATGTTATAATAAGAGTTTTTCTCAATCCATTCTGTTATATACTTTCGTTTATTTATCCTGGTACAATATATGTAAGATATGTTTTATTGTCTCCAATCTCAAACTTATGACAATGAGTAATAAATTTTTAAAAGTTAAAATAAAGTTTACTCATTTAGATGTAACCATTTACCTAATTGGTTTTCCTTTATCCAGTTTATTATTTTAAAAGTTGATTATAAATTTGCGATTTACCATTATTGAAATTGTGTGTTCAGCTATTTGGAAATGTTTATTATCGTTCATAAAATAAATAATCCTTTCAGAAAATTCCAACCGCTTAAAAATAATGCATTTTTCCAACCGATGGTTATTCTTCTACAAATATAATAAACAATTTCAAAATATAATTTTCTCAAATTCCTCTATCACTTAGGTGGCGTTTGGTTCACAGAAAGTTTTTGAAGGAATTGGAATCTGTCAAGCAATTGGAATCTATCAGGAATTGGAATCCAATTCCATATTCTGTTTGGTTGGCTGGAAATGGATTTGGAATCTAATTCCATTTTCTGTTTGGTTGTCAGGAAATGGAATTGGAATCCATGTAAATGACAAATTTACCCTTATTGTGTTTTGCATAATATTTACTTTTTATATAACTTGTTGCTAGTGGTGAATGGTAGCGGTGGGTGGTGGTGGTGATGGTGGTAGCGGTGGCATGTGGTGCTGGTGGCGGTGGGTGACGGTGGTTGGTGGTGGCGATGGGTGACGGTGGTTGGTGGTGGCGGTAGGTGGTGGTGGTGGTGGTGGCGGTGGCATGTGGTGGCGGTGCGTGACGATGGTTGGTGGTGGCAGTAGGTGGTGGTGATGGTGGTGGTGGATGGTGGTGGTGGTGGGTAGCGATGGTGGTGGCGGCGGTGGTGGTGGTGGTGGCGGTGGCATGTGGTGGTGGTAGCGGTGGGTGACGGTGGTTGGTGGTGGCGATAGGTGGTGGTGGTGATGGTGGCGGTGGCATGTGGTGGCGTTGGGTGACGGTGGTTGGTGGTGGCGGTAGGTGGTGGTGATGGTGGCAGTGGCATGTGGTGGCGGTGGGTGACGGTGGTTGGTGGTGGCGATGGGTGGCGGTGGTTGGTGGTGGCGGTAGGTGGTGGTGGTGATGGTGGCGGTGGCATGTGGTGGCGGTGGGTGACGGTGGTTGGTGGTGGCAGTAGGTGGTGGTGATGATGGTGGTGGATGGTGGTGGTGGTGGTGGTAGTGATGGTGGGTAGCGATGGTGGTGGCGGCGGTGGTGGTGGTGGTGGCGGTGGCATGTGGTGGTGGTGGCGGTGGGTGACGGTGGTTGGTGGTGGCGGTAGGTGGTGGTGGTGATGGTGGCGGTGGCATGTGGTGGCGGTGGGTGACGGTGGTTGGTGGTGGCGGTAGGTGGTGGTGATGGTGGAGGTGGCATGTGGTGGCGGTGGGTGATGGTGGTTGGTGGTAGCGGTAGGTGGTGGTGGTGGTGGTGATGGTGGTGGTGGTGGATGGCGGTGGGTAGTGGTGGTGGTGGTGGTGTGGCGATGGTGGTGGCGGCGGTGGGTGGTGGTGGTGGTGGGTGGCGATGGTGGTGGCGGCGGTGGGTGGTGGTGGTGGCGGCGATGGGTGGTGGGTGGTGGTGGTGGGTGCGTGGGGGTGGTGGCGGTGGTGGGGGGTGGTGGTAGAGGGTTTCAATTTGTGAGGTAATGGAAGAGGTATAATGGTAATCTTGCACATTCCCTCCTCCAAGGGAATTAATTCCTTCCATCCACTGAAGGAATTCATTCCCTCCATTTCAAAGGAATTGGAATCCAATTCCTTCATAAAAAACATGAACCAAACGCAGGAATTCGAAAGAATTGGATTCCAATTCCCTCGAATTCCCTCGAATTCCAACGAACCAAACAGCCCCTTAGTAGTGTTGGTAATACACTTAAAATATCAATAATTCTATATATTTGAATTTTTAATATTTTTCATTATTTGGATTTTACTATTTTTGTTAACATTTTTTAAAGATAATACAAAACTAACTTTGTGGTTATTTTATCGTATTCTATATGGTTTAAAATTTACTTATGTCAAATTATATTAAGCATGGAAATATACCATATCACAAAATTTTATTTTACTTTACACATGATAGGACTTATAAAAATGTATCCATAATAAAATCATTTTCACAAGCAATCTTTGTATTATTATTATTCATATGTTTTATTTTCACTAGGTATTGTAATATATAGATATTAGTAGATGTATTGTTTCTATATGTTGAAAAATTTAGAAAGACTTTCAAACTAGAGATTTATAAATAATTTCATTATAGAAGTTATCTAAATTTAAGAAATGTGTAAATGTTCTCTTATTATATTAAATTAATCTAGTGCGACGATGGTGATATATATGAAGTTTGAAATATTTATTACATATATTGATGTTGCTTAAACCAAAGGAATCAAAAATGTCAAAATTAAAACTCCGAAGCTAAAATCGTCTCATGATTAAAACGTAAACCATAAAAAAAAAAAAAATGGTCAATATCACGTATAAGAAAATAATTCTAAGAACTAAAAACCAATGTGTATATGTCTTGTATATATATAAACCACGCAAGACGATATGCTTTGGTCAAATATGTCTTAGTGAAAAATACATTTTTATGCTTTCCAATATTAATTTTAATACCTTTGTATACTTCCTCATAAATCTCCGGCAACTCGGCAAGATAGTTAACAATGAAGGTACATAATGAGCTTGTACCGTCATAGCCGCCGATCATCAACCCCATGATTAGGTCAGCGACTTCAGTTTCTGCCATGAACTTTCCATAGTCATCACAAAGCATCAGCGACAAAATATCATGTGTAGGTGAAGCTTTCCCATCGACCAAATCAATCTTTCTTTGCTTTACTATTACAGTGAGTTCTTTTCTAATGAATTTTCCCGCATTTATTGCTTTTCGTAACGTTGTTCCTGGGAGGTTTATAGGGATGGAGAAAAGCCCTGGAGCAAGTCTCTCGAACAGGACAGATAAGTTGTTCAGCCACTCAGGTTCATCTATACTGAAGAAAATTTTGCATGCAACCTGGAAAGTGAAAATTTTTGTGAGTTTATGGGTCAAAATCCGGACCTTACCTTCCCATCTAGTTTCAAAGTGTTTCTGTGCCACCATGTCCATAACCGGGACATATTGACGTAGAACTTCAGTTTTGAAATGGTAACAAATCATCTTCGTCTTCTCCACGTCGATGTTGGTAAAGATGATCTTCCTCACCGTAGTAGGCACCCAATACTGAAAAAGGCTTTTTTTATTCGAGAACAAGAACTTGTTACCTTCTGGCCCACAGAACACTACAACATCCTCAAACATCAGGGAGGTCCTGAAGACATGACGCGAGAATTTAGTCATGCGGTCGAGGATGAACTTTTCAGTGTGGCCCTTCCAACCGGCGGTGACAAAATTTATAGTCTCCCCGATCGCAAGCCAGCTTCTTCTGCCAGGTGGGAGTTTTTGTTAGAGTAATCTGGAAAATAGGGTCAAGGGCATTTCTGTCCATTTATTGTTTCTGTCAAGGGCATGTCGGCCATGCTTAGAAAGAGTATTATGGGGAGCATGTTCCTTGTTTTATGGATAGTCTTTTAGTATATATTAGGATGTTTACTTTCCTTGTTTTGTGAGTGGTTTTAATATACAAATTAGAAGCTTTAAAACCAACATTTGGTATTAGAGCAGTGATCGTTTGAAGGGCGGGTTTGAGAGTCGGCTTCAAGAAAAGGGCGTAGCCCTTGGCTGCGGGATGGTAAATGCAGCAGCAGGAACCGGGTTTTGTTTTAATGGGTTGTGATGGTTTGATAACAGGTTGTAGTCTTGAAAGTAGTCTCCATCTTTGATCGATCCGTGTTCCGGGTTAAAGAGAGCTTAACCAGAAATGGTGAAGGGCAGCGGAAAGAAATAAGAACAGATGGGTTTTGATTTGGTTTGCTCACGGGTACAAGAAAACAGAAGAAGCAGGAGCTGGTTATTCTTGACTGGTGGAAGAGGACTCTCATGGGAACGGGTTGGATCGAAAAAGGTTGGGGCTATCAAAAAAAAACCGCGGAAAAGACGAGCGGAAGGAAATCAAAGCAGGTGGCTTGAGTTCGGCTCGTGTTGCGGGAAATAGCAGACGGTGGAGGTGGTGGTGACCTTGTCTTCTTGAGTGGTGGAAGAAAGAAGTCATTGATAGGCTTGTTTGTGATAAGGGGAGACTGGCGTAGGTGTGTGAAAACGAACGGAAAATATTCGTCAAAGCAGGTGGCTTTGGATTTGGTTTGTGTTGCGGGTGAAGGAAAACGGTAGAAGCGGGTGGCTTTGTTTTCTTGGTCGGTGGAGATGCCTCTTTGAACAAGGGTGATCCAAAAAAGGTTGAGGTTATCGGAGTTGCGGGATAAACGGGCAACAAGAAACATCAAAGTAGGTGGCTTTGTTCGGTCCTTTCAGGTTTCTCTACTGGCGAAGAAAAGTAGATGAAAAGAAGGTGGGTGCTGGTGTTTTCCGGCAGCGGAGTCTGTCAGCGTGGAGCGACGGAAGTGTTGCTGCTGAGTTTGTGATTGATCAACCCAAAATGGAGAGGCTAACCGGAGGTTCATGACAAGCGGACAGAATGACGTCAAGCGGGTGGCTTTGAGTCGGTTCGTTTTGCGGGGTGACGGAAGACGGGAAAGGTGGTCGTAACCTTGTTTTCTCGATTGGTGGAAAAGCGCTCTTTGGGAAAAGGAAAAAAAAAGCATTATGTGTATGGATGTTCAAATTCGGGATGACTTTGGACGTGACCGGGGAATAGGCCGTGGGTCCAGGAAAAGTCGGGATGGTAATGAACGGCTCCAACAGATACAACCAAAAATGTTACAAGTGCGGTGAATGCATCAATTTTCAGATTACCAAGGAGAATGTTGGAGTAATCTGAAAAATAGGGTCAAGGGCATTTCTGTCCATTTCTTGTTTGTGGTGACCGAGTCAAAAGGCCATGTCGGCCATGCTTAGAAAGAGTATTATGGGGAGCATGTTCCTTGTTTTATGGATAGTCTTTTAGTATATATTAGGATGTTTACTTTCCTTGTTTTATGAGTGGTTTTAATATACAGATTAGAAGCTTTAAAACCAACAGTTTTACAGTTCCTGTCGACTTAGACTTAAAACGAACTAAGAATGAGACTAAAATAACAAAGAGAGAAGCATATAAGATATCCATAACTGAGATTGTTGATATATCTTTCAGTTGTCTTTTGCAAAGGAGAACTGAAGCACTATATATAGAAAAAAACATCTGTCGTTGAGCTTGGTGATATATCTTTGAGTTAATTTTCATGTATAAGTTGTTATTAAACCTTTTAAAATTTCAAGCATGCAAAGCAATGATTTGTCAACTCCATGCCTATATTGATGGCACAAAGCCATCGACTGCACCACGATCATACAAATCAAGTTTCAAATTTTATTTTCCAATAAATAATTAAGCTACTTTGAGAGTCGACATATACTTATTTATGAATATTAACTTGTTAAGAAAAATAATAATAAATGGTCCAAAATTCAAATTTATTAACTTGAATAGACTTCTTATATATGCGCATAACCTAATATTTAAAGAGGAGTGGTCCAAAAGTAAAATTTATTAACTTCAATAGACTTCTTAGATATTTTTATCTTACTTCTGCTCTGACAATTGGTTTATTTAAAAGCAACGTTATTGGTATTGGGGTGAAAGATATGAATATTAATCTTCCTGCTAGCATTTTGCATTGTGAGCCTGCTACTTTTTGTTTAAATATCAGATTTCCTATTAGTGTTATTATGGAACTTCTAAAAAATTGGAATCCAATTGTTGAAAAATTTAAATCTAAGTTATCTGTTGGAAAATTAATTATTAATTAATTTCATAAAATATGTTTCTCTCATTTTGAACACAAAATATAGTTCCATAAAAAATTTAATATAAATATATTGTTACATGTTTGTGTTCTCCTACGTGTTAGCTTCGTTTTGATAGTTCACACGTCTAAAACGAGTTTAAGATGAATGAGAAATTGTATCCCAAACTGGGCAGTTAATAGCGCCGGTATAGCACCGGTATAGCGCCGGTATCGTGGTTCGCGGTGGTCAGCATAATCGCGGTTCAGTTTAGCGGTGGAAAATAGCGGTACCGATAAAATCGCCGCTATTATCTGTGATTTACTGCTATTATCCGCGATTTACCGCGATAATTATCCTCGATTTACCGCTATTATCCGCGATTTACCGCTATTTACTGCGATTTACTGCTATAAGCTTCAAGAATTTGTGAATGCGGGTGATGGTCTTCTTGGTCAGGTGTGGAAGGAAATGTAGACGACGGGTCAAGTACAAGGAGTAAAAGGGAACGTTATAGAGACGACGATGATGAGATAGAAAATGTCGTGGAAGATTTTCATGAAGAAGTGAATGGTTTAGCCGATGTTGACTCTGATGTCGATTAAATTTGAATTTGATACTTTGACATTTTATATATTAGAATGTTATGTTATGTGACTTATGTCTTAAATTAGGCCTTATGAGATGTTTTTTGAATGACTTTTATGATATTAATTCTAATAGTAATAGTCTAATATAAACTCTACATATTACTAAAAAACTGTTATACCACCGCTATACCACCGCGAGAACCGCAAAATTAAATATCGGTAGGTTACCGCGATTACGGTTTTTAACCGCGATAACTGCATAGATCCCAAAGTTAGGTAGTTGGAAGAAGTTGGAAATGAGTTAATGTGTAAGGACCCAAAAATATGTCCAAATGGAAAGTAAGAAGTAAAGGAATAATTAATATGTAATTATTCATATTTTCAGCAAAAGGGTATTTTGGTAATTTTCCAATTACTAATATAAAATGAAAAGATCTATATTTTCATTAAGGATGAAGTAAATGAGTTATGTTATAGTTATAAGTATGAAGTACTAAGAATGAAAGGATAAAAGTGAGTGAAAAGTGTAAAATGACCAAAAAGGACATTTTCGTCATTTTGAAATATTTAACCTCATAATGTGATTTTTATGTGTTAATATATCCTTAATATGTATATTAAGTTTATAAGTGGGGCAAAACTATGAAACTTAAAAGTTCCATGAAATAAAGAGAGTTTTGTGCCTAAAGTGAAAAGTAGGAAAGTTGAGGGACCAAATGTTCATTTCATGAAAGATGTGAGGTATAAAAGGGTGATCTCTCCCCTTTCATCCATAACTCACGTAAAATCCAGAGAAAAAGGAGAAGGAGATGGCGGTTTTTGAGGAATTCATGAAGGATTGAGTGCTAACAACGTTATATGATCGAATTCCTTGAATTCTTACTTCATATAAGGTATGATTTCACTATTTCTAGTTAGAAAACCCGTTTAGGGTTCATGGACAAATTTCATATGTTGGAGGAGGAGTAATTCCAATGATTCCAAGTAGTTAGATTATGTTTCTAGTCACCTTATGATCACTATCCAACATATGGATAGTTTGGAATCATGATTTTGATTCTTATAAACCCTAGAAATTAGGGGTTTATGATCATAGTGTTAAATTGGATGTAATTAAGTAGTTGTAATGGTGTTTGTGGATGAAAGAAACCTTTATAAATGGTTTCCTAATGATTCCAAGCAATCAAGAATAAGTTGGAACTAAATGATAATTTGAAGGGTGGAATGGAATTGATGATTCCATGAATGAAATCCATAGAAATGGACAATTGGAGTCATGAATTAGTAATGAATGAAGTATGTTTTGGGTTGTAAAACCCCTAATTTAGCTTCCCTTGATTGTATATATATATATATATATATATATATATATATATATATATATATATATATATATATATATATATATATATATATATATATATATATATATATATATATATATATATATATATATATATATATATATATATATATATATATATATATAAGTTAGAAAGAAATGGACTATTGTAATTGAGTTGATGTGCACATGAGCTTCCTTAGAGCTCTTGTGACATCCTATGATCTTAACCATTAAGTCATGAACTAAATAAGACTAAATGGGAATAAAAGTATGTTCTTGATGTTAGTTCTATATGCCCAAGGATGATCGTAAAATGATATTACTAATAATACATGATCCTATAGGGTCACACCAACAAGAAGTTTGACACCAATTGATCATTTGGAATGTTAAATTTGATTTAACATCAAATGATACTAAACTTGCAATTTAATCTTGTAAGTTATTATTATTTGTAGTAAATAACAATAACTACAAAATTAAAGGTTGATTAACAATTCATATGTAATGAATTATTCATGTATGACAATTAAATTATTTAAGTAGTTAAATGATTTAATTGAATTATATGTAAACCTTTTATTTAGTTTAAATGGTAAATTAAATAAAATATAATATGCATGGTGTAAATATATTTACATCATATATATATATATATATATATATATATATATATATATATATATATATATATATATGTATAAATAATACATGTTTGAAAGGGTTTATATATATATATATATATATATATATATATATATATATATATATATATATATATATATATATATATATATATATATATATATATATTAATTGTTTAAATGTTATTCCATTAAACCAAAGGTATAAAAGGTTATTATTTATAAAACTTGATAAGTAATCTTATAAATAATAAAATGGAATCTCCTTTTCTTTATTCCAACCAAAATGGCCGGATCCATGGCCTTAGAAGCATGGTTTTGAAGTGATAAAAAGGTTGAAAGAATCTTGGTGCTTTCTATGTTTGACCATTGAAACTACCAACTCACAATTGTTTAAGAAAAGCTCATCATTCTCTCCCATGCCTTCTCTTTTTTTTGGACGGAATATAGAGGGAGTACTAGACCTTTATACCTTAGTTTTGATCAGCCAAAAAAACCTTACAACATTCTCTCTTGGTCACAAGGAAAAATCCGATTTTACTTCAAGGAGAAAAGGAGTTCAACTTTGCAAGTTATAGAACTAGCATTCTAGTGTGTTGAAGCTTCTGGTGGATCAACTATAGAGGGAATCTATCTTGGTTCCTAGCCATTTCAAGTCGTCCAAATCAATCCAAGAACAAAGGTTATGATCTTGAATTTTATATATGCTTGTTCTTCATCTTATCTCTACATGCATGTAGCATGATCCTTTTGGAAGTGAAATTTGTGTTCATGATTTTATGCTTCCGTTGCAACTTCAAGTTTTTGAAACTCATAACATGAACATGATTTCCAACACTTGACATGTTAGAAGGTTAATAGAACTTATTGGTAAAGTTTGGTTAAGTTTAGAAACAAAAGGAACCAAGAAATGAACTAAAACCGCAAAGAAGGAACAAAAATTTAGAACTGAAAATCTGGTCTGTAGCATTTACACGACCCGTGTTATCCTGACACGACCCGTGTAGAATCCTGCAGTAAGCACCGGAAGTCTTACACGACCCCGTGTACTCTTACACGACCCGTGTGACCTGAACTTGTATAATTCACTTCCATTACGACCCTATTTGAGTAGTTTGATCCCCTAATCTTTAGTATATGTTTAATATGGTGTGAAAACATGAAAAATGAGTATAGTAGGTCATGGATTAAGTGGTCTTTACTTGTTGTTAAGACCTAACATGTTTTAATAAGAATGCTAATGAACTCCTTAGGTAATTAATGAGTAAAGTTCATGGAATGGAAGGGACAAGGGAATGGAGTAACCCTAGTTAGACTTCTCTAACTAGCCAAGGTGAGTACATGTAGCTTTTACACACTTTGAGATACATGGCAAATATTATGAAATATTTATGTATTTTTCTACATGAAGAGATGAACATGTGTTCATACTTATGTTATCTTGATAAGTATTATGTGGTCTAATGATATGGGTGTTCCAATGAGAATACCATATTATGAATGATAAGTAAGATATGAGTAATGATAAATGAATTAGTATTTGGCTTATAGCCTTAAAAATACATAGAAGTAATGATGATATGGTAGAAGGAGTATATGTAAAAGTGTAAGAATTTTATGAAAGACAATAAGTTATATAGGGATATAACTCTCCATGAATAATGAATAATGTAGTAAAGTATAAGTGTTGGCGCATAGCCTTAAAAACGTATATAAAGTGATATAGATGAAAAAGTAAAGCATTGGGAAACATTGTTGGATTAGGTGTCTAAGCCATGACTGATAATTAGTATTTATCTAATTAATAGAAGCACAGTCCATTTGGGTTGCCCTCATGGTTAGAGGTTTGGTAGAAATTTCGGTAGAGAGAAAGGTTGATTTATTACGGGATTAATAAATCAACAGGAATTAAATATATGGTTTATTAATATATTAAAGTCATAATATATTAATTAGAAACTATATTAATTAATTAGGAATTAATCCGGAATTAATTGGATTTAATTTGGGGATTAATTAATTAATTAAAGGTGCAGGGACTGAAACTGTAATTATTCAATAGTTGAGTAAGTGATAGTGTGACAGTGGCCAGTAGTTGGCGAAATTAAGGAATGATTATCCTTAATTTCGAAATTGATATATAGATAAAAAGGAATTTGAATTATAAGATAAAAGGTTTATCTTATTTGAATTCAAAAAGGTTTATCTCTAAGGTTTATCAACTGGCCATTTGAAAGACTATAAATAGGGGTTCCCAGGCACCACATTGAATTCGCCAATTCTAATAGCTCTCTCAAGGTTTTCGATTTTCATATACCTCCAGCTTGGGTGTGACTTTCATTTGAGGCAGGATAATTTTGCTGCTCAGCTTCCAAGAAATAAAGGTTGGTTTTTCTATTTTGATCTTTAGTTTCTTTTATTGGCCTCTAGGTTTTTTGTTATATGTTCAATTAGAAGAAAACATAGATCCTTATAGGTTGCATGTGAACTTAGGTTATTTAGTTCATGGTTTGCAGAAAACCTTTCAGTGGTATCAGAGCCTGTTTTGTTTTCTTGTTGAATTGTTATAACTGTTTTAGGGTTTAAAGCCTATAAACCCTAATATATATCAAAATCGATTTATAGGATTAGGGTTTTGGAAACCCTAATCCCCCCCCCCCCTTGCTAAATTTCGAAATCTGGAATTAGGGTTTTAGAAGGTTTTCTATTTTTGGTAACTTTATTTGTTAATTAAATGGATAACCTTAAACCCCATTTTTTGAATTCGATTTTTAGGGGGTTTAGGATAGGTTTTAATTAATTTGATTAATTTGGATAAACCTATATTCATTTGAATTAATTTAATTAATTGTTAATTAAAAGATAATTCAAAATGGATTTAATTAATTTTAAATTGGCGAAATTAATGGAATAAATCCAGAAAAATATTTTAAAATGTTTAAAATATTTAGATTTAATTAATTTAATTAATTGGTAATTAAAATTGATTAAATCGAAATTTAAGGTTTAATTTAATTTAAAATTTAATTGTTAAATTTGGTAAAATTAAAAGATAAACCTTGAATATTTTAAAGGGTTTTTTAAAAATACATCTTATATATGTTATTAAAAGTTAATATTATATATATGAGATAAATTTGGTTAGTCAAATCAATAGTAGGCCTCATTCACAAAGCTGGTCTATAAAGTGGGTATAAGGAGACTGCCTATAAAATGGTAGTCTAATGGGTGAACACTCTCACCCACCGCTTGCCTGATCAGTGGAGGGTCGTTAGCCGAACGGGTTTGACAGAACCACTTAATCATTAAAAGTATAATGATCAAAGTACTAGAACCTTTACACAAAATCCCAATCTAGTTACTTTAGGAAAAATGTGAATTTGATGCTACCCCATGAAATTGCACATTGCACTTTATGAAACGTTGGTGGAGCGTGTGTGGTTTACCGGCACACCAATGGGGGTTCATAAAGAGTGGCAATGGGTGTCTCGGGTGTTATCATTGTTGATGGAGCGTGTGTGGTTTACCGGCACATCAATTTGAGATGATAATGGATCCCGAGAGCACCAAGCTAATTTGCATGGTTATTCACACCCGGTTTGTGATCCTCGGCATCCCAGTCACAAACGGTGGGGCATATGCGAGATTAAACATGCTATTGAACAGTTCAATATATCTCAAAAGAAACTAGGAATTCCATTTATAATAAGATTATTTTTCCGCGGTGGAATTGGCTGAATCGTCATTCGCCTACCTTTATAAAATTTGCTTATAGATTACAGCATCCCTATTCTATGTTGCAAATTGTTATAGTTGGATCCTAGCCTTATTTTATATTGGGTTATTATAAGGACCGACAAGTATCTAATTAAACTTACCTTCTTTTATAGATGTCTTCTGCTGATCAATCCGCTCCCCAATCAAACTCCAGTGTTCCCTCTATCCTCTCACTGTATTCCAAGGTTCAATTGAACGAGACAAACTACAATGACTGGATTAGAAACATCAAGATGGCTTTGAGGTATGAGAACAAATAGTATGTTCTCGAGACTGAGCTTGTCGATGTTGACCCTGAAACTGCTACTCCCGAGGAAATTGCCTCATACCAAAAACATTCTGATGATGCGACCAAAGTGGCCTGCATCATGATCGCTACAATGAACCCCGAATTGCAAAGGATATATGAAGACTACTGGCCCTTTGAGATGCACAAGGAGCTGGCGGAAAAGTTCCGCAAGCAAGAGCGCATCGAGAGGTGTGAGGTGGTCAAGGACTTCACGAACAGCAAACCTAAAGATGGAGAGTCCATCTGTGCTCATGTGCAAAGAATGCAAGGTTACGTGGAGCGGCTTAGAAAGCTTGCGATGCCTGTACCGGAGGAGTTGGCCGTTGACATAGTTCTTAACTCCCTACCGAGTTCTTATGACCAGTTCAGACTGGCTTATCATTTGAACAACAATCAGGCTAACCTGACTGAGTTGCATCGTATGCTTCGAGTTGCTGAGGACGGGATGAAGGGTAAAAGTGTACCCTCGGTCAATCAGCCCGTCTTAGCCATTGGAAGTGGCAAAGGAAAGAAAAGGAAGGGCCCTCCTAAGCAAAATTGGAGGGAAAAGGTTCAGGTCGGTTCATCCAGTAATGGCTCGAGAACCAAGACTTCCCACATTCCTTGTGTGGCCAACCCCGATGAAGCCAACTATTTTTACTGCAAAGAGAAGGGCCATTGGAAGAGAAGCTGCCCCAAATACTTGCAGGATGTCAAGGATGGGAAAGTAAAGCCATCGACAGCAGGTATATACACTATCTCTAAAAACTCACCATCGTCTAATTCTTGGGTCCTTGATACAGGATGTGGTTTTCACATTTGTTCTGATCTGCAGGGCCTAAAGGAAAGCAGGGAGGTGGAGCACGGTAGACTGAACTTGATCATGGGCAATAGGAGATCGTCCCCTGTTACCAAGATCTGCGTTTACAGTCTAGTGCTTAGTAGTGATGTTAGTTTAGAATTATTTAATTGTTGCTATTCGCCAGAAATGGCAAGAAACATTATTTCATTTCACGCATTGTTCAGACAAGGATTTCAATTTTCTTTTGATAATAAAATTGGTTCTATTTCTGTTTTCAAAAATGGTATTTTGATTTTTACTGCTTATCCTTGTGATGGTGTGTATGAAACTGTTGAATGTGTTGACAATTTAGGACATAGTGTAAATTATATTGATTCTACTAGTGGTGTAGAAAAGGCATGTCTGTGGCATAGTCGGCTCGGGCACATCAGCAAGAAACGCATCGCCCAACTCCAAAAGGATGGAGTGTTGGAATCATTCGACCTCAGGTCGGATGATGTATGCGAATCTTGTCTGTTGGGCAAGATGACTAAATCACCTTTCAAAGGGTCTTTTGAAAGAGGTGAGGGTCTGCTGGACATCATTCACACGGATGTGTGTGGTCCATTCAGATCAACCACAAAGGATGGCACGCGGTTCTACGTGACCTTTACCGACGATTTTAGTAGATACGGTTATATCTACTTGATCAAGCACAAGTCGGACACCTTTGAAAAGTTCAAAGAGTTTAAGAACGAGGTAGAAAATCAATTAGGCAGGAAGATAAAGATGCTCAGGTCCGACAGAGGCGGAGAGTATCTAAGTATCGAGTTCCTAGACTATCTAAAGGAATGCGGAATAGTTTCGCAGTTGACACCTCCCAGGACACCACAGTTGAACGGTGTTGCAGAGAGGCGCAACCGAACCCTGTTGGACATGATTCGTTCCATGATGAGTCGAGCTTCACTTCCCATTCACTTCTGGGGGTATGCCTTAGAGACTGCCGCCCATATCCTCAATCTTGTCCCTACTAAAAAGGTTGCTAAAACACCTCATGAAATGTGGACGGGGAAAGTTCCCTCGTTGGCACATATCAAAGTCTGGGGTTGTGAGGCTTTCGTTAGACGAGAGACTCAAGACAAACTCGCAGAAAGAAGCGAAAGGTGTTTCTTCCTTGGTTATCCCAAACAGTCCTTTGGATATCTATTCTACAGACCGAGCGAGGACGTGGTCTTTGTAGCTAGACGAGCGGTCTTTCGAGAGAGAGAGCTCATATTCAAAGAGGATAGTGGGAGTACCATTGATCTGGAAGAAATTCAAGAGTCATCAGATGACGCAACCTTAGGAGAAACTAGCAACCAACATGAGGAAGAAGTTCCTGTTGGTCCGACAGATGTATCCTTACCTCTTAGGCGTTCCGGTAGGGTTAGCATGCCACCCGAGTTTTATGGGTTCCATATAACTTCGGATGGGGACACGTTTGTCAGTGATAGGACACTGATAAATTTGGATGAACCAGCTAACTACCAGGAAGCAGTGGCGGGCCCTGAGTCTGCCAAGTGGAAAGAGGCCATGGATAGCGAGATCAAGTCCATGTATGACAATCAAGTTTGGAACTTGGTTGACAACGTACCGGGTCGAAAGACAGTCGGGTGCAAATGGATCTTCAAGAAGAAGACCGACATGGACGGAAATGTACACACTTTCAAGGCAAGACTGGTTGCGAAGGGCTTTACTCAAACCCCAGGGGTTGACTATGACGAGACCTTCTCACCAGTAGCCAAGATAAAGTCTATTAGGATTATGCTGGCCATAGCTGCATTTCATGACTATGAAATTTGGCAGATGGACGTCAAAACCGCTTTCCTTAATGGGAAGTTGACTGAGGATGTTTACATGAATCAGCCAGAGGGTTTTGTCGATGCAAAGTATCCTAATAAGGTGTGTAAGCTTGAGAGATCAATCTACGGATTGAAGCAAGCTTCTCGCAGCTGGAATCTTTGTTTCCATGAGAAAGTCAAAGAGTTTGGCTTCTCTAGGAGCGAGGATGAGTCCTGCGTATATGTCAAGGCTAGTGGGAGTATAGTCACCTTTCTGGTGCTGTATGTCGATGACATACTGCTCATGGGAAACGATATTCCAACCTTGCAAGATGTCAAGGCTTGGCTTGGGAAATGTTTCGCCATAAAGGACCTAGGAGAGGCTGCCTATATTCTCGGGATAAGAATATTGAGAGATAGGAAAAAGAGACTAATTGGACTTAGTCAAGGTACATACTTGGAAAAGGTACTGAAAAGGTTTAGTATGGAAAATTCCAAGAAGGGAGAGCTGCCTATCCAAAGTAATGCGAAATTGAGTAAGACTCAAAGTCCGAGTACAGACGAAGAAATAGCTGAAATGAGTCGGGTACCTTATGCTTCGGCTGTAGGATCGATCATGTACGCTATGACGTGTACTCGCCCTGACGTGGCCTTTGCTTTGAGCATGGTCAGTCGATACCAGGGTAACCCTGGAAGGGCGCATTGGATAGCTGTGAAAAATATACTCAAGTATCTGCGAAGGACAAAGAACATGGTGTTAGTCCTCGGTGGCAGTGATACCTCGAGAGTTGAAGGATATACAGATGTCAGCTTTCAGACAGATAGAGACAGTGGTCGGTCTCAGTCGGGCTGGGTATTCCTTTTGAACGGTGGAGCAGTTACTTGGAAAAGTTCCAAGCAAGAAACAGTGGATGATTCTACGTGCGAATCAGAGTACATAGCAGCAAGTGAAGCGTCAAAGGAAGCGGCTTGGCTGAAGAACTTTATCGGTGACCTTGGAGTAGTCCCGAGTATTCAGGAGCCCTTGGAACTATTATGTGATAACGAAGGTGCGGTCGCCTTGACAAAGGAACCGCGAGATCATGGAAAGTCCAGACATATCGACAGAAAGTACCACTATATCAGACATAGGGTAGAAGAAGGTCACCTCCTTGTAAAGAGGGTATCATCGGAAGATAATCCTGCAGATCCCTTGACAAAGGCTCTGAGTAGGATTAAGCATAATCAGCATGCTAGGAGCATTGGATTAAGAGATGATATAAGTTTTTGTAATTAGATAGATTTTTGAAACTTGTAACAATGATATTGTATTTGACTTTTGTGATTTAATAATAGAGATTTATTAATGAGTAATGGTTTACTAATTTTGTCAATATATATCATTGTGTTTCATTTTGCATGTTTTACTTCCTAAATAATTGGATTATTCAAATATCCACAGTCGCTCATACTTTTAGGGAGTAAGTATGAAGTAAGGCTGTCATGAATTGGTAATAGATTGTCTAAGTAGTTAGACATTGCAATTGGATTGCTGCACCATTCATGAGTACTTGGAAATGGAGATTTGAGTATTGGATAAACCCGCGCTCAATGGATTGCTTCATGGATTACATCACGAGCAATATTGAGACGATAATATCTTTTGATCTTTAAGCTAAGACATATGAGTTATGATTTACTAGACGGTTATTCATTGATAATATGAAAACGCATCGGTAACTCGGTGTTATAAAACGTATTGTTGTGAGTGATTTGTCTGGTAAAAGACATAAGTATATGAGTCAAAGTTTATTCGTCCCTTGACCCTAACGGGGAACAGATATCTGTAGGCCTCTCGATGAGTTTGAAGTTGACTAAAATGGTTGGCCAACCGGGACTAAATTGGTAGTCTAAGAGTCATATGCAAATCGGAAATCGAGGAACAGTGAATCAGACCAGATTGATTTTATCCATGTCTTGAGTCTGAAAAATATCTTGTTGGACGGAGGATCATCAGATCACTTATCTATGGACAGGACTGATTAGATCAGATTTTGGCATTGGTTTCTAGGAAGCTACAAGTGCTGGTTAATTAGAGGCTAAATTGGTAATTATAGTCATAGACTTATCCAAGTGGGAGACTGTTGGATTAGGTGTCTAAGCCATGACTGATAATTAGTATTTATCTAATTAATAGAAGCACAGTCCATTTGGGTTGCCCTCATGGTTAGAGGTTTGGTAGAAATTTCGGTAGAGAGAAAGGTTGATTTATTATGGGATTAATAAATCAACAGGAATTAAATATATGGTTTATTAATATATTAAAGTCATAGTATATTAATTAGAAACTATATTAATTAATTAGGAATTAATCCGGAATTAATTGGATTTAATTTGGGGATTAATTAATTAATTAAAGGTGCAGGGACTGAAACTGTAATTATTCAATAGTTGAGTAAGTGACAGTGTGACAGTGGCCAGTAGTTGGCGAAATTAAGGAATGATTATCCTTAATTTCGAAATTGATATATAGATAAAAAGGAATTTGAATTATAAGATAAAAGGTTTATCTTATTTGAATTCAAAAAGGTTTATCTCTAAGGTTTATCAACTGGCCATTTGAAAGACTATAAATAGGGGTTCCCAGGCACCACATTGAATTCGCCAATTCTAATAGCTCTCTCAAGGTTTTCGATTTTCATATACCTCCAGCTTGGGTGTGACTTTCATTTGAGGCAGGATAATTTTGCTGCTCAGCTTCCAAGAAATAAAGGTTGGTTTTTCTGTTTTGATCTTTTGTTTCTTTTATTGGCCTCTAGGTTTTTTGTTATATGTTCAATTAGAAGAAAACATAGATCCTTATAGTTTGCATGTGAACTTAGGTTATTTAGTTCATGGTTTGCAGAAAACCTTTCAAACATAACTCCCCATAAATAATGAGTAATATGGTAAAGTAAATGTGTTGGCCTATAACATTAAAAAGGTAGTAAAAATGATGTAGATGAAGAAGTAAAGTATTGGGGAGACATAATTCCAATTACAAAATGAGATGTAAAGAATTAGTGTAATTGAGGACGTAACACAATTCACCTTTAATACATTAATCTCATAACTATTGTATTTCATGTTAATACATTCCACCCAACATTCATTCATTCTTTGCATGCATATATTATCTTCATGTTCTACATTATATGCCAATTACTTTAACATGTATATATATATATATATATATATATATATATATATATATATATATATATATATATATATATATATATATATATATATATATATATATATATATATATATATATATATATATATATATATACGTTAAAGTAATTGGCATATTATGTAGAACATGAAGATAATATATGCATGCAAAGAATGAATGAATGTTGGGTGGAATGTATTAACATGAAATACAATAGTTATGAGATTAATGTATTAAAGGTGAATTGTGTAAATAGTATGTATAGACTATTTATGTAATTGCAGTGCTACGAGTTATGAAAGTTGAGTCTGTTAGCTAAAGAAGAAAGTAAAAGTAATGTAGTTCGAGCCAGGATCTTACCCATGAGAAGGGGGATCAATCTAAATCTTACCCGTTTGAAGGGGGATTAACCAGGACTCTACCCGTTTAGGGGGTTAGTAAACACTACTGGGATGCTATATCCCTTCGCGAAGTAGTTGTTTTTAGCACGCCCCTATGGTTGGATTCGTTCCATACCATGAAGGAAGATGAAACTAGCACGCCCTTATGGTTGGTTGTTCTATGCCATGAAGGGAGATAATATTAACACGCCCTTAAGGATAGATATGTTCTATTCCTTGAAGGGAGAGGGAACTGAGCACACATTAATGGGTAGATTAGTTTCATTCTGAGGAGTGAAAAGAATACGGGGTTATCTATATATAAACAGGAATCAAAAGAATCTCATGATTCAAAATGGTTTAAGTTTATTTTAATATGTGATGATACTCGGTTATATGAGTTGTGTTGTATGTGTGAAAATATATACCTGTTTAAAGAAGTCAACCATGTGACTTAAGAGACAATGTATGATGTACAAGTATATATATGTTATCTGTATGTGAAAGGTATGAGTATAAGTAGTTACAGAAACAATATAAAGATTAAAGGAGTAGGAGTTACTAACATAGTATATGTGGTAAGTATTATGTATCCAAACAGTATATAAAGAGTCCATAATGTATATTTTTTGTTGACACGTAGAGTATGATATACAATACGTATGATTATTGTAAAATGGATTCTTAGTAGAAGCAATGTTGTGGAGTTATTTTCCACATCCTAGTGTGTAAAGGAGAGAATAATTAAAGATAAGTAAATGTTGATATGTTAATGAGGTCTTACAAGTAAATGGTATTCAAATGAGTATTTGTATAAATATATTGCTAGTCTAAACTCATGTAACTCACAAGACTTTATAGTCTTATGTATATATGTTTATGCTGTGTATTTCAGGTATACAAGGATTAAAGAAAATGAAGTATAGTGAAGTAACTTTGGAATATAATGTGTTTGTATTTAATCATTATGTTATGTATGAGTTCTGATTCACTACTATGGTTGTATTGATATTCAGTTTGTGATTATCCGGATTTTTATTACATGTGATAATGTTTATTTTAAAAAAAAATCAAGGGTGTCACATTTGGTATCAGATCCATAGTTTAAGTGAACTAGGATTGGATTATTCCACTCCTAGACTTAAACTGTGAAAGAATAGAAAAGAATAAAAGTTGGATTGATATGCTTTATAAGTATCGAATCATAAGTGTTAATTATAATAATAAAGTTTCCATGGTTATAAAATTGATCATGGTAAGTGTTTGAAAGGCCTTATGATAAGGTTAAGAAAAAGTATGAAGTGCTAAGTTAAGCACTAGTATGAAGTAAGAAGTACAAGAAAGAAACTAACACGCAATGTGTTAATATAGTAAGAAGTAAAGGTACTATATGTACAATACGATATAAGACATGTATTTATAAAGTAATACATGTAAGTTAATAAATAATAAGATAATAAATTTTTAAGAATGTATGGAAGATAGCAAGCAACTATATGAAGTGGTAACTTCATGGTAAAAGTAATAAGAGTAGAAATGAGGAAGTTTGACAGAAGTTGTAAGTCAACTTCAACAGAAAAACTGTACAAATCTACAAGGCCAAAATTTTTGTGCTATACATAAAAGAAATCTACAGATGTCTAGTTTCTAAATCAAAAGGCGGTGAGTCGTTTCGATTCCCCTAGTGTGAGATATGCTATTTTTCGTGCAGGGTATCATGTTTCAGCAGATTTTGTCCCAATAAGGATTATGAGTATATACCGGTAATATAGAGTATAAAAGAAAGAAAGAAATTCATTTGTTACATATAAGAATGCATTAGAATTTATTAGAAATGATAAAGAATGGATGAAGACTAAATGACTTAAAGAAAGAAGAATATAAAAAAATTATGACATTTAATAAAAATTTATGAGAACTAAAGTCTAATAAAAAGAAAAGAGTAGTTAAATTATGCATTGAATTTGGAAAGTCAATATTTTTATAATAAGTAAATATGAGAAGTTGTAAACTTCTCAAGGAAAATCATAAATGTAAATATTACGTATAAAATTTACCTGGAAGAATATGATAGTTTTATGAGAATAAAGTTTAAATGACAAGAAAAACAGGAATAGTAAGAGTACGAATTGACTTTTGAAAGAGTCAATGTTAGTAACTACTTTAGTTTGGTTTAATCTTTATTTATTAGGACTAAAATTGTAAAATATATTAAAGTCGGGCTTTATTTGAATTTTCGATGGGAGGCCGAACAACCAGGTCTTGGTCCTTGTGGTCCACGCCATTTTTGGGCTAGTGGATCGGTTTCCATGGGCTTAGGTCGTAGGTTATTAGGTCTAGAGTATTTAAGCCTTTTATGACATCATTTGTCATGCTGACGGCCTAGAGAATTGTGCTAATCTCTTGAGAGAATTATTGTTCTTTGCAATCACACAACTTATGTACTGGTCTTTGATCAATACAAAGAGTGCATTGAAGTTGATAAATCTTCTTGAGTTCTTATTGTTTGATTGATATCATTGTATTATTGTGAGATCAAATGACCTGCAATTGGTATCAGAACTTTTTTTTTTATATCAATTATCATTTTGTTCCTGGAGATTCTGAAATTTTTGAGTGTTTGATCCATTTTGGACAAATTTTTGGACTGTTTTGGTGTTTTTATATTGTGAGTTCTAAGTGTTCTTTGAAGATATTCATCCAGAAGTCATTAAAAATTCGTTTTTGATCTGTTTTGGACTATATTTGACTGTTTTTTTGTGTTTTGTTCTTGAAGTTCTTTGTGTTCTTGAAGATCTTCAAGCAAAATTTTCAAAAAAATTGATTCTGATTCAAAATAGTGTGTTACGGACGTGCTTGTGACTGTTTGCGAGATTTCAGATCTGGATTTTAGATGTTCGGTCTGTCCTTGAGAATTGTTCGCCGGGGTAAAAAATCTTAGGGTTTTACATCTGTTGTTCGGCGGCGGAAAGTATCGACTAGGGTTTAGGTTACTTGATCGGTGCATTTTTGGTGTTGCTCGGTGGTTAATCGGTTTCATGTTGATCGGTCAAACTTGTTCCCCGGTTGGATTTGTTTTCCGGTTGTGAGGTAGCTCGGTAACTAGTTGCTCGGTCAAGATCCTCTGCTCGCCTGAATCGATTTCTCTCAATTGATCTGTCTCTGTTTTTGCTCTGGTTGTTCGGTCTGTGTGGTTGCTCGGTTTTCCATTGGAGGTCTGCACCATTGGAGGTCGCCGGCTTGCTGTCGTAAGAACACACGAGAGAAGGAAGGAACGGCGGTAAGGGAATTAGGGTAAATGCAAACTATTCAACGGATGCGAATAATCCTTTGCCGGCCCAACTTTACAAATCAATTAAATCATTTTTTAAGTAAAATCGGCCCAAACAGTTGGACTTTCTTGGACTAACTTTTTCAATCTGATTTTCGTAGACCTTGACTTTGAGAGTTCCATTTGATTACAAATTTACTTTCCTTTTTATTTAATCAAAATTCCTTTTTACTCCAAATTTGTTTGTCAAACATTTAAAACATTTTTCATTTATGGACATTCAAACTTAAACAAAACATTTTTTAAACAAATTTTTTTAAGCTTCAATGAACGTTTTTTTTATCAATTAATTTTTGTTAAAAACAATCTTTTAAACTCGATTGTCTTCGAACTAAATTTTTCTTTTCGGTCAAGCCATTGGGTCAAATTTTTTTGGTCAACTTTTAATCTTTGAAGGTTTTGCGATTAATTTATTGTTGATCAAAATGACCACCACGACAAAGGACAATTGTGAAGTATCGTGCACTTCAGATTGCGAAAAGATAATCAACAAATATCGCGAATTAAACGAAAATCTTGTCCGAGAAGTCTTTGAACTTGAAAACCTCGTTTATAAACATAAGAAGAAACTGAGACCTTTACAAGAAAAGCTTGATGCAAAGACCTCAGACTATCACAAAATGCAAGACGAACTTAGCACAACAAGTTGTCACCTTAGGTTTGCCAATGAAGATATTGCTAGATTAACTGCCGAACTCGATGCATTGAAGTCAAAATTTCAAAAAGAAGAATCAACTTTTAAGAAAGTTTATGTATCTAGTGAAGTAGTTGAATCTATACTTGAACGTCAAACCAAATGGCTGAATAAACAAGGTGAAGGTTTGGGGTATGAATGTGTGCCAACTCCGTGTAATGAAGATTATCCTCCGGGCTTATGTCTCTGTGATCAAGTAATGCTTGTCCGTGATAAAGCTGAACGAGAAAGAGGGAAACATGATGAAATTGACCAGCTCATGGATGCTCGACATCAAGCTGAGGAATCAAGAAAAACTGAAGAAGCTACGGATGGTGAAAGTCTTGGATTCAAAGTTGTTGCACCTCCGTTTAATCATAATTATATCTCAAACCTTGACACCAAAGAATCCGAGGAATGTTATCTTTCCAATTTCATTCCAAATGATCAGTCTGGCACTGCTGACAATGATGTAATAGTGGAAGATGCGAGCGAGGAGGACAAAGATAGTCCTAGTTCTTTTAAACACGCGTCAACATCTTATGCCTCATTTTCTGTTGTTACTGATGATTGCATCAAAATCGTTGATGCTGACCCTATAACTTCTTGTGGCGATGGTTCAAATTCCAAAAATCCACATGTTGGAAAATTTAGACCACGAAAGTTTGCAAAAGAAGGGGAAGTTCCTGTTGGACCTAGACCTAGTCCCAATTACTGTGGTTGTGCTTGTTCTTGTGGAAATTCCTTGAAAAACTCATCTGGACAAGGACTAAGTCACAATCTCATTTATTTGAAGAGACAAACATGCTTTAATTGTAGGATTGCGGGTCATATTGCCAAGAACTGTCCATATCGTCCATATGTTCCTTTCTATGCACAAGGCTTGGAGAACGTGTCAAAGGGAAAATCTTCCAAAAGAAAGCCTTCAAGACCACAGTCAAGAGATGACGACTGGAATGAAGCCAAGAAGCAGGCCCCCAAGTATAAGAAGATCGATTCAAAAGATAACTCTGCCAAATCGACATCGGTAAGGTCAAGTTCATCTCAAGGATCGTCCGCGAGTCCTCACTGGCGACATAAGCACACGTCAAGGGGGAGTGCTGCTTCGACATCAAACAGTGACACACCCATCCGCTCAAACAACAAAAGACCAAAACCAAATTACCGATGGGTTCCAAAAGGCCAATATTCCAAATCATATAATTTTCTAACTAACTCTTCATGTTCTTTATTTGATAAGTAGGATATGATATTGGAACCAGTCAAGTGTGTAGACAGTGATGGTCGACCCAGTTTCAAGATGGACTGGGTTCCTAAGACCAACTAATCTTGTATCGTGTGTAGGAGTATCTACGGAGGAATATCATCAGACCCTGGTTTGTTGATAGTGGCTGTTCCAGAAACATAATTGGAGACATCTCTCAAATGCACGACATTCAAATCATTGATAGAGAGTATGTGTCCTTTGCGGGAAGAGGGGAGAGAGGAAAGATCACGCGGGGATCGTAACTAACGTCGTGTTGAAGATTGAACAGGTAACTTCGTTCCAAACTGGATTTGATACGTTTCACTAATTATTAAATCAGTTCTGTAAATATTTTTACTATATTTTTGTTTAGGTAAATTTAAACATGTTTTATTTTCGATCTTCTTCCCATGCACAAATTTAGGGGGAGAAGTAAAACAAAAATTTAACCCAGTCCACGGTTTCTTCGAGACCTTTTGAAAAAAAAAAACAAAAATCAGAAAATTTAAAAAATACAAAAATATGTTTTCATATTTTTTTATAATTTTCATATATTTCCTTTCAGAAAATTATGTATAGCTACAATTGGTATCAAAAAAACAAACAAAAATTACAAAACTTAAAAAAGACAAAAAGATTTTTTTATTTTTATAATTTTCATATCTTTCCTTAAAAATTTCAAATATATAAAAATAGTATTACCTACCGACGACGCACCGAGTTTATACCACTCACTGCTGAGGTAATTTTTTAAGTGTTTGTAATCTTCAGTGGTACACCCCAATGAATGTGAAGCACTGACAACCGCTCCTTCACCAATCTGAATGTTTTTCTTGTGTTACACCAACTTCTAGACACTTTTAGAGAAACCACTCGAAGTCGAGAGTTAAAAAGTCTGTGCTGATGGTTAGACTGCATATCGTAGTCTATCACACGCACCAATCTACTCTTTACCATCTTTACAATTTCTTATGCAAGAAATAGACGATTCATTACTTTAAACCAAGTAATGATGATATTTCGACACTCTATGCTAATGATCTCTTCTACAACACAAGTAGTAGATGTGAGACATCAACAACTATTTTCACCATACAAAGCTTCTAATTCAAGAGTTGGATGACTTAGTGTATTAGACCATACACTGATGACAATTCGAAAGTCTAGCCGATGGGTATGTATAATAACCAAGAAATATTAGACGCTCATACCACTCTTGAACCCATACCTTCTTCTAAATAAGATGTTCGTGATTCAATGTGATATCACCTCACATTGATGAAACATTGAAACTCTGGGTCAGTTATCGTTGTTGTTTACAACAATAGCTGTGAGACCCCAACAACTTTACTTGATTCAAAATTGGCACTAGGATGATACACTCCGCAGAGTTTGGATACCATTGAACGTCTCGCCAAGAGCCAAGTTGACTTGTCAACTTATCAACTGAATTGAGATCTTTGATCAAGGATATGCAGGGGCCTAAATCAAAATGGCCACGAGTAGTTCTCCGATACTCAAACAATCGCAATGCGTTCCCTCGGGTTCACACAGATACTGCGAGAAGTCTCATTATGAGCCAAGGATGAATCCTTGAACAACTGTGGTGAGAGTTTCTAACTCCGTGACCCACAGGATTTGTTGATTAGTGATCGTATCAAGAAGCGTCAGTAAAATAAAGCGTTCAAGAATTTCAACACAAATTTGTTCCCGAAGAAGGTGAAGCTGAATTCCATGTGAGAAGTTGTTTGAATTCCTCCTCAGTCAACTTGTTACTACATTAACACCTCAAGTGATCAAGATGAAGAGAGTCAGACTCCAGTCTAAGTCAAAGTCAAATCAAAAGCTGGATGTGCTGATTCTAGACATGCTCTATGACCTAAAGTGCTTACCTATCCAAATCCAAAGACGACTTGCATCGAAGACGAAGTTGCTGCTGCAATGTGCTGAACTCCATCAACATTCACTCCTTGTTGCCTGCTAAGAGGAAGGTTTTCCTGCTAAGGAGGTGATTGTCAATTTGAGGGGGAGAGTGTTGAAGATTTTCTATAGTATTTAACCGACGTCTAATTTCAAGTGAAGTCTGCAAATAAATGAAGCATTAAACCAAGGGGGAGATTGTTAGGAACTATTTTAGTTTGGTTTAATCTTTATTTATTAGGACTAAAATTGTAAAATATATTAAAGTCAGGCTTTATTTGTATTTTCGATGGGAGGCCGAACAACCAAGGGTTGTTCGGTCTTGGTCCTTGTGTTCCACGCCATTTTTGGGCTAGTGGATCGGTTTCCATGGGCGTAGGTCTTAGGTCATTAGGTCTAGAGTACTTAAGCCTTTTATGACATCATTTGTCATGTTGATGTCCTAGAGAATTGTGCTAAGCTAGAGAGAGAATTATTGTTCTTGGCAATCACACAACTTATGTACTAGTCTTTGATCAATACAAAGAGTGCATTAAAGTTGATAAATCTCCTTAAGTTCTTATTGTTTGATTGATATCATTGTGTTATTGTGAGATCAAAGGACCTACAGTCAATTTTTCTATAGAAAGAAAAAGTAAGAAATAGTAGAAATTCTACAAGAAAGGAATGCAGAAGTTTCGCAAAGTAAGAGATAACCTTGGCAGTTTTATATAAAATACTGAAAGTATAAGAGAGATATAGTTATAAAACTTAATAACAAGGTGAAACAGTAAGAGAAGTGAATGAAATGCAACATAATAGTTGTTAAAAGCAAGAAATATGAAGAGAAATGTAATATGAATAAGAGTATTTTTTGGAAGAAAATACCAAGTTTTAATAAAATATCCGATAAGGGACGAAAATTTCAAGAAAATATTAAGTATGTTTTATGAATCTTGTAATTAGACATGCCATGTTTATTTATATTACCGAAGGTTTTATAAATAAAATGTATGAAAAGTTTAATTTTTCAAGTTTTGAGGAAAATATGAGAAAACAGAAAAGTACATTGTTATTTTTGAAAGATGTAAGAAAGAAGGATGTTATCATGTAAAATAGATAAACGATCAAAGTTATGAAAAGCTTTAAAGAAATTGAAAATTTATAAAAATGTTGAATGAAGTTTATGAAATTTGAAAGTAATAGCTTTCTAAATATATGAACGCAAAGATTGAACGTTGTAATGAGAAAAAAAATCTTATGCTTGTAAAAGATATGTTTATGTTTAAGTAAACCCATTTTGTGTTTAAGTGATTCTGGGGACAGAATCCTTTTAAGGGGTAGATATTGTAAGGACCCAAAAATATGTCCAAATGGAAAGTAAGAAGTAAATGAATAATTAATATGTAATTATTCATATTTTCAGCAAAAGGGTATTTTGATAATTTTCCAATTACTAATATAAAATGAAAAGATCTATATTTTCATTAAGGATGAAGTAAATGAGCTATGTTATAGTTATAAGTATGAAGTACTAAGAATGAAAGGATAAAAGTGAGTGAAAAGTGTAAAATGACCAAAAAGGGCATTTTCGTCATTTTGAAATATTTAACCTCATAATGATATTTTTATGTGTTAATATATCCTTTAGTATGTATATTAAGTTTATAAGTGGGGCAAAACTATAAAACTTCAAAGTTCCAAGAAATAAAGAGAGTTTTGTGCCTAAAGTGAAAAGTAGGAAAGTTGAGGGACCAAATGTTCATTTCATGAAAGATGTGAGGTATAAAAAGGTGATCTCTCCCCTTTCAGCCATAACTCACGTAAAATCCAGAGAAAAAGGAGAAAGAGATGGCGGTTCTTGAGGAATTCATGAAGGATTGAGTGCTAGCAACGTTAGACATTGAATTCCTTGAATTCTTACTTCATATAAGGTATGATTTCAATATTTCTAGTTAGAAAACACGTTTAGGGTTCATGGACGAAGTTCATATGTTCGAGAAGGAGTAATTCCAATGATTCCAAGTAGTTAGATTATGTTTCAAGTCACCTTATGATCACTATCCAACATATGGATAGTTTGGAATCATGATTTGATGATTTTGATTCTTATGAACCCTAGAAATTGGGGGTTTATGATCATAGTGTTAAATTGGATGTAATTAAGTAGTTGTAATGGTGTTTATGGATGAAAGAAACCCTTATAAGTGGTTTCCTAATGATTCCAAGCAATCAAGAATAAGTTGGAACTAAATGATAATTTGAAAGGTGGAATGGAATTGATGATTCCATGAATGAAACCCATAGAAATGGACAATTGGAGTCATGAATTGGAAATGAATGAAGTATGTTTTGGGTTGCAAAACCCCTAATTTAGCTTCCCTTGATTGTATATATGTATATATAGAAGTTAGAAAGAAATGGACTATTGAAATTGAGTTGATGTGCACATGAGCCTCCTTAGAGCTCTCGTGACATCCCATGATCTTAACCATTAAGTCATGAACTAAATAAGATTTAATGGGAATAAAAGTATGTTCTTGACATGTTAGAACGTTAATAGAACCTATTGGTAAAGTTTGGTTAAGTTTGGGAACAAAAGGAACCAAGAAATGAACTAAAACTGCAAAGAAGGAACAAAATTCAGAGCTGAAAATTTGGTCTGTAGTATTTACATGACCCGTGTGATTCTGAAACGACTCGTGTAGAATCCTACAGTAAGCACTGGAAGTCTTACACAACCCCGTGTACTCTTACACGACCCGTGTGACTTGAACTTGTATAATTCACTTCTATTATGACCCTATTTGAGTTGTTTGATCCCCTAATCTTTAGTATATGTTTAATATGGTGTGAAAACATGAAAAATGAGTATAGTAGGTCATGGATTAAGTGGTCTTTACTTGTTGTTAAGACCTAACATGTTTTAATAAGAATGTTAATGAAATCCTTAGGTAACTAAGGAGTAAAGTTCATGGAATGGAAGGGACAAGGGAATTGAGTAACCCTAGTTAGACTTCTCTAACTAGCCAAGGTGAGTACATGTAGCTTTTACCCACTTTGATATATATGGCAAATATTATGAAATATTTATGTATTTTTCTACATGAAGATATGAACATGTGTTAATACTTATGTTATCTTGATAAGTATTATGTGTGCTAATGATATGGGTGTTCTAATTAGAATATCATATTATGAATAGTATATGAATGATAAGTAAGATATGAGTAATGATAAAAGAATTGGTATTTGGCTTATAGCCTTAAAAACACATAGAAGTAATGATGATATGGTAGAAGGAGTATAGGTAAAAGTGCAAGAATGTTATGAAAGCCAATAAGTTATATGGGGATATAACTCTCCATAAATAATGAATAATGTAGTAAATTATAAGTGTTGGCACTAGCCTTAAAAATGTATATAAAGTGATATAGCTGAAAAAGTAAAGCATTGGGAAACATAACTCCCCATAAATAATGAGTAATGTTGTAAAGTAAATGTGTTGGCCTATAACATTAAAAAGATAGTGAAAGTGATGTAGATGAAGAAGTAAAGTATTGGGAGACATAATTCCAATTACAAAATGAGATGTAATGAATTAGTGTAATTGAGGACGTAACTCCTCAGGTAAGGGTATAAAGAAATAAAGTGATTGTATTGATTGTGCATATATATATATATATATATATATATATATATATATATATATATATATATATATATATATATATATATATATATATATATATATATATATATATATATATATATATATATATATATATATATATATATATATATATATATATATATATATATATATATATATATATATATATATATATATATATATATATACACGTTAAAATAATTGGCATATAATGTAGAACGTGAAGATAATATATGCATGCAAAGAATGAATGAATGTTGGGTGGAATGTATTAACATGAAATACAATAGTTATGAGATTAATGTATTAAAGGTGAATTGTGTAAATAGTATGTATAGACTATTTATGTAATTGCAGTGCTACGAGTTATGAAAGTTGAGTCCGTTAGCTAAAGACGAAAGTAAAAGTAAGGATCTTACCCATGAGAAGGGGGATCAATCCGAATCTTACCCGTTTGAAGGGGGATTAACCATGACTCTACCCATTTGAAGGGGGTTTAGTAAACACTACTGGGATGCTATTTCCCTTCGCAAAGTAGTTGTTTTTAGCACGCCCTTATGGTTAGATTCGTTCTATACCATGAAGGGAGATGAAACTAGCACGCCCTTATGGTTGGCTGCTCTATGCCATAAAGGGAGATAAAATTAGCACGCTTTTGAAAGGTTTTCCGCAACCATGAACTAAAAACCTAAGTTCACATGCAACCTAGAAAAGATCTATGTTTTCTTACTTTGAACATGTAACTAATTCCTAAAGGCCAAACAAAATTAACTAAAAGAATAAATCAGAAAAACTAACCTTTAGTTTTAATCTTGAAGCTAAGCAGCACAAGTGTCCTGCCTCAAATGAGATCACACCCAGGGAGCCAGAGGGAGGTCACGAAAATTCCAGAGAGAAAATAGAATTGAGCCACTGATAATGAGGTCTAGGGTTCCCTATTTATAGGGAACCAAGTGGCAAAGCTAGAAACCCTAGCCGCAGCCCATTTTCCGGATTATCTGTACGCGCGCCGCGGCCATATCGTTTGCGCGCCGCGCGCCGCAATTCAACTATTGAATTCGTACGAAAATGTACGCGCGTCGCGGCCTTTACATTGGCGCGCCGCGCACCGCAATTCAACTATTGAATTTGTACGACTTTAATCCCTGACCTCCTGATTAATCTAATTAATGCCACAGAAATTAATCCAATTAATTTCTGATTAATTATTAATCAATCAACATAGTTTCTAATTAATATATTATCACTTTAATATATTAACAAACCATATCTTTTAATTCTATTGATTTATTAATCCCATAATAAACCAACCTTTCTCTCTACCGAACTTTCTACCAAACCTCCAGCTATGAGGGCAACCCAAATGGACTTTGCTTCTATTAATTAGGTAAATACAAATTATTAGTCATGGCTTAGACACCTAATCCAACAGTCTCCCACTTGGATAAGTCTATGACTATAATTACCAATTTAACCTCTGATTAATCAGCAACCTGCAGCTTCCTAGAAACTGCTGCCGAACTCTGACCTAGTCAGTTCTGTCCATAGATAAGTGATCAGATGATCCTCCGTCCAACAAGATATTTTTAGACATGAGACATGGATTGAGATCAATCTCTGTTTGACACACTGTTTCCCGATTTCCGATTTTGCTTATGACTTTTAGACTTCTAATTGAACGAATCAATTCAGTCCTGGCTGGCCAGCACTTCAGTCAACTTCAAAATCATCGAGTGGCCAACAGATATCTGTTTCCCGTCTGGGTCAAGGGACGAATAAGCTTTGACTAATATGTTATATCTTTTACCCGACAAATTACTCACAACAGCACGTTTTATAACACCGAGTTACCGATGCGTTTTCGTACTATCAATGAACAACCGCCTTGAAAATTATAACTCATATCTCTCCACTTTAAGACCATAAGATATTATCGTCTCAACATTGCTTGTGATATAATCCATGAAGCAATCCATTGAGCGCGGGTTTATCCAATACTCAAATCTCCATTTCCAAGTACTCATGAACGTTGCAGCAATCTTATTGCTATGTCTAACTCCTTAGACAATCTACAAACCAATTCATGACAGTCTTCCCTCATACTTACTCCCTAAGAGTTTGAACGACTGTGGATATTTGAATAATCCAATTATTCAGGAAGTAAAACATGCAAAAGCGAAACATAAAATCTGACTGGCAGCTACTCCTGCTAATTACCAAGTCTCCACGAGGTAATCACCAAGTCGGATTTATCATAACTATTATCGGTTTCTTATTCTCTTTTAAACTTTCAATTCAAGCCTTTTATATCTATGTCTATGACCTTTTCACTCTTTTTATGTATCCAAGTGTCTAACACTTATACACTTTATTGCAGATGATCCTATCGGATACTCTTCCGATGATATCTCAATTTGTCATTTTGTCATTTTGTCATTCTCTCTCACAACTCCATTCCGGTGATGTGTACCGTGACTGCCCATGGTTCTCGGGTCTTTAGTCCACATGACTACACCCTAAGACAATTTCGAGGTGTCATGATGTGCTGGTGACCCACACGCGCTCCATCAGAAACCAACAAAACTCTTTAACCATGAAGTCCTACAGCACCACGTTCTGGTGTAAACAATTACCGATTTGAAAACCCTTTCAAATCAATCACCCTAATCATTTCCCAATGGTTTCTCACGTCTGTTCAAAAATCCATTCAGTATTCTCAGCCAGGCAATATCCTGAATCCAACTTACAATGCTCTAAGCATTAAGTCATCAGGATATGTTCATAACACTTCTGATTTGTCCAATAGGCTCGAGGAACCTGATGTAATCTCATTCCAAGCACTTTCGGAATCCTAAGATTACCAATAATCCTTGTGTCATGATTTCCGGAAACCATTTCCTTTCAGGAACTCTTTCTTATGCATCTTGAATCCCATCAAGATCATATTCTCAACGGCTAAGCCAATACTGTCAGTCTCATCTATCTGATAGATGTCTATGAACTACGTGAGCATGCTGCACCTTCTTTGTTTCTTTCATGCCAATTCATTACACTTTGCAATGACAGGAAACTCCATTCCTGAGGTTATGCATCTTGAATCTCATCAAGATCATATTAGCTGAATTCTGATCTATCTAATAGATGTTCACAACCACCTGAGTATGTTGTATCTCTTAAAGTTTTTCATAGCGAACCGTTTCTTAACACCAAGTCATTACACTTTGTAATGATAAGAGACGTTTCCTAGAACCAGTATGTAACCCACATACAATGATAGCAGATAACAACGATACTCCCACTGGCTTTGACACCGTCATATGACTCTTTCGGACTATTCACAAAATCCAGAACTTATGGCACATTTTGCGAAACCGAAATCCAAACCTTTCCGACATATTAAAGGAAATCTTTCAGGCTATTCACAAAATCCAAACCTTTTGGCCTATTTTGAGAAACCGAATATCCTTTCTTGCGAGATGCCCATGGGACGAATCCCGGGGCCATGTATCTTTTGTAATGGCATGCTCTATGTGAGTCCCTATTAGTGTGCCGGTAAACCACACACGCTCCACTAACGACTCACACTATGCCATGCAGAATCCTCTCGGATTACATCTTCTATTGAGAGTGCTTCTCTCAGAATCAATTGCTTGACTCCAAGTGATGCCTCATTCAACCAGATGTTCTGTAAGTACATTTCTATGTTCCCTTCTTTTGATGATCCAATTACTCCCACTGGTTCCTAGACCAGTTGTAAAGATCAATCAAACTGTCACATAGATTGTGTCTCGCGCTAAGGTTCTCTTATTTGGCAGCAACTGGGCTCACCAATGCTTCCAGCAGTCGGATTACTTATCCATACCATCTTTAGTGTTTTACCACTACCCGGTATATCACCCAAATCATAACTCCTTATGACAGTGACAATAACTACTGGTCAAGCGAAGAGAGGGTATGTCAGGTTTAACAGGAATCTAATTCCTGGTCAAGTCCCAGTAGTGACTAAAGGTTCTTTCACTTGGCTAATCCTTGAACTCATTCAGAATTATTCTTAATCCCACTGTTTCCTTAGAACTTGAGTTCTTTCTAAAAGTACTCTTCTTTCAAAGGATAACCGGGATGGCCAATGAAACGACATCGCTGATCAGTTACAGGCTTGTCATGAGATTCAGACGAATGCTACATGACCCTGGACTTTCTATGTACTAGTGGGAAGATCCCAGCTTTACATTTCAGACAGTGTCAACATAACCTACTTAGTCTAAGATGTGGTCGGAATATGGCTTCTGCGTTCTGACTGGTTGAATATTTAATTCATGGAAATACTAATCGGAAATGTATCTTATACATCGAGGATCAAAAACTATTTCGATCAATGCTCCATTATCTTCCCTAAGACACATTATAACCATTAGTGTTCTTGGAAGAGGATAAACTGTGAAACGTTTTCTCAGTCTATGTTGTTACTCAGGTTCTGTTGATCTTATGCTTCCTTTGAAATCCTTGAACACTTCAAGGTTCCAATCAATCACTTATTCTGATAAACAAAGCCATATTTGTCAAACCATTTGGCAAGTATCATGAAGCATAACTAATCGTGTTCTGTTCGAAGATTCGAGCAATACATAGTAACTTATGTGTCTGTTGCTCAAAATCGTAATACCTTTACAGTTCCATGTAAATTTATGACTTTGTTAATATTGTTCAAGACATGCAATCATCACCTGACTCCAAGTCAACTAATTCCAAAATCCTATCCATTGGATCTTTGGGCGATTCCTTTCTTGCCACAATTAATTTTATTAAGCACTCAATTCATCATGTGACTCTAAGTCAAATGATTCCAAAGTCCTGTCCAACTGGACCTTTGGTTGAAGTGATTCTCATAAAATTCACTTTAACAATCATAAAGAACACAATTTACAAATCCAATCCCATTGGATGTATCAACATTCAAGTTATTACCATTTACGTCATCAACACATTCACACAACATTTCGAGGACAATTAAAACAACCATTTTTTTTTTAAAATATTTCATTAAACCAGAATTATCCTCAGAACAATGTACAATGTGAATCTATGTTAAATGTATCTATAAACTAATAACAAGAACAAATATCTAACTTAACTCAAAACCCGCACGAGCTCCAGATCCAATCCGAATATGCTCCTGTGCGACAACGTCCCGCATCCTACAGAGTCCGTGCATACAGAGCAAATGTGAGAAACACATCCTGTATCAAGGAAATGAGGATCATGTATTATTCTGAGTTTTAAGATATTACTGAGTTTGCCAAACGGTTTGGCTTTGGAGCATTTTTCCAATCTTTCCGTGATTGTGTCCCACCTTGTGGATTCCCAGTTTGAAACATCGAACAATCGGTCCAGACGATCTGGATCATTTCTTGATGCACCTTAATACTGGACTCAATCCTGAAGCAGCTGAATTAATGGAACTATGCTTCTCCATGAACGATTCATACAGAGTCGACATTGAATGCACTTCCACGATTTTCTTATCCGGTTACCCTTTCTGTTCATCTGGATGAACAGATCAGCAAGTTGAGCTAATGCTTAACTCCCGATCACAAAGGGAAACCAGTTTTATACTGTTCGCCTATGTATCCCTCAATCTCGGGAACACGCAAACTGGTGCTACTTCCTTCTAGCTTGCAACTTCAAGCTCTTTGAAGATCCTAGTTCGTTCCCTTTATTCAACCAGTTCACGGAACCTTTCCTGAACTAACTGTGCTAACTTATCAGACCCCAGGAATTCTAAATCCCTGCGGAACTCGGGGTCAATGATCAATAGCATAGGGCAACGAACTTCCTTGGACTCAATAGTCAAGGAGTCATGCTCATCACAAGCCGCTGTATGATGCCATGTTTGGGAGCGGACACTCAGTCTGATATGGTTCGCCAGCAAAACTAAGAACTATTCTCTAATTGCAAAACCATATCACATAGTTCAGGCCAGTCAGCCTTACCATACTAAACATGTGCTTTCTGAAGCTCTCAGAAATGGGTGAAGGAGGAGAAGGAGGAGAATGACACTTTCTTTAGACATATATAAAATTTGAATTTATTCGTTTAATTAATCCTTTTAAATAATTACCCAATATATATTATTTAACAAGGCTAGGATCCAAAATACCCCAACTATGTTGTGAAGAGGGATGCCGTAGTCACAACACAGTGGTCATTAAGGTAGATAACTTTTATCAATTTCAGTCTTATGAAATTCCTAGATCTGTGAGATTCATTGAACTGTTCAATGGCATGTTTAATCTCGGATATGCCCCACCGTCTATGACTGGGATGCCGAGGATCACAAACCGGGTGTGAATAACCATGCAAATTAGCTTGGTACTCTCGAGGTCCATTATCATCTCAAATTGATGTGCCGGTTAACCACACACGCTCCATCAACAATGATAACACCCGAGAAACCCATTGCCACTCTTTATGAACCCCCATTGGTGTGCCGGTAACCCACACATGCTCCACCAACGTTTCATAAAGTGCAATGTGCAATTTCATGGGTTAGCATCAAATTCACATTTTTTCTAAAGTAACTAGATTGGGAATTCTTGTACGGGTTCTAGTACTTTGATCATTATACTTTTAATGATTAAGCGGTCCTATCAAAACTGTTCGGCTAACGACCCTCCACTGATCAGGCGAGCGGTGGGTGAGAGTGAACACCCATTAGACCGCCATTTTATAGCAGTCTCCTTATACCCACTTTATAGACCAGCTTCGTGAATAAGGCCTACTAATGATTTGACTAACCAATTTATCTTATACATATAGTATTAACCTTTAATAATATATATAAGATGTATTTTTAAATCTTTTAAAATATTACTGGTTTATCTTTTAATTTCCTGAAATTTAACTATTAAATTTCAAATTAAATTAAACCTTTAATTTGATTTAATTTATCTTTTAATTAAACTATTAATTAAATTAATTAAATCTAGATATTTTAAACCTTTTAAAATATTTAGGATTTATCCTTTAATTTTCGAAATTTAACCATTAAATCAAAATTAAATTAAATCCCTTGAATTATCTTTTAATTAAACAATTAATTAAATTAATTCAAATGCAGATAGGTTTTTTTTCAAATTAATCAAATCAATTTAAACCTATCTTAAACCCCTAATTATCGAATTCAAACAAACTGGGTTTAAGGTTATCCATTTAATTAACCAATTAAAGTTACCAAAAACAGAAAACCTCCTAAAACCCTAACCAGGAAAATCGAAAAAGAGGGGGAAGGGGCTAGGGTTTCAAAAAACCCTAAACCCCAAAATCGAAATCAGGCCCAAAGGATTTATAAACAATAAACCCTAATTAGGAAAACTATTACAGCCATTCAATAAGAAAACAACCAAACGCTCTGATACCACTGAAAGGTTTTCCGCAACCATGAACTAAAAACCTAAGTTCACATGCAACCTAGAAAAGATCTATGTTTTCTTACTTTGAACATGTAACTAATTCCTAAAGGCCAAACAAAATTAACTAAAAGAATAAATCAGAAAAACTAACCTTTAGTTTTAATCTTGAAGCTAAGCAGCACAAGTGTCCTGCCTCAAATGAGATCACACCCAGGGAGCCAGAGGGAGGTCACGAAAATTCCAGAGAGAAAATAGAATTGAGCCACTGATAATGAGGTCTAGGGTTCCCTATTTATAGGGAACCAAGTGGCAAAGCTAGAAACCCTAGCCGCAGCCCATTTTCCGGATTATCTGTACGCGCGCCGCGGCCATATCGTTTGCGCGCCGCGCGCCGCAATTCAACTATTGAATTCGTACGAAAATGTACGCGCGTCGCGGCCTTTACATTGGCGCGCCGCACGCCGCAATTCAACTATTGAATTTGTACGACTTTAATCCCTGACCTCCTGATTAATCTAATTAATGCCACAGAAATTAATCCAATTAATTTCTGATTAATTATTAATCAATCAACATAGTTTCTAATTAATATATTATCACTTTAATATATTAACAAACCATATCTTTTAATTCTATTGATTTATTAATCCCATAAAAAACCAACCTTTCTCTCTACCGAACTTTCTACCAAACCTCCAGCTATGAGGGCAACCCAAATGGACTTTGCTTCTATTAATTAGGTAAATACAAATTATTAGTCATGGCTTAGACACCTAATCCAACAGTCTCCCACTTGGATAAGTCTATGACTATAATTACCAATTTAACCTCTGATTAATCAGCAACCTGCAGCTTCCTAGAAACTGCTGCCGAACTCTGACCTAGTCAGTTCTGTCCATAGATAAGTGATCAGATGATCCTCCGTCCAACAAGATATTTTCAGACATGAGACATGTATTGAGATCAATCTCTGTCTGACACACTGTTTCCCGATTTCCGATTTTGCTTATGACTTTTAGACTTCTAATTGAACGAATCAATTCAGTCCTGGCTGGCCAGCACTTCAGTCAACTTCAAAATCATCGAGTGGCCAACAGATATCTGTTTCCCGTCTGGGTCAAGGGACGAATAAGCTTTGACTAATATGTTATATCTTTTACCCGACAAATTACTCACAACAGCACGTTTTATAACACCGAGTTACCGACAAATTAGTCACATGATGGAACTGAGCACACATTAATGGGTAGATAAGTTTTATTCTTAGGAGTGAAAAGAATATGGGGTGTCACATAATGGAGTGAAAAGAACTGGCAAATGGTTTTTATTACATGTGATAATGTTTATTTAAAAAAATCACGGGTGTCACATAATGGGTTTTAACTCATCCCACATTGGTGGGGGAATGAAAAGGAAGTGGGTTTATAAGTCTAAAGACTTTCATTCTTTGTAAGACTTAAAGCACAAAGACTCTCTCTTGCGCACGTAGGGGGTGCAAATGCGAACCAGATTGGGTTGGGTTCACTGAACTTGTGTGCAAGCGTGCGTCCTGTCTCTCTTGCGCGCGTAGGGGGTGCAAATGCGAACCAGATTGGGTTGGGTTCACTGAACTTGTGTGCAAGCGCGCGTCCTGTGGGTACGAATGCACCACTGGTCGACCAGAAAAGTTCAAGGACCTTTTTGCAGATATTTTTCCTTTTCGTAACGGTTCATAACTGAAAATTTAATACAATTAAAACTGATTTAGGTTTTGATTTGGGTATTAAACACACTTTAATTCATCAGTTACTACTTGTGTGATTAATTCGTCGGTTACAGTTTGTGCTATATAAACAGCACTCGAGCAACTGATGGAAGACACTGATGAAACGTTTCTCTCTTCTTCTCAACTTCTACATTCACTTCGTTCTCGTCTTACAACCAAGGTAGAATCCGGCCTAGTGATGGTTCGGGCGATCTTGAAGAATCGCTTTACATTGTTGTATCCTGGGAAACAAACACCCATACCGGGCGAATTTGTTTTAAGGAAACTGTGTCAAATACAGGCCTCAACAACTGATTTCGTTTATTCTTGTTCTTTGGCATTTCGGTTTATATTTACCTAACATTATCCGCCTAGTAAGCATGCAATGTCTCTTTTGTGGTAGATTAACCCTTATTAAATCTATGTTGAGGAATCTTCGTATATAATATTTCTCCTTTTTCAAGGATTCTAAGAAAATTATTAAATCTGTGTTGAGGAATCATCGTATATATTATTTCTGCTTTTTCAAGGATTCTAAGAAAATTATTGATATGCTTGAAAGGATTAGGATAAAAAAGATTTAGGGGTAGGATTGAAGATTGTTGGGTCTTATTTGTTGTGTCGAATAGTGTAACTCAACGGATCCGAAGTCATGTTTATATCTAAGTCCAGTCTTATCAAAAGCCCTTTTTGTAATGACACAAAGTGATATGTATGCTACTAGACATGTGATGGCTAATGTGCACCATACAGGCTGCATAGTTTAGTATTGTCAGTTTGTTAGACGCGTCTCCTTTTGCTATTAGTAATAATATTCCCATGGTCATGTATAATAGCATAGTGATGCTTAGGATTGGATAAGCTTGTACATTCTTGTACTAGAAGCGTTGCTTATCGTTCATTGTGATTCAGAAGACGATCTATTGTATTCAATCATTTATCAATCAAAGCATTCAATACAATATTTATTCAATCTATTCTTGTATGATCACTATTTTATTCATGGTGTTCATATATTTACTCTATTGAATCAATTTTTGACTTATCAAATGGTATCAGATTCGGATACAGTCCTAATCGATTTGGGAAATAGACGACGGGCATTATCTACCGGTATCCACTCTATTAATTTCAAAATATGGATCAAACATCTTTATCTTATCAAGTATGCCATTATTGAAAAATTATTCTTCATCTGAATGTTGAACTTTGTCTTCAAGAGTCCTAATCAATTTGGGAAATAGACGACGGGCCTTATCTACCGGTAGCCACTCTATTAATTTCAAAATATGGATCAAACATCTTTATCTTATCAAATGGTATCAGATTGGGATACAGTCCTAATCGATTTGGGAAATAGAGGACGGGCCTTATCTACCGGTAGCCACTCTATTAATTTCAAAATATGGATCAAACATCTTTATCTTATCAAGTATGCCATTATTGAAAAATTATTCTTCATCTGAATGTTGAACTCTGTCTTCATCTAAATGTTGAACTATGTCTAATAATAATGGCGTTTGTATTGAAAATCTATGTCGAAATATATCTTGACAATAGTTCGATTTATTGAAAAATTATTCTTCATCTGAATGTTGAACTCTGTCTTCAAGAGTCCCTTCAATATATATCTTTTTCTTATAATGATTTTTCAGATGAGGAAGTATCATTGGCTAGTTGTTGATTTTGTAATTTAATATATTTACTAAACAAAGACACTATTGCCCTAGAAAGTATATAGGAGACGATGCAAAATTAAATTAATCGTGACATTGAAAAAATAGATATAGCGAACACATACACAAAAACATTGAAATAATGAACATGGAAAAAAGAAAGAACTTTAAGAAAATGAATGTAAAAAACTAAACTTGAAAATGGAATCAATGAAAAAAAAACGTCAACCATGAGTGAGCAACATAAAAAGTTTGATGGAAAAAAACTGGATAGGATATCAAATTAAAAATGATGTTAGTTTTTATATATTTAATCAATTACTTGTAGTAGATTTAATATATTATTTTTACGTATTTATCATTTTTATTGATTTGTATGTATACATTTTAAAAGTATATCAAAATTATATTATTGTATTTTTGTTAAATTAATTTTTAAGGTAAATATTGTTAAATAAATATTCTTAAAATGTAAATTATATGATTTTAATATATAATATATTATTTATATTAACAAATTGATATAACAACTATATTAATTCTTTAAATATAATATTAGAATAAAAGTATCAACCAATTTTGAATATTATAAAAGCGAATATTTTATCATCAAAAAAAGATGTATTACGTATTGAAACATATATACAACAAGAGTACAAACATTGGGGCATTAGGCCGAATACAACATGAAACATACTTAAATGGCCATGACCATACAACAATATATACTCTTGAGTAGGACATGGTTCCATTTGAATTTCTTCATCAATGGACGTGTCATCATCATCGATGCATAAACTTCTGATAATGGTGTGGTTATCAGTCATATCTACTGATGTTCCTAACGAACAAGAACGAACTCTTCTGTGACATAGTTGCTAGTTAGTTCAGAAAATACATTTGCCTTTTGAGACTCTTCTAACCAGTAAAAACATGGTGCTTACACACACATGCAAACGTTGATGGGGCACAAGGAATGTTTGATGGAACCGTAGGTGGGGTATTTTATGGACAAGGTTGACATTTAAAGAATGGTTTTTTGGAGCTATGGATTGGATAATTCTTTATTTTCTACACTTTAAGCTATTGAAAATTAAAAGACTAGAAAGTTTGGGTCCTGGATTTTTTGCTCAAAAATAAACGAAGATATAAAAATAAAATGATGAAATGTAAAGGCACGATGCGGAAAGTATAAATGACTTGAAATGTAAAGTTGCGGAATATAAATAAATTGTAAAGATGAGTGTGGAAATTAAACAACAACAATTTAAACGATATGATATAATTCATATATTTTATTGATACAAAGAAAGATGTAACAAATTTAACATTGGCTCACAAACACTCTTTCTAATCTATGAATAATTACATGGAGATACACACACATATAAAAGAAAAAAGAGATAGAATATGACTTGATGTTCATGTGGCTGGAGAGAATTCTCTAGCCATTTCTCCAATTCCTTTATACTATATTGGAGTGATAGTGTGGTGTAGTGTTCTTCTCTCACTCTTTGATTCATGACCTAAGGGCTCATATTTATAGGACAAGAAGAGATATTCTACAAGATATGTAGTACAAAAAGAACTAATAAACTATTCCTAGAATAGGGTGGCCCATGCTTGAATATAATAATACAATCAGTACACAAGAGATGCTTCCAAGGGAACATGCCTATTCTAGCCTAATGATAGTCTATATTTTTGTTTTTGTGATGTGCTGATCGTAAGGAACTTCTGATAGTGAAGATAGGGTGAGAATGCTTCTTTCGATCTTCTGTGTTTTAGTCGCATGCTCCCGACTCTCATTATAGATGCTCGGTCCCATCTTTAGGTTCTGATACATCTTGAGGTTCTGATACACCTTGTTACTTGGAAACCATCTATCTCTTGAGAATCTGATACACCTTGAGGTTCTGATACATCTCTTATTTAGTGTGCATGTTCATGTGGCTTGCTCGCATGCTCCGGACTCTGTCATATGCTTATGTAGATCAACTGCATGCCCGTGTAGTTCAATTGCATGCTCCAGACTTTCTCTACTTCAACATCTCCAACATTTACATCAAAAATATCCCTTAAATGGTGAGAGATGTTGAATGTATCATTAACATATATGAGAAGGATTTTTCTTCTGTTTATGAGGAGGATGTTGATTCTGCTGTATGGGAGGAGGATCTGATTGTGATGATCTTAAGTGGTGGAGTGATGTTCTGTATGACCAAAGATCATAAGGATCTTCTGTGTTGGAGATTTGTTGGACACTCGTTTTGCTGGAGTCTTCATTTGCTAATCAATGTTTTTCTTCTGTTTTGATCAACACAGTGTCCCTCTATTATTTTGTATCATCTCGTTGCTCTGTATCACATCATCTTCTGGTCTCTTTTCTATTGTTCGGTACCCCACATCTTCCGGTTTCAATTGTTCGATATTTCAAAGTGTTCCTCGTTATACTTAATCTTCCGGTATAACATATGCTCGACCTCTTGATGTTTCTTTCTTGGTGTTACTTGATCGCACAAAATATTTGTTTGTCTTACACTTGGTATCACACTTACTCGATCATGCATCCTCTTCTAGTCCTCATTATTAAACTTGATTATACCCTTACCTTTTGCATGTTTGGTATTACTCATTTCTTCCGGTTTCTATCCCTCTATCTCTCCCTCGGTGTCTTTCTCTGTATCTCTCTCTCTCTCTCTCTCTCTGTTTCTTTCTCCTTCGGTATTTCTTATCACTCGGTCCGCATGAATCACCTTTTGAACTCGACCGTACAACATCTTTTGTTTTGTATCATTCCGCCGCACATAACCCAACATGTATATAAACTTGATCTCTATCTCTATTTTTCTTGATCGGTATTACCTATATCTACCAACCACACATTTCTATTTTGTACAAGATCACTTAGCCACGCATATACATTTTGTTCTCATACAATCGATCACATGTATACTTCATTTGTTATCACTCGGTCGCACAATACATAAGATGATCCAGGTTTGAGCTTATACTCGGCTGCACGACTCCATTTCTTTGTATAAAATCACTTTGGAGTATAACCACTCGGCCACACAATTTGTGAAAGGTTCCTAGTGACTCGATCACACATGTATTAATTAAAGGTTTGAACTTGGCCACATAAATATATTTGTTTTTTGTTTCTTTCTTGCTCAACCGACCACATACTTCTTTTCATTCTTTTCCTTCATTACTCGGTCGCTCAACACAATATATATATTCCTAGTTCAAGAATGTACTCTACCGCATACTCTTTCGTATTCTTCTCACTCGATCACTTGATATGTCCACTCGACTGCACACTTCTTTTATGCTCACACTTGGTATAACTTCACTCGACTGCACCAAAATTCCTTGTATCACTTCAACATTGTCAATTCTCTAATCTTTCGGTGTCTAACTCACAATACTGATCGAACATGTTCTTGTTTGAACGCACAAGACATGAAATGTGCTCACCTTCATATAGTCTTTCTCTCTCGGCGTCTCTCTCCTTCGGATACTATCTCCCTTTGATACTCTCTCTCAACCTCACTCATTCATTCTTGCGTTATACTAACTTGACCGTACACATCTTCTGGGTTTCTTTTCTCGGTTTTATACTCAAGTTCCGATACCCTTTAGGGTTCGGATAGACTAGCTTTCGGTGTCCTTACAAGATCACTCATACTTGCGACGTTATGAAGTGTACCTTCGGTATTGATCAACTTTGGTCTTGAGGTTTGCATGTGATGTTCGAACTTCTGATATACATCACTTTCAGTTTGTTACTTCACACTCCGAAAGTCCAACTGTCGGTGTTGCTTCTAGTTATTGATTATACTTAATATCACCTCATTTACATGTTACTTTCACTATGGTTAGCCTTTGGTGCTTGTCAAGATTCTAGTCATTTTGGTTCACAAGGTTCTTGCTTCTCACCTTCAGTCACCTCAGCACCTCAACATCCAATGTCCTTCTCTTTCGGTTACCTCACTTTCACTGTTAGCTTCAATCTTGGTCACCTCAAGTTCTACCCTCAATATCTCCCTCTTTCTCTCTTTGTTAACTGAAAGTTACATGTGCTTGACATCCTCTTCCAATGTTTCTTGGCTTCTCCTTAGGTGTCATCGTAAGGTTAGTTGCATGGACACGACATTAGTTTCAGTGTTGTCCTGTGCAACGTTCTGTCACCTTTAGTTTTGATGAAGTGATTCCCGTCCTTATTCTTTTACTTCAACATGGTTTCCTCAATCCCATTTTTGAATAAACACTCAATATTTCAGAGCATTTACCCAACAATATCCCCCTAAATGATGTGAAATATTGAGGGTTAGTATATGAACTTCAAACAACAATTGTGGTGCAGAAGGTCTTCAGTTTTAGCTCCACTTGTGAAAATGATACTTCCAATGAAAAGTGTAAAATTAAAAAATTTCAAACTCAAAGAAAAATATAGCAAGGCCTAAAATTTGTTTAGTGATAACCAAAAATCATTGCCACATCGCTTTACTAAACTAGATCTTTGATATCAAAAGTCTAAAATTCTAACTCTCTAAAGCTAATGAGTCTAGAAGTTTATAATCGAATCCGCTTACATTTGATCGAAAAAGATGAACATAATAAAAACTAAATTCTACAATCAAAATTTTGAAGTGATGAGAGTTTTGAGTGATCCCCTAGTTGTACAGTGATCTAGAATCCCCCCCAAATGTTGAAGGGGTATTTGAAGTGCTTGAGAACATCTTCTTGGTCATGAATTTTATTTTATTTAGGGGATTCGTGCTATTTGTTTGAAAAGTATGAAAAATTACAACTTGATGAAACTTTGAAAATTCTGTGCTGCTGATATGTTGCTGTTGTGTTGAATGAGTTGTTGTTGCTTTGATCTCAAATGATGAAACTTTGATGCTGCAAGCTCTTCCCAAAATTGCTTGCTATCAGGAGATGTGCATACCTTACCAATAATTTGGGCAATTATACCCAATCTCTCGGCCACAAAGGCCTACATAAACCACAGAGGTTCTCAAGGTGAATATTCGGCGATTATACCCAATCTCTCGGCAACAAAAGCCTACATGTACTATAACCAACAAAGCTCCACAACATATATCACTAAGAATAAAGTACAGATTACTCACCTAGTCTTGTAGTTCTGTATTAGCTTAGCTAATTCAACCGGTAGGTACAAAGTGTTTCTTCAACACTTTACAACACCTACACCACCACACACATACCACATAAAGGTAAATACCTTGTATTTACATAATCATAGCTTGGAACTTGATCACCATGGTTAGGGCTTAGGATTAGAACCCTTATATACACCTAAGTCAAGTGCCACTTGCACCAATCTTTGTTAATTACATGTGGTTCACTATCACCACCTGAAATTAACCCAATCCAAGCAAACAAACCATTCAATTTGAGTTAGAACATGGAATCTTATCTTCAAGATGCAAGATATTGATTCCTACTTCAAATCCTCGACTTCTAATATTCGAATCTGACTTCTAAATGGTTTAGGAGGGTTTTCTAGGGTTTTGAGGGGTTTTGAATCAAGAATTCTTTCCTTAAAATGAAGAAAACCTCACTTTAAAAAGTGGGTCTGCGCCGTTGGTGCCGTTAACTTTCGCCACACGACCTGTTTTGCTTTACATGACCCGTTTGAACCCACGGGTTTCCCCCTTTTGCATTCATACATGACCCGTGTAGTTCTATACGACCCGTGTGGGTCTAGATGAGTTTTCGGATCACTTTCCTTGCCCTTTTTACACGACCCGCGTAGCCTCTTTTTGGCGTTTTTCAAGTTAAAACTTCATCCAAAAGGGTTTCCAATCATCCTAACACATATAACAACATACTAATCTTATTTACACCAAGATTAACACAAAAACACTTACCGAAAAGTAACATGGCTTTACAGACATAGACTTCCGAGACCATCGTGTCTTTGGCCTTTAGTTCTAATGAAATCTTTCACAGAGTCCCCATTGGTGTTATTCTCAGTCGAGAACACTGTAACTATTAGCTGGATATCCCTGTTGTAATCTGAACTTGTTTGCTTTTAACGAATATGATATTTGGTTCAAGTCGTCCAAAAAGAAAAAGCTTCAGGAGTAGAAAGCGAGATTATATGTTAACTATGGAAAGGATCAATCCGAAGTTTGGTTACAACTAATGATTACTAAAATTGAATATTTTGGATGGGGATCAGTTTGACGGAAAATATCATAACTACGTATATTGTTGTCGTCAAAACAACTCACTTGTAGTTGTCATGTCATTTAAGTCTTAATCCAATTATTTACCTTATTATTTGACTATTAGACTTACGAGAAAGCATTACTCGATCATTTAATAGTATAGTTTGGGTAAGTAAAGGTATCGAATTTCCACAGGGAGTTGTTAACTAACTTAAAGTTTTCAATTATCAGTCAAACATTTTAGAGGCGAGTTTTAGTGAAAACTCGTAAAACCAAGTTTTGAATGTTTATAAAATAGACGAACTAATAAAATATAATGGTCGTAACAACACAACAATAAAGATATGATATGATCAAATAATAACAAAGGAAACTTACACCTAGGATTTGTTGATTCATATAAACTTAGGTTGACTAGTTTTTGATTATGTGCAATGAGTTTAAATAGGTTGTATTAAGTGTAGGATCGTATGGTCAATTCATTAATTCTATGACTTTTAAGTTAATATAGCACAGTGGTCATGTAATTAAATAACTTATAATCATGAAATATTAATACAAGCTAGCATGCAAAAATAGTCCATATCCTAATGGTCATAGAAATATGTTCATACAATCAATGGTCATGAGTTGTAACTAAATGTGATAGAAGTATTATTTCACTAATCAAGTTCATAACTTAGACAACCTTCCTAGTTAAATGGCCAATAACTAGTCCAATGATATATAGTTGTCAATTACACATCATAACGGTTCATATAATCAATAAGTTTAAATGGACAGTAAACTTAATCACATGAATATGGCTATCAAGAATACAAACCCTAATCTCATTTAATGTGTATAGCATGCAAGTTATATATCCTAACCAATATTAAACTCGAATCAAGAACTATATCAACACATGTTTATATTAATGAATCAACATCTCCTAGGCAAAAGTTACAGGGATTTAGCCTAGCATGGTATCAAATATACAACAACAATATGAAGAAGACATGATAAAAGATACCAACCGGTTACAATCGATGAATCCTTGCTACAATGAAGATCTTAGCTCCTTCTTGTTATGAAAATCACTCTCAACAATAATTAAAATGATGAAATACACGAAAATGTATCTGAACTATAGTTTCTTTGCTATATATATATATATATATATATATATATATATATATATATATATATATATATATATATATATATATATATATATATATATATATATATATATATATATATATATATATATATATATATATATATATATATATATATATATATATATATATATATATATATATATATATATATATATATATATATATATATATATATCTGTGTTTAAAGAAGAGGAGAAGGCCTCAATTTATAGTTGTTGTTCCAGACACGATCGCGTCGCGATCCATATAGGTCGCGTCGCGAACTGGCTAATGCGTTCTTTTGTGCTGGCCAGTAGCCCGATGAGTGGACTATAGTAGGTATGATGATTATGCCTCCTGATCAGTGGAACGTAGTTGGTAGGTGAATCGCGTCGCGATCCCAAAGGATATCGGGTCTCGGTCGTTAGTCAGTTGCGATTTATTGGTCAGCAATGTGTCACCATCTTGTCAGCATATAGGGTCGCAATCCTGAGTGAGATAGGGTCGCGATCTGGCTCCTGTTTGGCTTTTTCCTTTATTTTTCGCACGTAAATCTTTATATTCAGCTCTTTTATTCCCACAAGGTCATTACACTTCATTTGCTCATTTTTAAGCTTGAATTCAGCTCCTTCTTTATCCGCAAAGCTATTTTCCTGAGTTTTGGTAATTTGAACGTATAAGTACCTTTTATCTTTATATCATACCAAAAACACGTGTTTAAACACTCGATATTGTCGGAAATATATGTATAAATTAGACAATATAAAAATACCCCACACTTGAACTTTGCTTGTCCTCAAGCAAACTACAATTCAGAACCATGCCAAAAATTTTGATGTCCAAACAACTTTCCATTTTCTATCACAGATCTAGCGTTTATTACCGATGTTAAGAATAATGAACTAAAAATAAACATAGTGGATTATACCTAGTCCTGTGCACACATTTCCAACTTTTTAAAATTTTACACAAACTCTCTTTCTAAAAATGACAAGTCTTTAGTTTGAAAAATACTCATTTTTACATAACATTGAATACACCCTTTAAAGATTCTTTCACCTCAAAACTTTTTGTCGAGTTTCCCATATTTAGAATTTGATGCTGGACTCAATTTATCAAGTTACGTTGTTCATCTCCATTTTTTTCGCACATTTGAAACTCGTGACTTTCTATGGAACTCTTGATTACAAATTTTCAACTCATAACTGTACAGAGTTTACTAATTCAAATTCCAAAGGCCACTAAGGAAATTCCATGACTTTCGATGACACCCGTGTAACGAGCTTTCGACAATATTATCCCAAACCAGTTGGTTTTAGGTAATAAGGAGTAGAAATGCCCGTAGGCCCCATTTTATGTCTACTTGCTCGAATGTCAAAGGCCACTGATTGAATTTTCCTTTCTGAGTTTCAATCTTTATGGTATTACTTGACTTTTGCTTTTGATCTCATTAGTTTTCTTGAAAAAAAAAATCTCATTTTAAGCTCATTTACCGAGGCTTAGTTTCCTCAATTCAGTAACATCATATAATTCGCACATCTGTAAATAGGGAAACTGACTCAATATTTTTTGGTAAAAACTCAATTTTTAACAATTGATAAATTTTCAATGGGTCTATTTCGTTATTTATGCAAAACATTTTGTAACTACCACCCTAGAAACTTGTCATCTATAGAACTCGATTTTATATAAAAATTTGAAAAACCAAAATATAAGCATAAGATTAAATTTAATCTACGAATTCATTTTCAAAATATTTTTCTTAACAATTATCTTTTAGCGTTCAATTTTTGGAATAGATGTTTAAGATAAAACAAATTTAAATTGATTCGGTTAATTTTTTTTAGTTTGACGCTCTTATCCCACACTTATTTTATACAATAATCTTATTGTATATATCATTTAAATCAAAAAGGAGTTTAATTGGAATGGACTCCCCTTGGGTAATGAGTCGCGTTGCTTAAAGGACTTTTTCCACAGAAGGAAATTGCTGAACTGACTGCCAACATCTGATCAAAACCAAATTCTGCATCAACACTCAGAAAAATATTAAACACATCACACAATAATAAAACACACCACACTAAATAAAACTAAAATAAATCCAAAGTATTTAAGTACAAAAAGATAAAACCACTCCTCTGCATCATCAAAAGCAGATCCTGAAGCACCACCGCCATCGCCAAAGTACGGCGGATACTGAGGTGGCACAAACCAGTCAGGTACCGGAGGAACATAAGCAGGGTATGGAATGGAGGGCTAAAAACCCTGACTCTGGTAGTACTCATGCATAGTGCGTGACATCCACTGGTTATGCACCTATCTCCTGAATATATCTCGCTCCATCCTCAGATCCATGTTACTTATCTGCTGAGATAAGTAACGTAAGTCAACCTCCTGCTCCGGGACATCAGGCTGAGCTGGTGACCTCTGTCTGCGACGACGATGAGCTCTGGGGTCTGGCTGGTGTTGTGGTTGCGGCTCGGGCTGTGGCTCGGGCTGAGGATCTGGCTGTGCCTCGGGCTGATCCTCCATGTCGTGACCCTGCTCAACAGGGTCAGCCCCTAGTATGACATACACACCATGATCGTCTCGTCCGATCACTCTCATCAGCTCTAGATATGTCATTTGCATGAATCGCGGGTCCGACCTCACGAATCCCCGTGCGTGATGTGATGAGAATACATCGTAAGACCCGGCCAATTGAGAAATCAGATGCCCTCCACAAATGGGGCTTCTCCCCTTCGCCTTCCTGGAAAGAAAGACTGCAATGGTATACGCGACATTGAGGCACACACCCTCTGAAAGCAGACACCACAAATAGAATACATCACAAATAGAATACATCATCAGCTGGTGCCGTCTCGTAGCCCCTACGGTGATTAACCGTTGTGGCCACGAGTCTGTAAAGAAGGCTGTCGACAAGGGAGCGAATATGTAAGACCCGTATCCTGATTATAACATATACTTAAAATAAGAGTGTTAGGAATTATATGATTTTTGGTAGTTATAAAGCTAAGAAAAACTTTAGTTACAATTTCATATGAAAATCAGCATTTTGTGTCGTTTTTAGAAAAATCATAATTAATTCTAGAAAAATCGTTTGGACCTCAAACCAGTGCACAAAGTTTACAAATTGAGTCTAGTACAATTACCAAAAATAATAGTAAGCTTGAAAATGACATTATCTATGGTAAAAAATGCAATCGTTACTGATTAGTTCGGAATTGACAGATTAGATAGTCTGTTTTCAAAAATTCATAATAAATCATAGAAAAATCGTATAAATACGTAAAATACATCCCTGGAAAGGTATTGAGATAAATTTCTGGAATATCAAATAAAAAGGTGAATTTCATGGGTTTAAAGTCGGCTAAACCAGTCTTGAACAGACTGATTCTAGAAGGTATTAAGTTCAACAAAGTTATATTATTAAAATCTTTTGTCAAAAGTGTCATGCCATTTTTATTCTAGAATTCAAGTATAAATACCCCTCAAAACATCTCATAAACCACACAACTAAATCTCAATCCAATATATAGAGGTTTCTAAGCACTAGAGTGTAAGCAAGTGAGCGGAAGGAAGCTTAAAAGCCTAACGAATGAGTTATAGATCTCGACGACTGGTCATAAGGTAACTACAAACCTTTCTATAGCTTAATTAGGTATTGTAAAATAGTTTTTGTTAAGAAGTAGAATATTTAATAAGTATAACATATGTTATATTATACTCATTTCTAACAATAGTAAACAAAAACCTTAAAATGTCGTTATTATAACAATTCGTAATTTCCGAAAATAATACCGATTGATTTACTTACGAGGACGGTGACTAGGCCGATTACTTGGGATCTGGTTGTTGGATTTTCCGAAAGGCTAAAATGCTGAATGGATCCTGCCACCCCATCTAATCTTCTACCTGGCCGTTCTTTACTTGATAAATCATAGAGTATCATATTGGAATTATTGAAGGGTTTAATGATGCGACTATAATATAGTTAAGGATTAAGAAATGATAGATTTCTTATTATGTTAACAGTTAAAGTTGAAGGAAATACAAAGCCGAGAAAGATAAACGATATAGTCAACTATAATCAGGTGAGTCTTCTCACTATACTATAGGTGATATTGCATGCGTAGGAAGGAAGATATGTTAGACTAAGGTGATCTTACCTGTTATGATAATTGTATGAATTATTGCTATGATAATGATTGTTTGTGGACGGAACGGGATAGCCCGTAAGCCAATAGGCGGAACGGGAATAGCCTGCGAGTCATTAGACGGAACGGGAAAAGCCTGCGAGCGATAAGACAGAACGGGAACTGCCCGTGAGTCTTCAGGCGGAACAGGGATAGCCCGTGAGTCTCACAGACATATGAATGGTTATTGTGTGTTGTATGTTATGTGATGGATCGTATGGTATTTTGAGGAACTCACTAAGCTCCGTGCTTACCCTTTCCCTATATAAACTACTGTTTCAGGTACATCAGGTACCATGGATGGCAAGGCGTGACGTGTATGCACTGTGCTGCTTCATTGGAGGACTGTTTTTGAATGGATGTTCCGCTATGTTGTGATTTCATTAACTTTTGTTAATCCTGGGATGTTTTCATTAAACTTATAAGTTATGGAATTTTGTCAAAATTAATTAAGTGGCTTTTCTTATATTGAAGTATCCGTTTAATTTTTTTTTAATTTTACCCTAAAATTTTGGGATGTTACAGAATACAGCTCTCCACCACGGTGTGCGAATCATACGCCTCATCGGCTATCAGTCCCCAAACATCTCCCAATCGGAACTCGTCGGGAGGGAACCTGAGGCATTCCTCAAAGAATGTAGAGAAACCAGCATAAACAGTCTCCTCCCTCGTATATAGACCTAGGCGTATCCCTAGATCCACTACACTACACTCTCGGCTGACTCCTCCAAGCCTGAAGGAGAGTGCAGTCCTATCTGTCAACTCTTTGTGTTGATCAAACTGCACGGTGGATAGGAACTCGAGAGTAATCTCTCGAAAAATCGGCTCCTGGAAATGAAAGAGCCTGTCCCAAGCGTGACAGCGGAAACCGGAAGCAGCGTGCGTCTTGATTGTGAAAGCTGCTAGACGGTTGTCTAACCCGACTGTTGTCGCGAATTCCCAGTCCAATGATGGGGGCACGTCAATGTATTTTTTATGAAGCTTTAGTAATTCGTCTAAATATCTCTGTCGTCTCGCTTCGTTTATCGTAGTTGGAAATTGTAGCCACGCATGTGTTGGTAAATCCTCCTGTGGCTGATTCTGTCCTCTTTTCCTTGCCATTTATTTGTGAAAAAATTAAAATCAAAAAGATAGAAAAAAATTAGCTTGAAAATAATAAAGAAAAATAAAATTTTTGCTCCTGGTTGAAGATCGGGTCGCGATCCCTGTGGATCGGGTCGCGACTTGTGGTCGGGTCGGGCTCTGGATTATCTGGTTCTGGTCGGGATCGGGTCGCGATCCCCATAATGATCGGATCGCGATCATGTAATCGGGTCGGGTCTTGGGTATCCAGATGCGATATGGTTTTCCCTTGAATATTAATAGATCGAGTCGCGATCTATGAAACGGGTCAAGGGTCGGGTCGCGATCGTTAAATAAGTCCGAAGAACATTCGATGATCGGGTCACAATCTATGAAGATCTTCAAGGATCGGGTCGTGATCCTTGAATATCCGACCTAGGGCTTTGATTTTTCTTCTAATTTCAATCCAAAACTTATCTATCTATTAAGGTTTTGTTCAAAATTCGATTTCTCGGGACGATCTAACAATCTAATAGGCAAAACAAATTCAAATCCGAGAATCAAAGAAAAACCTAATTTCATTCTAATTTCACACATATCTACCTTATATGCAATGTAAAACGAAGAGGGATCATGGATTTACATACCTTGTTTGACGATTTCGACTTCTGGAAAACCGGAAAAAAAACTAGATCGCGATTTACCGTAGGAGATCGGGATGTGAAGTGTGTTTGGGGTAAAAGTGAAATGGAATGAACCGCAACCCTTTTTACCCGTGCCGCAACATCGCGACGCGATGTGGTCATAGATCGGGTCGCGATCGTCGATTTTGACAGGCTATGGGCTTGGACTTTTTGCTGTGATCGCGCCCCTATGGGCTACCAGATCGGGTCGCGATCTCCTTCAGTGGTGTTTTCTTTTCCCTGTTTTTCTTCTTTGCTTTTGATGATTTTATTTTTATTTTTTCATTTTATTTTTTTTATTTTTATTTTATTTATACCAAAGGAAAAACAATAAATAACACATACCAATCAACAAACTCGGGTTGCCTCCCGGAAGCGCTTCTTTTTTCACAGATTTGGAGTCGTTTTAGCTGGACTCCGTCCCCCTCTAAGGTTCTACGGATTGGAGTGGGATGTCTTCGCGTTCGTTTTCGTCTTGAACGCCTTCTTCATATCTCTTCAACCTGTGACCGTTCACTATGAAACTTCCTCCACCTTCTTTGAAAAGATCCACAACCCCGTGTGGATATATCTCTTTGATTGTGAACGGACCATACCAACGTGTTTTCAGTTTTCCAGGGAAAAGTCTTAAGCGTGAATTATAAAGGAGTACTTTTTCGCTTGGTTGGAAATCTTTGTTTCCTTTTAACCTTGAATCGTGCCACCTCTTGGTTTTATCTTTGTAGATCACTGAGTTTTCATAGGCGTCATTTCTCAGTTCATTTAGCTCGTTTAATTGACACAAACTGTTAGTACTGACAAGATTATAGTCCAAATTACACGTTTTTAAAGCCCAAAATGCTTTGTATTCAACCTCTACTGGGAGGTGACAAGCTTTTCTATACACCAATCTGTATGGGGTGGTGCCAATTGGAGTTTTAAAAGCGGTCCGAAAAGCCCAGAGTGCATCATCAAGCTTTTCTGACCAATCCTTTCGACTACTTCCCATGGATCTTTCTAAAATGCGTTTTAAGGCTCGGTTTGTGATCTTCGTTTGACCACTAGATTGCGGGTGATAAGGTGTGGCTAGTCTATGGGTCACCCCATACTTATTCAAAGCATTCTCCATTTGTTTGTTGCAAAAATGAGTACCCCTATCACTTATAAGAGCTTTAGGGACACCGAAACGTGCAAAAATGGTTTTCAGAAATTTAACCACACCTCCTGCATCATTTGTGGGTAAGGCTTTTGCTTCAGCCCACTTTGATACGTAATCAACCGCAACCAATATATATTTATTTCCATGGGAGTTAGGAAAGGGTCCCATAAAGTCAATACCCCAAACATCGAAAATTTCACATACCTGAATAGAATGCAACGACATTTCATTTTTGGCTGAGATATTACCCGCTCGTTGACACGGATCGCATGTCTTGACGAAATTGGCTGCGTCTTTGAAAATTGTAGGCCAATAAAAGCCTGATTCAAACACCTTTCGCATGGTGTAATTTGCTCCGTGATGTCCACCTGTAGGTCCTTGATGGCATTGCTTGAGTATGTCTTCTATTTCCTTCCAGTGTACACATCTCCGTATGATGTTATCCGGACATGAGCGAAAGAGGTATGGTTCATCCCATAGGTAGTACTTGATGTCGGCAAAGAACTTCTTCTTCTGTTGGTGAGTAAGCCCTCCGACGAGTACTTTTGCTGCAAGTTAATTTACAATATCTGCATACCAAGGGGTTTCCATATTGACATGAATGGACATTACATGTTCTTCAGGGAAGGAGTCGTTCATTTCCTTTTCTTTTCTTGTCTTTTGCTCCGGATTTTCTAGTCTTGACAAATGATCTGCTGCCAAATTCTCTGATCCTTTCTTGTCTTGTATTTTGATATCAAATTCTTGTAACAACAAAACCCAACGAATTAAACGTGGTTTGGCATCTTGTTTGTTGAAAAGGTACTTGATTGCAGAATGATCTGTGTAGACAATGGTTTTTGATAAAATTAGATAAGGTCTGAATTTATCAAAGGCATACACCACTGCCGGGAGTTCTTTTTCAGTGGTTGTGTAGTTTTCTTGAGCAGGATTCCGAGTTTTGCTGATGTAGTAAATTGGTTTGAATTTCTTGTCGATTCTCTGGCCTAGAACGGCCCCCAACGCGATACCACTAGCGTCTGTCATCAGCTCGAAGGGTAGATTCCAGTCTGGACCGACCATAATTGGGGCAGTAGTTAATTTAAGCTTCAAAAACTCAAAAGCATTAACACATTCATCGTTGAAATCAAATTTTACATAATTTTGTAAAAGTTGTGTTAAAGGTTTTGTTATTTTGGAAAAATATTTTATAAACCTCCGGTAAAAACCAGCATGTCCCAAGAAGCTTGTGACCCATTTTATGTTGGTCGGTGGTGGAAGTTTAGCAATGACTTCCACTTTTGCTTTGTCGACTTCAATCCCTCGTCTCGACACTTTGTGGCCCAAGAATATTCTCTCTTTTACCATGAAGTGGCATTTCTCCCAACTGAGCACTAGATTGGTTTCTTTACATCGTTTAAGCATTTTGTTTAGATTAGACAAACAATCTTTAAATGAGTTACCAAATAATGAAAAGTCATCCATGAAGACTTCCATTGAATTTTCCATCATGTCGTGGACGATCGCTGAGACGCATATTTGGAAAGTGGCTGGAGCATTGCATAGACCAAAAGACATTCTTCGGTATGCGAAGATTCCTAAAGGGCAGGTGAACGTGGTTTTGTCTTGATCTTCTGGGTCAATGGGAATTTGAAAATAACCCGAAAAACCATCCAAAAAACAGTAATAGGCTTTTCCTGATAATCGCTCTAGCATTTGATCGATGAAGGGAAGTGGGAAATGGTCTTTTCGCGTTGCATCGTTTAATTTGCGATAATCGATGCACACACGCCAGCCTGTCACTGTTCATGTAGGTATGACTTCATTCTTCTCATTTGTTATGACGGTTATCCCTCCTTTCTTGGGAACGACGTGGATTGGGCTTACCCATTTGCTTTCAGAAATTGGGTAGATGACATCGGCATCGAGCAGCTTCATAATTTCTTTATCGACTACGTCTTGCATTTTTTGATTAAGCCTTCTTTGATGTTGGGCTGTTGGCTTTGAATCGTCTTCCATCAGTATTTTGTGAGAACAGATGGTTGGGCTTATTCCCTTGATGCCTGAGATGCTCCATGCGATGGAATTCTTTCTTCTCTTGAGAACTTTCATAAGTTCTTATTTTTCTCCTTGATTTAATTCAGATGAAATGACCATAGGGTACTCTTTGGTGTCAGTCAAAAATACATACTCCATATGGTCTGGAAGTATTTTCAATTCCGGGATACTTTGGTTCCTTGGAGATTTTTTTTGGGAGTATAGCTTCCTCCTGATCAGCGAATCGTGGTTCATCTCTTAGGAGTTCTTCCAATTCCTGTAGATCTTTTTCTGGATCAAATGATTCCTCAGCAATTTGCATTTTGTGACTATGGCTTTCTTCTTGTATGGCTCTGGCTTCTTCTTCCAATATTAAGTCGAAAGTGTCAATATGGAAGACTGTGTCATCACTTATCGTCGAGTGTTTGATCGTGTGGTCCATGCCAAAGGTGATAGCGTCAGTGCCAACCCGAATGGTTAGTTTTATGTCATGGACGTCTATTAAAGCTCTTGCTGTGGCTAAGAAAGGTCTTTCGAGAAGAATTGGGACTTCATCATCTTCCTCCATATCCAATATGACAAAATCTACAGGAAAAACAAATTTGTCAACTTTTACAAGAAGATCTTCTACAATCCCTCTAGGATAAGTAACCGCCTTATTAGCAAGATTAATTGCCATTCAAACTGGTTTTGGTTCTGTTAGATTGAGTTTCTTGTAGAATGAATATGGCATCAAATTTATGCTGGCACCTAAGTTTGCTAAACCATAGTTGCTAGCATGATTTTCGAATGTGCAAGGAAGATGTAAACTGTCGGGATCTCCCACTTTCTCTGGTAAGTTTTTCATCATCGAAGCGTAGCATTTTTCACTTAATGTGACCAATAACACTTCTTCCATCTTCTTGCGGTTAGTGAGGAGGTCTTTGAGGAATTTGGCATATTTTGGCATTTGTGTGATTACATCAACGAAAGGAATGTTGATGCTTAGCTGCTTTAGGTGTTCAAGGAATTTCTTGAATTCTTTATCTTCTTTTTCTTTCTTCAACCGTTGAGGAAATGGAATGGTCGGTTGGTGTGGTTCTGGTGAGGATGTTTCTTTTGTTCCTTCACCCTTAGTTTGCTCCATATCTTTCTCCGCTTTACCCTTTTGTGTTTCAGGAGTTGAATTGATGGCGTTTTCAATGACAGCCGGTGGAGTGATTTTCCCGCTTCTGGTAGTGATTCCTTTGGCTTGGGCTCGTGGGTTCGGCTCGGTGTTGGTGGGAAGCGTCCCTGGTAATCTTTCTTGTAGAACTTTTGATATCTGGCCGATTTGGTTTTCTATGTTTTGAATGGAGGCTGCTTGATTTCTTAGTTGAACTTCGTTTGCTGAGTGTCTTTTTTCTGATCCTACCATGAATTTGCCCAATATGTCTTTTAAGCTTGGCTTCTTTTCTTGGGTATGTTGTTGGCCAAATACTGGTGGTGGCTGCTTTTGTTGATTATATGGTTGTTGCTGGCGTTCGAATGGTGGTTGTTGCCTCTGTTGTTGGTTGTAAAATCATTTCCTCCCCGCCAGTTATTTCGAGGTCTTTGGTAATCGAATCTGTCTCCGGATGAGTAACAAGCATCTGCTTTCTTATTACCGTCTTCATCGTAAGGACAGTCTTTTGTAGGTGAGGACCGTTGCAATTGTCACATCCTACTGTGATGGCGTGGATGTTTTGAGTCATTTTCTTGAGGTCTCTCCCAAATTGGTCCAGTCGGTTATGTATAGCTGACATTCCTTCCACTGCTTCTTCCTTTAGCTTCCTTCGACATGATGGATCTCTTGAGGAATGGTAGTGGTGGGAATGTTTTGCAAGTTCCTCAATTCTTTTGTAAGCATCGGTAGCGGTTAGGTTTATGAGTGGTCCTCGCCCGTCGAGTAGTAGTCTGGTTTGTGTATTGATGCAATCATAGAACTTCTGTACTTTTTGATGTTTGTCCATATCATGTTGTGGACAATCTTGAATCAATTCTTTGAATCGACTCCATGCTTGGTACAAAGTTTCATCTTCGTCTTGAAGGAAGTTTTGAATTTTTGCTTTTAGTTTATTGATTTTGGAAGGTGGAGTGTATTCTTCAATGAAATCTTCTTTTAATCCGTTCCATGTAGTGATGGAACCTGGAGGTAGTCTCTTTAACCATTTATTTGCTCCTTCGTGTAGTGTCATTGGGAAGATTCGTAGCATGATTGCGTCTAAGGAAATTCCTGGAATGTTGAAACAATCAGTTATTTATGTGACTTGCTCGATATGTTCGACTGGATCTTCTTCTTCCGTCCCTTTGAAAGTGATGCCTTTAAGAGCGGAAAGGTAATGGCCTTTAAGCTCAAAATTTTCATTTTCAGGTATTTTGGGTCGTACAAGGCTTGGTTCTGTTCCGTCTCGTGCTCGGTTGTAGTATGCTTTCAAGGTTGGTTCTGGTTCGTTTACTGGGATGTCCATTTCTTCTCTTGGTTTTTCTTTCGGGAATATGCTTCTTCCTGTTCTTCTCCTTGTGTTAAACTCACATTCTGGTTCATTCAGTGCATGTATGATGTTCGGTTGTGAACTTTGGGTCATAAACCGCACATAAGAAATAGAAGAAACTGTATGCAAGTTTGGTGCACCGTCTTTGTTTTTTTTTGTTTTTTTTACAATAATAAAAAAAGCAAACAAAAAGTTTAAAACCTTTAAAACCTTTATGTAATCAATTAGTTATAAAAACTGAATATCTTATCAAATCCACTATAATGCGTTGACTATCAACTAAAGAACGGCCAAGCAGGACAGTAGGGAGGCAGGACTCTTTCGGTCAATGACCTTTCAAAAATCCAACAACCCAACCGGATTTGTATATTCTGACACCGTTCTCGTAAGTAGAATTACTAGCATTATAGTTGGACTGGTAATCAATTTAGTTTGAAATAACTAAATGAATTGCAAGCAGGTCTTGAAATTATTTAGAAAGCACACATACAGAAACACATGAAAGATTTGAAAAAAAAACTTGAAATTTTAACTTCCCACAGCAAAAACCGTAAAAAGGGTCGATTGACTAACAATTGTAAACAATATAATTAATTGAATAACTCCCCGGCAACGGCGCCAAAAACTTGTTGTCGTCAAAACAACTCACTTGTAGTTATCATGTCATTTAAGTCTTAATCCAATTATTTACCTTATTATTTGACTATTAGACTTACGAGCAAGCATTACTCGATCATTTAATAGTATAGTTTGGGTAAGTAAAGGTATCGAATTTCCACAGGGAGTTGTTAACTAACTTAAAGTTTTCAATTATCAGTCAAACAGTTTAGAGGCGAGTTTTAGTGAAAACTCGTAAAACCAAGTTTTGAATGTCTATAAAATAGACGAACTAATAAAATACAATGGTCGTAACAACACAACAATAAAGATATGATATGATTAAATAATAACAAAGGAAACTTTCACCTAGGATTTGTTGATTCATATAAACTTAGGTTGACTAGTTTTTGATTATGTGCAATGAGTTTAAATAGGTTGCATTAAGTGTAGGATCGTATGGTCAATTCACCAATTCTATGACTTTTAAGTTAATATAGCACAATGGTCATGTAACTAAATAACTTATAATCATGAAATATTAATACAATCTAGCATGCAAACATAGTCCATATCCTAATGGTCATAGAAATATGTTCATACAATCAATGGTCATGAGTTGTAACTAAATGTAATATAAGTCTTATTTCACTAATCAAGTTCATAACTTAGACAACCTTCCTAGTTAAATGGCCAATAACTAGTCCAATGATATATAGTTGTCAATTACACATCATAACAGTTCATATAATCAATAAGTTTAAATGGACAACAAACTTAATCACATGAATATGGCTATCAAGAATACAAACCCTAATCTCATTTAATATGTATAGCATGCAAGTTATATATCCTAACCAATATTAAACTCGAATCAAGAACTATATCAACACATGTTTATATTAATGAATCAACATCTCCTAGGCAAAAGTTACAGGGATTTAGCCTAGCATGGTATCAAATATACAACAACAATATGAAGAAGACATGATAAAAGATACCAACCGGTTACAATCGATGAATCATTGCTACAATGAAGATCTTAGCTCCTTCTTGTTATAAAAATCACTCTCAACAATAATTAAAATGATGAAATACACGAAAATGTATCTGAACTATAGTTTCTTTGCTATATATATCTGTGTTTAAAGAAGAGGAGAAGGCCTCAATTTATAGTTGCTGTTCCAGACACGAGCGCGTCGCGATCCATATAGGTCGCATCGCGAACTGGCTAATGTGTTCTTTTGTGCTGGCCAGTAGCCCGATGAGTGGACTGTAGTAGGTATGATGATTATGCCTCCTGATCAGTAGAACGTAGTTGGTAGGTGAATCGCGTCGCGATCCCAAAGGAGATCGGGTCGCGATCGTTAGTCAGTTGCGATTTCTTGGTCAGCAATGTGTCACCATCTTGTCAGCATATAGGGTCGCGATCCTGAGTGAGATAGGGTCGCGATCTGGCTCCTGTTGGGCTTTTTCCTTTATTTTTCGTACGTAAATCTCTATATTCAGCTCTTTTATTCCCGCAAGGTCATTACACTTCATTTGTTCACTTTTAAGCTTGAATTCAACTCCTTTTTTCGCAAAGCTATTTTCCTGAGTTTTGGTAATTTGAACGTATAAGTACCTTTTATCTTTATATCATACCAAAAACACGTGTTTAAGCACTCGATATTGTCCGAAATATATGTATAAATTAGGCAATATCATATATCTTGTTAGGAGTGGAGAAGAAAATGTTGAAAGCTCCTTCTCTGTTTCGGATTTTCCTTTGATGAACCCAAAAGATTTCATAGTCATGGTTGAACAATGGTACAAGATGAATCAGACGAAAATGTACAAACATCAACACTTCACTGCTGGTTAGAATATGATTCGATTCTTTCTGGATGGATACTTAAAAACCTTTGCCAGTTATCACTTTGAAATTGTGAAACTGCTCAAGCGAACTATTAGTCCAGCCGATAAGATGCTCGAGGGTATCAGATCATATTCAGATGGAAAGATTTTCAAAAATCCATGGGGTGTGGTTATAGAGGAAAAGAGTCGAAGAATGGGTCAGTGCAATTTTTTTTTATATGGATCAAAAGGAGAAGTTTCCTTCAATGTTTTTGGAAACACTTTTGGTAAGGATTTCTGTGAATAAAAAGAACATCGAGCTAGTGCGAAGGAGTTTCATAATTATATCACCTTGTGCTTGCAAGTTCCGAAGGAGCTTGCAAGGGCTTTCTCAATGCTATGACTTTGGATACCTTTCATCTTCACCACAAAGGGGAGATTTTAGGGTTGAGATTATGTCAAAGATTATGACATTCCGAAGTTAGCGATCCTGTCCAAAGTTCTGGTGATCCAAAGAATGTGTTTTTTAGTGTTACTAATTGAATATGAATTACATTCAATGGTGAGTATTATAAAGTTATAGTAGAAATAAGAATAAATCATTAGTTTATGGATACTTGGAGGGTGAGATCAGTAAAAGGACGTGATGTGATGTAAGCTTCTAGTATTGTCAAGATGAATCTTAATGATTTTAGTATGTTTATGATAACACATAGTACAAAACACTAGACAAACAAAAATCACTCTTAGCAAGATAAATTTGACTACTCTAATAGAATATGTCTAAATATATTTCATAACTTTCTTGTTCTTTTTTAGAAATTTCATGAAAGGGGTAGATAGATATTCTAAAATGTGAGTGTTTTTTCAAAACATTGAATATCCATAGAGATATATTTTGATGATGCTCATGTTTCTCTTAATATACTTGCACGTTGGGAATGTTATTTGAAAGAAACCCAACACTTTTTTATATTGGGATTCATGGTTAATCAAAACAAGTGAAGTTAGTGGTTCCTGAAAGTTTCACTCAGATGAAATCAGCGATACATGATCTAAGACAATGCCTTTTTACACACAACATCATAATATTGGTAGCATTGGGCTAATCATGTGACCAATTGGTGTCATTTGTTAGATAGTTTTTTAATTTGGGTATTCTGGTAAGAAATGATGTTCTCGGTATGAATTTATGGTGTACAGTTTTTTATTAGTTTCATCATGCTAATGTTTGTATGTTTAATCCATGTAATAGTTAAGAACTATTTCTAAACCTTTGTATTCATTTGTAACTGTGTGAGGTGATTATAATGTATGACTTGTGTAAACATTGGTGACATTCATGAGACGAATGTATTTTGATAGAAAATCCAAATTCATGTGTATACATTATTTTTAAATATTGAAAAGACATGCCTCAAGATGTCATTTCATAGATCAACATCATTAGGTGAATGTTGATAAATTATTTAAGTCTTTATGTCATTCGACTTGAAATGTAGTGCTATATCTTGATGTATGTCAAATGTTGTTTTGAATCATGATAGTTATAAAGGCTACAATCAGAAATGGCATGACAACTCAAAAGGAACACATATTGTGAAATATGGGATCCATTCTTATAATAGTTGGAGTTTGATATCAGTTGGAACCATTGATAAATTGAATGGATATGATCATATAGTTAAAAAATTGATTTTAATTAATCTCGTTCATTTACACATCAATAAACCAGGTTTTGAACTTTTAGGAATGATCTCATCAACATCTCATGTTTATAGATATTTGAATGATAGGATACTAATATGATAAATGTTTACCATTATGAAATTTATGGATGGTTGTAGAGAAAAACTTTCCATATGTTCAAACGGTGTCTTGCTAAAAGATTACCATTATCTATATAGTTGACCTTAGTTGTCCCTTACAAACATGGGAGACTATTGGAATTAATGTGCAATGAACAAAGAAATAACAATAATGTTGTTCATATTTGAATATATGGGGACACACACTAAATAAAATAAGTGGGAATAAATAAGTACTAATATTTGTATAAACATTGTTGTTTACCAACTTAAATAAATAAGTAAGTAATTGTTATTCATTATTTATTAAACATCCCATAATAAATAAACTAATATTTTATTTGTTGTTAATTAAATAAAAGTTACTTAAATAAGTAAGGCCTTATAATTTCACAATTAATAATAAAAGGGGTTTAGGGATTTTATTTTTAGCTGGTGACATGGCTTAGGAAAGTTCATCAACTAAATAATAAATAGATCTTTAGTGATCATAATTGGTATCTGAAAGAAATTGAAAAAAACCCTGATTTCCCTCACATACTTGTTGGAGGTACCACTTAGCTCTCTCCCTTCTCTCTTTGCATCGACTTCAAGCACAACGAAGAAAAGAAGGAGTTGGTTTGATCTTTTGTAAGTCTAATAGTTGTTTATCCATGCTTTGAGTGGATCTACTGTACAAGATATATATTTTGTTAACTAGTATCCAGTTTCAGTGAGGTAACATTGTAAACGTCATATAATTGTAAAAGTTGATCTAGTTTGTTCTAATTTGATTCATATATTTTGAGGATTAAAATTTTAAATTGTTGATTTTGCTTCTGTTGTATTTTTTTTATTAGCAAACTACTTTTAATCATCACTTCCCAACACCGACACCATGGGTGTAACACTAATACATTGAATTCAATCTTCAACAAAGGTGTTTGGGTTAACTAAAGACAAAGTTTATCCTTCAAGGATTGCCTCTGAAATCCTTCTCATTTCTCCTCTCTTTTATTTGGTTTAAAATGAGAGACAAGTGACCATGAATAGTCTTTTATGCTTCAAAAATCGACTTTCAACTATTATGCAAGGATTAGTCATTTCCTTAAGATGATTGGCCTATCATAGGGTGGAATGGTCTGGCCATAGGCAGAATGATCTATTCGTAGTTAGCTTTTTTTTTTGTCATGAAAAATCATAACTCACATAAACATCCTTCAACTTGACAACATACATCTAAAACGTTCTTAAGGTACGAAAATCAAAGATTTAAAAAAAACGTATTTCATACATACCTCAAACCAATAATAGCAATGTGTTTTGGGCCTTCAAATATACACATCATAGTACAAATCTTACTCACAAGTATTCACCCCCAACCACTGGCATGTAATGTGAATTTATGTATAACCCTTTTCAAATCTATTTATGATAGATGCCTATAGGCTCATACCTTAATCATACATCATAAAATGTTCATTCTTCCTTTTGTAAGCACTACACGTTCAACTAAGCAAACCTCAACATACATCTCCATCTACATACAATCATTCAACCACGTAAACTTGTAATTCTTACCTACTTAGTTTATTTCTGCACATCTAAAGTATTTAGAGATGTATCAACAAATGAAGGATATATAGACAGAAGTTGATAAGTAATACCACAAAAGCTACTAAAGAAGTTGAAGACCATTCAATTGATGTATTTGGTGAAAGGATACTAACGTTAATCATTATGAACGCAACAACGCTTAGAAGTATGAAGAAGTCTATTAGCAGAAGACTATTATTTAATATGACAAAGAAGTTTGCACTGTCAGAGTTCATCTCTATAAATAAGTGAGTGAGATATGGAATTCAATGTCGAATTATTATAATACATGAGTCATAATAAATAGCATATACACAATAATTTCATCGAGAAAAATAGTCTTATAAACGAATATCATTAAGCAAATTGAAAGTTTATGAATCCTATTTGTTCTTGATTATTAATTTATGTTTCCAAATGATAAATCATATTTTTCTGTTTATTTATGATTCTTAATTTTGTAATATGTTAATAGTATTAGTGCATTACCTTGTTGTACATCTAACTTGTATATGCTAGGTCGAGAAGAAGAAGGAATAGAGATGTTCTGGGTGCTCTAATAACATGTAATCTTGGTAAACTCGATGTGTATCATAACATTAATTATATATATATATATATATATATATATATATATATATATATATATATATATATATATATATATATATATATATATATATATATATATATATATATATATATATATATATATATATATATATATATATATATATATATATATATATATATATATATATATGCAAGTTAAATATACAACAGGGTGATGCTCTAATAAATAGTTACCTGAAACTTGTTACATATCAACAACCAATTTATTTTTTATTTTCTATAACAAATTATAAGAATACAATTGTACAAGCTTATTGAATGAAATTTAATCAGGAGACTCTTGTAATAATATTTAATCCCTTAGGTGGAGAGAACCCTCTCAACCGACTTGTCACATATGCACCACATCAACTTTTTCTTTCCTCCCACTCCCATCTTTCTCAACTCACAACACAATAGACCCATCTTTCTCAACCCTCCTAACACACACAATTATGTTTTTTTATTATTATACTTTTACTATCTTAAAATTAAATAAATAAAAATAATATATAGAATAACATTTCATTTAAAAACACACAATTACAAATGAGAATTTAAATCCTAAAAATGATAATTAAAATCCTAAAAGGATTATTAAAAATCCTAAAACGATAATTAAAATCCTAAAAACGATAATTGAAATCCTAAAATGATAATAAAATATTAAATAGAAATCTTAAACTCCCAACCATAAATCAGTACTAGTTCCCGCTTGTGAGCAAAAACCGCGTTCAACTATCCTTTAGTCAAATACTCATGCAGTTAAAGAAAGAGCTGTAAATCTTTTTCAAAACATCTTGGTTTTATCGTCTTTAACTCTGTCTCTAATATTAGTGCTTTCTTTTTTTAATTCCTCTTATGGTAAACAAAATTTCATTGTTCGGTAGCAATCTTTATTTTCCACATCTTTCTCATTAGTTTGGGCGAGTTGACCGATTTGACTGACGAGGGTTCTGATTTCATCTTGTGATGAGAATGTGTCTACCGCTCTCTTCCCGTTTGTTGTCGCGATTGTGATGGTGGAAGTGTTTTGTCAACAGGAGACTCTCCAACATCAATATCATGAGCCGAAAATGGGCATTGGAAGAAGTTGTAGTGTACGTGTTGGAGTTGGATGCTTTTCTCCTTTTGATGAAAGATGGGGGATTGTTACATATTTCTTTAACGATAAGCCATTTGGCATGGTGCTTTAGAATTTCTCATGACGCCAAATATGGAAAAGGTCTAGAGTTGAGTTTGCAAAACTTACTATGTATCGACTGTAACAATATTTGCTTCCCCGCTAGCACGCATGTTACACGTCTTGTTGTAGATGTAATTGAACTTGTTGACTTTCCCCTGCATATCCTTTTGTTTAGAGTCCACCTAGAGTTCACTTGATGCCTACTACGTTCACTCCTATGAAGTTGCGTCTTGAAGTGCTCAAGCACTAGCTCCCAAAAAGACTCAAATTATTGATAATTTCCGCGTTCCTTGTTTTCTGAAATACTGACATACGCCTTACCAATGCCACTTCTTCTCTTTCAGTCCATGGTCGTCGTTTTACCGATTGGGTATAAGTTCTTCATTAGGTTGTGGTTTGTGTATGTGTTTTAGGGAGGGTGTGTGGGATTGTCGTTTACATTTTAAGAAAGAGGTTCAATTTTGTGGCTTGATCCATGGCTTTGGTAATGGGTTCATAGAAATGCAATTTGTCAGGAGCGTAATATGGAGACGGATTTTGTTGGAAATAACCGGAGGGGTAATCTTGAGAGAGTGATAAATGGTTATAAGCTTGTTATACCATCATTTGTTGTTGCTGTTGATATTGTTGGCTATGGGGAAAATTTGGGATTTAAGTTTCAGACTTGACGACCCGCCTTCCTCTTAACAGTTTCTTCTTTGAGAAGAACTCGTTTATTTGGATTTGCTACCATTAGAATCGATCTGAAATTGAAAAAGACAAAGGTTTGAATGTAATTGGACAAAGCTTGAGTAAGTTAAAAAGTGTATAGAATGTTTGTGTGATTTTGGATATGGTTTATTGTTGTATTTATAGTGGTAAAATAAAATAATTATTTTTTTAATGTATACTCGTTGTTTAACGGTTAATAGAGCTTGAGCAGTGGCAGAACTCCATTGAGGCCATGACCACTCTGTTTTTTAGCCCAATAAGTACTTACTTAGTATTTAATATCATTAGGATAATAAGCTAATTCTTCAATCTAATATATCTTCTCATAAAATTACAAAAAAAAGAAGATAAAACCAAAATAAAATGAACGCAGCCTGTATTTTTTGTTTTTAGTACTACTTTGTAAATTTATTTTAATAATTAATCATTTTTCATATTATTATACTGGTTTAGCTAGTTTATAAATTTTTATCAAAATAATTATTTGTTTGTTCAAATTTATTGGCTAGTTGTTACATATTAACTGTTAAGTTATTTTTGTTATATAATTAATTTAGTAAAAATATTACTTGTTTGTTTAGTTTTGTTTTGGAATTTGGTTTCGACCCATCTGAATTTAATACCCGTGTGCCGCCCCTGAACTTGAGATGGGGCATATTACGAAATCGCCAACCGTCCACCACCATATTAATGCCCAACTACATGCATCCTTATATGTCCACTTACTTAGCATGATATTGTTTTTCTTTGAGTTATTCATATAACTTAAAGGACCATCGATTAAATTATTATTGTCAAATGCTGAATAAAGCCAAGAGAAAAATCATTGTGTACCATATGACATGAATTTTTGAAAATGCTGTGGCATAGTGACTTAAACTTTACTACTCTTTGTTGGTTGACATTTATTGATTTGCTTAAATGCATGTTAGAAATATTTATATGACCTCCCAAAAATTTTAATCGTTCAATCATTTTAAACCTTTTTTTTTATTCTAACCTATTTAACTCATTAAAGTGAGTTATACCGGTTCAAAATGCAATCAATACTTGGTTACTAACTTACTATTTTTTTTTTATTCTTCCTTGTCACAGTTCAAAATCCATGTTATATATACTATTTAAATCTAAATTCTTTAAAAATCATTTGATTGTTTATATGAAAAAGAATTTATCATGGCAACATGTTATCATAAAATTCGAGGTGAAAAAAAGACCGGACAAGGTAAAAATCATTTTTTTAGGCTGAAGGGTGTGCAAGACACCCATGACAACCCAAGACTCCCGCCACATCATCGCCACGTCACAAAGACTTCCAAGACTTCCACTAGGGGTGTGCAAGACTCCCATGACTACCATTTTAATTTCCACATCACATTTTTATATTCCATTTTTTTAATTAAGACCAAACATTAAATTAAATTTAAATAAAAACATTATATTAATTAAAACCATAATATTAAAATAGTCGCGAATAAATTTTTCGTGTCCTTCTTTGCGGTTTCTATTTTTCGCCGCTAATCGCCGCCTTTTTTCCAGAGTTTCTGCTCGGTTCACGTAAATAGTCGCGACTTCCATCATTGCCGTGAATACAAAATCATCACCCGAGTCTTCAGAATCCGAATGGAAATCCATATGTATATTGAGAGGAAAATGTGTGTTTGTATGTGTGTAAAATGTAAGATGTGTGTGTAAAATATAAGATGTTTGTGGTATGTATTTATAATATGTAAAAAAAATTAATTTTTTTTTAATCCCAACGGTCGACCAACGGTTATTTTTTTCAAATTCCTCCGTCTTCAAGCGTTCACGGTACGACGACCTGGGGACGCAGCACGTCGAGGACGCGGGGGGGCGCGGTGTTTGCCGCGTCTTTCCTGCTGAGGTGGAGGACGCATGGGGGGCCGCGTGCGGCATACCCCACAGCCTTAGTGTAGTCAGCCGGGTTAAACCAACTAACAAATTCTTCCTTTATCCACCTTTTTAAAATTTACACATAATTAAACTGATGCAATATAATTTTACAAATACTATATTGTTATAATTGTTATAATAGACAAACAATTTATAATAAATCAATTGCGGAGTTTTTACGCATTTCATTACACACATTAAACCTCTTAAATTTGTAATTGTTGTAATAGTAACAAATAATTTATAATAAATCAATTGCGGAGTTTTTACGCATTTCATTACACACATTAAACCTCTTCAATTTGTTCAACCCATTTGACCTTCATTCCTTTTAGTTAAATGTTTTAACTTACCCGTCAACCCATTAAAAAATAAAGAGAACTTGTAAAAAAAAAAAAAAAAAAAAAAAAAAAAAAAAAAAGTCTTAAAAGGACGTTTTTACAACTTTTAAATATTTTGGACCCGATCCATAAAAACAACAAACCACAAGGACCGGATTTATAGATTTCTCGAAAATAAAAATTACCTCTTGCCTATATTTATTAAGGGTATTGCCATTGGCGGCGACCATTAGGCTATAGGGTATGGGAGGGACGCACCCCCCGCGTTCTGCCAATTTATCACCGGGGATGCGGTGAGCACCGCCCCCCCCCCCCCTGTCCCGCATTCTCGAAGGCGTGCGTCATCTGGCTGTCTCCATGGGAACGACTTGGAACGTGACCAAACGGTTACATGATCATTGAAAAGAGCCGTTGAAATATATAAAAATAAAAATAAAAATTTAATTACAAAAAATATTAACTTTTTACCCCTATAAATATCACTCAATATCACACTATTTTTACACACAATTAATCTCAAACATCCTTCTATACACTAAATTTTACACACTATTTTTACACACAAAATGGACAAAGATCCAAACACCCCGCCCCCAAACCAAAATCTCAGCGATAATCATTTTCGTCTTAACACTACCCCGTTACGATTCGACGAATGTAATCTAAATTATTCACCGAATTGTGCATTCACGAGCTTAATGTAATGTTTTTATTTTAATTTTAATATTATGTTTTTAAATTAATTTAATGTTTTATTTTAATTAAAAAACATAAATTAAAATGTGACGTGGAAATTAGAAATGGTCCTAAAATGTTCTGCATTTCCTGAGGGGTGTACTGGTGACGCATCACTGATGTAACGGCTGTCATGTCCTGAATTGTCTTGAGTTGTTCCCACAACCCATAGCCTTTAACATGTTTGGTCGTCTAAATTTATTAAAAAAAAACAATCAAATTGAGCAACCAAGTCTTACTTGCGACCTTTAACCGCCCAATATTTTGACACATGGCAAGTTTAGATTGATTGATTTATTTTGTTTTTAACAAAATATTATATATCTATTGACTGTAATTAATTTTATAATTTTTAAAAAGATAAATATACCATAATGTAATATCTTTAGTAAAAATTAATATTTATTAAAACTAGTAATACTTTCAAATAAAATATTTGGTTGGTTTTGGTTACTAATGGGTGTAAAAATTTGGATTTAGTTGGTTGTTTAGATGAAAGACATAAAAATTAGTTTCTTAATAGATTGGTGGGTTGAGTTTGGTTGTGAAAAGAGATAAGTCTTGGTAAATGAGTCCAAATTACCACCTACATATCATATAATAAAATGATAATTTAATCTATATTCACCATAATAAAAAACATCATACCAAACAAATCATTAGAGTTACATATATAGTTGAATCCGATATTTATTAATTAACCAAACCTCATTACAGACAAGAACTTTGTTTGTGAGTTTGTTCTCAACAAACGCTTCAAATCCATTTCTTTCTCTACACCTACATTCAAACATACAACCATTATCATGCTGTCCAAAACAAATGTTAATAGAATACAATACTGTGTTTGGTGCGCATTGTACTGGACTGACGCGTTAATGGGACAAAAATTGCAAGTTTTGGTCCCACCGGGCCAGAGCCTCTCCCTCGATCTTTCATCTGTGCAAAAGACATCAATGCCCTTCTCAGCGTTATCATAAAAAATAGCCCTCATGGGACGAGACTCGACAAGCTTTGTACGGCTATTTTTTGATAATGTGGATAAGAAGGGCGTTTATGTCTTTTGCACATACGAGAGATCAAAAGCGAGTTCTCATCCCATCTTGTTCCACGTTTTTGTGTGCGGCAAAATAATTGTAGTTTTTGCCAGTGCCAGTGCCAGTGCCAGTGCCAGTGCCAGTGCCAGTGCCAGTGCCAGTGCCAGTGCCAGTGCCAGTGCCAGTGCCAGTGCCAGTGCCAGTGCCAGTGCCAGTGCCAGTGCCAGTGCCAGTGCCAGTCTAACCTTGGTACAAACATAGATGTAGTGAACATCCATTTTCTCCAAGGAACCGCTTTCTCTAAAGCTTCCATCATTATTCACCGGAATTGGACAAGTTAGCTCCCACGTCTCACGCCTTGAACTTTCTCCGGGAAGAAGCTTATCTGAGTCCACACACATTTTTTGACTTAATGGGCTTAATAAGAACATGACTAAATCCAATAATAACTATATACGGGTGTTTCATTTTAAGTTAATGCAGAAAGTTCGACTTAATACCGTCTTGATATTCTATAAATGCTCCTTCTTTTATTTAATTTTTTCTTTCCGTTTCCCCAAAAGTGTCGTCGTTTTCTCAAATATTTTATCACGGCTAAAGGCAAGATATAGCAATGTACTTTCGTTTATTTGTTTATTATAGCATCCTACTTTCATTTCTCTCTATTTTAACTTTTTTCTTTCTAATCAAGGCATTGCGCTTTTCAAAGTACAAGCTTTAATAGGAAGAAATAAAAGTGTGATGCTAGAATAAAAAATAAATGAAAGAACGCTATTATTTCTTGCATTTAATCCTATTTTTTTATTTTCGTTTAAGTTATATATCCACACAACATTTATCCAAATAAACACACTTTATAGGGTTAAAAAAAGATTGCCTAAATGACATTCTATAAAACTTAGTTTCATTTTAGTTTTTTACTATCGCATCCTACTTTCATTTATTTTCTAATATAATATTGTACTACCTTCATTTTTTTTTTCTTATTAAAGCATTGTACTTTAAAAATCCACCCAAACATTGCTATAATTCGGTACATTTTTCATTGTACAATGTTGTAATAAGAAGAAATGAAAGTAAAATGCTATAATAAACGAAAATAAAACTTAGACAAAAAATGCAAAATTTTTAAATCACCTATGACATGAAGCTTTATGGCCCACGAGTGTGACTCTCTTAACAAACGTAGTCGATAAGAAGGAATACCATATGTTATCTGCAACATTTTTTTCATACGCGTGTCATCTGATAATCTTTAATATTCAGCACCAATTAATTATGGGCTTACCAGAATATAAACTCCACCCTTCTTCATGACCCTATAGTTTGTTATCAACTGCTTCAATATTTATCAACATATCAAAATGGAAAACCGATAAATAGCAAAACGAAATTTTTTTATGTTGAAAAATACGTAAAAGTTGTTCGGATTTACCTTTCAACCTCGTTAAGCATCTTTGCAGCATTTGTTTTTGAATTTTGACCACACTGTTGTAAGAGACTTGTGATTAATAATTAATACAAAAAATATGGTATAAAATGGTGAAATTACGTTGTCTTTTTTTCTTTAACTGTGTAAAATTATGATGATTTAACTGATACAAAAAATAGTGAAGTTATTGAATGGGAAACTCACCAGAAGAGAGTCCAAGGTTCCTGGAAACACGATATGAAGAAAAAAAATTAAAAAATTAGTTTCCAATTATAGCAATGTACTTTCAGAAAACTACCGAATTATGGCATCTTACTTTCAATTCGTCCTATTACAGCATTGTACTTTGAAAAAACTACCAATTATAGCAATGTCATCTGAATAAAATCAGTTTTTACCGCCATAATTGGACAGATTTTGAAAGTATAATGTTCCAATAAGAAGAAAATGAAACTATAATGCCATAATTAGGGGTATTTTTGAAGTGTCTTAATAAGATTAAAAAGGTTGATGGAGTACAATAAAGATACCTTTGTCAATAACCGCATCAAAAGAACCATCTTCAAAAGCTTTCATATCGGTAACATCCATTTCAATATCTGATTAAAGCCAATGAAACCAAAAAAGAAGCTAAATATATTTAAAAATTAAAATTAATATATTAAAAGGTAGAATATGAGAAGAATGTACATTTTAGATGAGGGGAATCGGAGTATTTCTTTTGCATTGCTTCAATAACCACAGATGATATATCAATATTCACGATATTTGTATAACCATCATTGCTCATGCCTTCACTAAATGCTGCAAATATTTATATATCAATATATGTAGTTGTTAAAATTCCTTTTTTGTTGATTGATAAAGAAAATAACAAAAACATGATGTGCAAATGTAAGTAGGTTGCTATTGTGAGTAATGAATAAAGAGTATTGCCTAAATTGATAAAAAACTGTAAAGTGCATTGCTATTTTCAATTATTTGCCTTATTCTTTTTGGCCATTAACATTTTGGTTTAGGGAATTTCATGGTATGAGAAGAGATGAAAATGTCAACTTGGATCCTAGTTACGTTTGTTCTTCTTTTACCATGGTATCAGTGCAAGTTCACAGCCCAAATAGAATTCTGTATGAATAACAATAATAGATCATGAAATTATGAGGATAAATTACCATGTTTAAATAGATTAAGATGTCAATTATGAGGATAAATGGAACTAATGCAAAAAAACCTAGTGTTAAATTGGCATCCAATCTCACCATTAACATTGGCAATCTATTACCAATTGTTCATGGAATGCAGCAGGCTCACGAATTCAGAAATACAATCAATGAGCTCAAAATTTACAATCACAACCGTGTGCGAAGGAATGTTGCATATCAGTTGTCGTTCAAACAAACATCAAGTGTTACCTACAGTACTACTTCAACTGTTCGATCTAAATGGGTTAAAAACGAGAATTGCGTGCAAAAGCTTCTTACAAGAAATCCCATCTCGCCACACAATTACGCGCAACTACAATTCAATTTTGGTGAAAACATATGTTGACACGTTTAGCCGATCAAAAATTAACAGAAGTATATCGGTATTGAAAGAACTTTCTCCCGGATCCAATCAAAAAATAAGTAAATCGAGGAGAGATGTGGTGTAAATACCAGAGTTTCCGCAACCGACGACCAGGACTCGCCGGTGAGTAGTTGTTTGAGGGACGTATAGATGTAGAAGCGGTGCCAATGATTCATACTTTTGGTACCAATCGAAAGTACCTGTTGATTCCTTTGCGTATCGCTTGTCCCAGTACCATGCCTCTCCGTAAGCTTGAGTCATTTGCCGTCGTCGATAAATTACTCCGGTGACCGGAATTGAAGAAGAATATGATCCCGTTTTTCTTTCCAACTTTAATCCGTACTTCTCCTCTGTTGTTACTATCAGCGGGCGAGGGCATATTTGTCAATTCATTGGAAATGTCAATATTTACCATAATACAATACTATTATTTCTTTGGCCATAATCGTCGTTATGCTGAAAATGCCGTATTTTAATATAAACTAGTATCCACCCGTGCTCCGTACGGGTTTGACGAGATATTTTAAAAAAAATTAATATATTTTTTTCTTTAAATGTTGTTGTATTGGAAATCGATTGCAAGTAACTGATGCAGTCTGTAATTTTCGTCTTCTATTTAATGCTTTCGTATTTAATACGTATGAATAGATATAGTTGCTTGCCTTATCAGTTGCCTCCATTGAATTGGTTTCCAAACCTGGGAAAACTGATTTTGAATTAGAATCTTTATAGAATCGGGTGAAGTTGCTCTTGAAAGTGCAACATAAAGTTGACCGTGTGTAAATACAGCTTGTGGCAAATACACTCCAATTTTTTCAGTGATCGGCCTTGACTTTTATTGATAGTCATTGCGTAGCAAACTCTGCATGGAAATTGTTTCCTATTGTTTCCTAATGAAGATGAAAGGCAATTCTTCGTCTTTATGAATCAGTTTGAATCTAGGAATGTAGACACATTTTCCTACGGATGTTCCTGTCATGATACAAGCTTGTATGACAAAAGGAATAAGTTGGGTGATAATAAGTCTTGTGCCATTACAAAGGCCATTTGTAGGATCCATATTTCTTAGTAGAAGAATGGGTGTATTTTTTTAAGTATCAACTTGTGTAGTGGAAGACCCGGAAACGACAATTGGTTCAAATATTCTTCGGGATAAAGTAGATCAAGATCAATACATTTATCCATGAATGGGGTAACTGTATCGGTACTATGGTAAACTCTTAAATCTTAGGTGTTCATATCTAATATCATAGCATTAATTTGGTTTGTAGTCTCATTCTTTGGACATACAATGGCTCTACTGCACAAAGTTGAAGGTGTGGGGTTTCTTAAAATGTCGAATCCGTATACAAAATCGATAAGATCTTTGATGCTATTTCTTGGTTCCGTAATCAGCATATGCGGAGGAATGTCGATAACAGAAACACTTTGTGGTTTTTTGGGATATGGTGTTCCAAGTTTTCCATCACCAATATCCAAGAGCCATGATGCAAACTCTGCACACCGCTGAATTTCAATTGGACTACCGTTACTTGATGATAGAAGCATGTTGGAAGACAATCTATAAACTGAAAAAAGTGGCCATAGAAAAGAATTAGGTAAAGTAGAAGCAATGATTTGCGGATCGGAATTTTTTCTTTTAACCGGAAGCGTCTGCCTAAAATCACATTCCAAAAGAACTGATATACCTCCAAAAGGAATATCTGGTTTCTCTAATATATCTTGAAAAGATCTGTCGACTGTTTCAAAACAAAGTCGATCAGTCATAGTAGCTTCATCTCAAACTATTATGCTTGTTAGCTTCAAAAGTTCTGCAAGTTGAGTTTTCTTTTAATATTGCAAATAGACGTAGTAGATACAACTATAGGTATATTAAACCTGGAATCTGCTGTCCGACCAGAAGGTAAGAGAAGAGCAGCAATGCCGGAAGCTGCGACTGCCAAAGCAAATTTTCCAATGGATCTGAAATAAGCAAGTACCATAGACCATAAAAAAGTATTACATGTTCCTCCGTGTCCATATACAAATAATAATGACTGAACATCATTATCAGCATCTCGACGTATACGATCATAAATGGCTAACTGATCGGAATTTAGTTTATGAAACATTTGCTGATGATATTGATGCAAAGCGTCTTTATCATAACCGGTTTCCTCTAAAAGTAATCTATTTTCAAGAACTCCACAAATGTTAGATGACAGGAGTGGTATTTGAAAATCAGAAAGGCTTTTCGATGGTACACAACCGTTAAGATGTTTTTCAAGTTCTAAAAGAATTTGTTGCTGAATAGTATTATCTGGAACGGAATCATTTGTGGAGGACGAAACAGACCGGAATCTATGTCGTACATCATCACTCATCTTGGACCATGTGTATTCCCAGATCTGCAATGGATTAGAAATGTCACAAAACAACAATAGATGACAAAATAGTTTTTGAAGCTGCGAAGAAGAAGCCCACAAGGAAGCATCATCAAAAACGTATTGCCATTCTTTATCATCTCTGATTAACCCTAACGCCTCGCACGCCTGACGAAAAGATGGATATACAATTCCCTCAACCTTTCTTATATCAGAAAATGTTTTGCAACCAGTTTGATGACATAACATCATTCGTAAGTAAAAAACCTCACCACAAGTCGGATGAATATATGCAAGTCGACAAACAGGCGGTTGTCTTTTTGAAACTCTAGGCAACCACTCACGTGCAGTAAGATCCCATCTGAAAAGTTTCGAATATTCAGAATACTTAAGATTCCTACCAGAAGCCTCGTTTCGATTGCTGCGTAGCCAACCGTTGAGCGTGGTCTTCCCAAACATTGGATTTTTAACAACCGATTGAAGATTATCGTTATCTCTAAATGTAGTATTCTGCATATCTTCTAGATGAACAGCAAGAACTTGAACTGATGGAAATCGCTCATGAATAGGGAAATTGAAAATTCGCCACGCAGATTCGTGTGGGCATATAAATCGACCGTCAACAAAAATTTTTATCTCGTCTATTGCAACACTGTCTGCACCAGGATTAGTTGCCGAAGCGGATTCAGAATTGTGAATACCAAAGCTAACACGTTCGACACCTTTAGAAATGTATTTGAAAAGATACTTAATAAGCATATTCCACCCACAATATTCAACATTGATATGTGCGTTAAACTTACTGCATAAACGCCTGTTATATGGAACCACAAATCCATTGTCAACCCGTATTCCATTACTAAGAGTATGAAATGCGGAGCTATTTCTCTTGTAATGCACATAGCCTTGTTTATCAAAGAAAGTATGAGTATTGAGAGGTTTTGGAAATGATTTGCTGCACCTACCACCTTTCATACAAACGGAATTAGGATTGACAAAACCGCAAGGTCCATGAATCATACAAGCAGTAATTGTTTTGTATAGTAGCAGATCGATAGATGGATCTGGAAGCTCAGCAGATATATACCGATCAACTTCAATAGGATTCCTGATAAGCGAAGAAGATGATACCCACAACAACGTATGACAATGTGGCAATCCTCTCTTTTGGAATTCTATAGTATATAAATCTGCATTACAAAACAAAACAATAAGAAACTGTGACAGATGCAACCTAAAAACAAATTGTAATTCAAGTAATGTCATAAGTAAGTATAACATAATTCAAAAGAATATAAATGGTAAAACAAAAGCTAAAAAGTTGTTAATCGTTTTTAAAAACCATATCTAGATTTTTTTTTAAATAAATCAAAAGCAACAAACAGCCAACTATTTTAAATAACTTCCTGATAAATCAGAAATTAAAAAAACATTAATAAAAAAGGAAAAATGTATAAAATAATAATCAGTTTTAAGTTACTTATGATTTAGTGAAGTATTTTAAAAAACTACTAAAATTTTTAATTGTAATCTAAATTACAAAAGCCTCATTAAGAACGTGTCAGAAAAATTAAAACTACTTTCAATCATAGTCCCATATAATTTTGCTATGTAATTTCAATCCTCATTCAACTGTTCTGATGTATACTTGAAAAACAAATATTTCTTGATTAAAGTTGGAAGAATTCAACTGTCCTTTAAATAACTAACAAAGAACATTTTTATTCGATTAAATACCAAAAGTAATTAAAAAAATTTGAATATCGGATTTAAAAAATCTAAATTGTCAGGAAGAAAAAAAAAACCGGTACGAAACAGAAAAATATGTATATATGCATATAATGATCCATAGTAGCTTCTAAAATTTCTTAATATAATTCTCATTGGTAATACAAATTTTCAAAGTATAAAAAAAAAAGTAATGAAAACTGTTTACAAACATTTTTACAGCCTAAAAGGAAAAAAAAAAAAAAATTCCCTGTTAACAAAATCGTTATGTTTTTCAGTATTAATAACAAACAATAGCGTACATGAACTTTGTATTATCGTAAGACCAAAGACTAAAACTATAAATTGTAAAAAAATAATCAACTTTAAGCAATGGCGGTTCTAGTATAGAGCAAGGAGGGGCTGTGCACCGGCTCAACTTTTGCGTGCCTTTGTAAAAAAAAAAAAAAAATCTAGTACATTGCACCCCTCGGAAAAAAAATGACACCCACTAATTAATTTAAACTTTGGATTTTGATCAATTACCCACAAAAGTGCACCCTTTTTTCTATAAGTGCATCATTTACATTCGGGAAAATTTTTTTTGCACCCCATAATGATAATTACTGGATCTGCCACTGACTTTAAGGATCATAATTGTTGATTAATAAAATCTTAATTACAATTTAAGTCATTAAGTAAAAAGTTTTTATAATATTTTTTCCATAATTTTTATAAGACGAATATAGTAATGTTTATGTATTTTTTTAACATATAATTCTGATTTGTAATAATAGTTTTCAAATTATACAGAATAAAAGTAAAAAAAGATTATTTACATTAATTTTAATGCATCGCAAAAGAAAATGTTTTTTATTCATAAAAAATAACTTTATATTATTAACTGTTGATAGCGTCAGATAAAATACATAAGGTTTGTATAATTATAAGAATAAAAACCAAAAAAACAAATTATAAAAGGGTAACGAATTTTATAAAACATATTGGTAAATTACGAAAACAATTATCATATTGTAATTATTTACGCAAAAAGCTGTGGAAGAATCATCCGTTAGATTTTTGTTATGTAATTTTAATCACCATTTAAGAATTTTAATATGTATTTGAATTCCAATAAATTTTTTTTCAAAGTAACGTTAAAAAAATTCAACTATCCTTTAAAGTACAAAAAAACAAATATTTAGATTAGTATAAGAAATGAAATTACGTAAGAGAAAAAAATTAAAAAGAAATTTCGAAAAAAAAAACTAAAATCAGCATTTCCTCCTATCCTTTATTAATATTTTTAATATATAAATCTGATCCGTAACAAAATTATTTAAACATTAAAAAAAAGAATTAAAATTTTTTTTATAAAAATTTTCACATTTTGGAACCATTAAAATATTTTTTGTGTTAATAGAAGCATTATATTTATATTTACTAAGAGCAACAGATAACATGCATAGGATTTCTATCATCCAAAAAATAACAACTAAAACTATAAACTGGAAAAAATAAGGCAACTGTAGAAATTATACCCTTAAATTATCAAAAAATTTATTACGTTCCTTATACTTTTTTTATGTAATCTTAGTGGTCATCTAAGTTAAGGTTGAAAACAGTGAAGTATCATTTAAAGGAACAACAATAGTTCCAAATTCGCCAAAACCAACGAATTCTAAATAAAAAAAAAACCTATTAATTACAAAAACAATTATTACATTTGAAGTCCCTAAATAAAAATCTGTAAAAGAATAGGAAAATTTTTTTTTAACTGTACATCGCCCAAACATATACACCATTAAATTGTAAATTCATCGTTATTATTTGTAAAACATTAACATCAGAAACACCAAATATCTAAATACAAATCAAACTCGCAATCTGAAATGCTATATTAAATTTTTTTTTTTCCAAAGTACAGTGCTTAAACTGCAAAACGAAATTACAATGGTAAAAAAAATCTTTTAAAGACGTTCCTATTTATTACATTAGTTTGTAAACGGTTGTACCTATAAGTAAACATCAATTCCTGAAATAGCAACATACTTTAAATAAATTAATGTCAAAAACAGTGAACTATCATTTAAAGAAACAACAATATTTCGAAATTCGAAAAAACCAAGGAATTGTAGGAACCAAACCTGTTAATTACAAAAAGACTTATTACATTTTAAGTCCTTAAATAAGAATCTGTCTAAAAAAAGGAAGAAAAAAATTTTAATCAGACACCAGTAACATCAGTTAGACATATATACCATTAAATTGTTATCTGAAATGCTATATTCATAAAAATTTTGCAAAGTATAGTACTTAAATGTTAGCTTGAAGAAAACGAAGGAGAAAGCTGAAGTAAACTTCTCATTAGCTAACTAAAAACAGAGTACAAGTTTACATATATACAAAGCTAAATAACTAACCCAACTAACTAACAAACAAACAGGGTGAAAAGACAAATTTACCCTTATAACAGAAATAACTAACATTTTACAACCAACACCCCCCCTCAAGATGAACACCGTAGATTCATCTTGGAAACGGCAATATGATGTTTAGGTCCTGGAAGAGATTTGGTAAATACATCTGCGAGTTGCATCTTTGTTGGAACATGTGATAAAGATATCAACCCGTTAAGTAGCTTTTCCCGAACAAAATGGCAGTCCAGTTCTATATGCTTTGTTCGTTCGTGATATACTGGGTTATTCGCAATGTGAATTGCAGCTTGGTTGTCACACTTAAGAGGGACAGGCGTAATATTTGAAACACCAAATTCATGCAGAAGTCTAGTTAGCCATGCAAGGTCAGAACACACTCGTCTCATGGATCTGTATTCAGCTTCAGCGGATGATAGCGAGACGGTAGTTTGTTTCTTGGACTTCCATGATATAGGAGACCCTTCAAAGAGTATAAAGAATCCACTAACAGAGCGCCTAGTGATAGGACATGTGGCCCAGTCTAAGTCACAATACGCCTCTATAGAAAAATCAGAATTTTTGTTAAAAAATAAACCTCGATGCATTGTACCTTTGAGGTATCTTAAGACATGTAACGCTGCTTGAAAATGATCTTGAGTGGGACATTGATTGAATTGGCTTAAGTATTGGACTGAATACGCAATATCAGGCCTTGTATGTACTAAAAATTTGAGTTTTCCAATTAACTGTCTATAAACAGTTGCATCATCAAGAGGAACTCCATTGTTCAACTGAAGCTTTAGCTTGTTGGGTAATGGAGTATGAACTGAATCAGAGTCAACCATGGAATATTGTTGCAAAAGATCTCTTGTAAATTTACTTTGATGTACTATCATGCCTTGATCAATTGTCTGAAACTCAAGACCAAGAAAGAAATTTATTCTTCCTAAGTCTTTAATTCTGAATTCATTGTCCAAGAAGCATTTTAAAGATTCTATCTCATCAGAATTGTCACCGGTGATTAAGATATCGTCAACGTAGACAGCAACAATGGTGATAGTTCCATTGACATTCTTTATGAACAAAGAATAATCATTTCTAGAGTGAAAATATCCTTGTTTTCGTAAGGCATGATTAAGCTTCTCGTACCACTGACGAGAGGCTTGTTTAAGCCCATAAAGGGACTTTTTCAATTTGCACACAAGGTGGGGATTATTGACGGGATAACCAGGGGGTGGTCGCATGAAAACATCTTCATGTAAATCGCCATGAAGAAAGGCGTTATTTACATCCAACTGTTGTATGACCCATCCTCTTTTAACAGCTAACGAGAGAAGACAACGAACTGTATTGAATTTCACAACTGGAGAATATGTTTCATGATAGTCAATTCCAAGTTGTTGAGTGAACCCTTTTGCAACTAACCTCGCCTTATTTCATTCAATTGAGCCATCTGCCTTATATTTTATCTTGTAAACCCATCGACATTGAATGGGTTTCTTCCCTTTTGGAAGTTTAACAATGTCCCATGTGTCATTCTGAACCAATGCATCAAGTTCTGTTTTCATGGCTAACTCCCAATGTTCATTGCCTTTGGCTTGATGGTAAAATGCAGGTTCAGGTATGTGTAGAGTAGTGTTCAGAACGATAGATGAAAGAAAAGATTGATCAGGTGGATTTTAAAAATTGGAGTTATGAATGCAAAGATTAGTTAAGGTATGATAGCAATGATCATGTGATTGAGTATGATTACATATATAATCCTAAAGATATGAAGGAGGGTTACGAGTCCGAGATGGTCTTATAATTGGTGGTGGAGAATTATTCACAATGTCATTATTGAGATTGTTTATAGGAAGAGAAGGAGGCTGCACAATAGAGATATCAGATGTAGGAGTATCAATAGCATTTTTAGGAATGAAAGAAGGATCAGAATTGGAGGAAGACATGGAATGTAAAGGAAACATATTTTCAAAGAAAACGATATCTCGTGTAACATGTATTTGATGAGTTACTAGATTTAGGACTTTGTAAGCATTTTGACCAATTGGGTATCCTATAAATGCACAAGGATGAGACCTTGGCATAAACTTATCCCTATTAGCAGGAGACGAAGCAATAAAGCATAAGCAACCAAATGCTCGAAGATATGATAAGTCTGGGGGTTTTTGAAATAGCATTTCATATGGCGTCTTGTTTAAAAGAACTTTGGTAGGCATTCTATTTATAAGATGAACAGCAGTTTTGATGCACTCATTCCAAAACCGAGTTCCAATCCCAGACTGAAAATATAAAGCTCGTGCTACATTAAGAATATGGCGATGTTTCCTTTCAACTGTGCCATTTTGTTGAGGCGTATAGACTGTTGACTTTTGATGTAGAATGCCATGTTCTTGAAAGAATTGGATACCTTCATTGCTTGATCCTAGTTCAAATGCATTATCCGTACGGATGATTTTAACAGAAGAACGATATTGATTCTTAACATATGTAAGAAATGCTTTGATTAGAGAAAAAGCATAACTTTTGTGATTAAGTAAGTGGACCCAGGTATGTCTACTATAATCGTCCACGATGGTAAGAAAGAAACAAAAGCCATCATGAGAAACATGTTTGTACGGTCCCCAAACGTCAACATGTATAAGATCAAAAGGTTTAGAAGTTGTAAATACACTTTTAGGAAAAGATTTTCGAGGCTGTTTGGATTGAAAACAAACAGTACAAGATTCAATTGAAGGATCAACGATATTATCAACTAGAGATAAAGAACGAAGTTTAGAAACAGGTAAATGTCTACACCGTTTATGCCATAACATGATGTTTGATGATTTATTGATTACATTGACAGAAGGATTGCTCAGTGTATTGATTACAGAAAAACAATAAGAGAGATTGTTTTGAATAGAGTAATGATCAAAAACATAAAGATCTCTAATCCTTTGTCCAAAGGAAGCAAGTGCGAGTTTATTCTTCACTGAAGGGTCCTGCAACATGCACGTTTTATCAGTGAAGAGAACGAAAGTATTGAATTGTGAAGCAATTTTGGGAACAGATATGAGATTGTATTTGAAGGTTGGTACATATAGAACATTGTGGAGAATAAGAGAGGTATGTAACTGAACATTACCAAAGAAAGAAACAATAGTGTCATTGCCATTAGGAAGCCCAATGAAATGAGGCTGTGATAGTTTGAATAAAGAGGAAAAAAGAGATCGATTAGAACAAATATGGTCTGTTGCACCAGAGTCAACAATCCATGATATGTGTTCATTTAGAAAGGGAGAAGACTTGTAAACATTAGCAGCAAAATGTTTGAAATTGAAAGAAATACCTTCAGGCTGCATTGCGCCATCAGTGATTGAAAGATTGGACTGAGAGGAAGGAACACATTGCACTGAGGTATTGTTGTTCAACAATTGAATCAATTATTGATATTGATCGACAGAAATCATAGGAGAATCAGAAGAAGCAACGTTCTGGACACTGGATTTCGGATCTTCCTTCTTATTTTTTGTGAACTTGAAATTTGGAGGAAATCCATTTAAACGGTAACATTGAGCTTTGGTATGTCCTTGTTTCTTACAGTGATTACATATAAGTGTTTTTCGAGAAGAATCGGAAGAGATCTGCATAGCAATGGTGTCTGTTGAGAGAGGAGAGGATAAAACGATACCTCGTTGGCGTTCCTCTTGGACGATTAGAGAATAAGCTGTGGAAAGAGAAGGCAAAGGTTTCATCATCAATATCTGACCACGAATTATTTTGTATGACTCGTTGAGTCCCATAAGTAGCTGAATTAAACGTTGATCTTCAAAGAATTTATCGATTCTCATGGCAGATCCGCAGGTGCATGCAGGAATGGCTTGAATCATACGAACTTCATCCCATAATTTGGTGAATTTAGTAAAGTAAAGAGAGAGTTCGTCCGATCCTTGTGAAAGAGAGTATAACTGTTGTTGTATCTGGTAGATAAGAGCTCCATCAGACTGTTCATATCGATGATGAAGTTCTGACCAGATTGCAGCAGCAGTTGGAAGAAATAGTAAGCTTTCGCTAATCGTTTTGGCGACAGAATTCAAGAGCCAGCTAATCACCATGGAATTTGCTCGAAACCACATTGCGTAAGAAGGAGAACCGGAATTAGGTTGTGAAATCGAACCATCAACAAAACCTAATTTGTGTTTTGCAGATAAGGAGATGACCATTGAACGCTTCCATGAGTTGAAGCCAACGCTATTGAAGACAGTAGAAACAAGGACAGAGTTAGGGCTATCGGATGACCCAATGTAAAATGGACTTGAAACTGGAACGGCATTGGAGTTTGAATCAGACAGATAAGGATTAGGTGAACTAGCAGACATGACGACGAACAGAAATTTGAAGAAGAAAGAAAAAATGAGGAATGAGAAATCACAGAATCTTCAGTCTGATACCATGTTAGCTTGAAGAAAACGAAGGAGAAAGCTGAAGTAAACTTCTCATTAGCTAACTAAAAACAGAGTACAAGTTTACATATATACAAAGCTAAATAACTAACCCAACTAACTAACTAACAAACAGGGTGAAAAGACAAATTTACCCTTATAACAGAAATAACTAACATTTTACAACCAACATTAAACTGTAAAAATAAATTACAATTAAAAAAAGACCCTTTTTTTTAAACCTGTTCCTATTTATTACATTAGTTTGTAAATCTTTGTACCTATAATTAAATATCAATTCTTGAAATATCAATATACTTTTAATTTGTATGTATTATAGTATTTCAAAGTTCTTTTGCAATTTAAGTACTATAATTATAATAAATGCAGTTTACTTGGACCAAACGACATGATATTTGATATTTGACAATCATACAACTGTAATTTTACATTCATAAAAAAATAAGGTAATTTAATTTCATCTATACATGTATTATAAGATATTGTTTTCATAAGTTTTAAAAAGCATTACAATAGAAATAAAAAGTAAGTTACTTTAATCAATTTAAAAAGAACTGAAAGTATTAGACATATATAAATAAAAAAACTTACAAGCAGACATCTATCCAAAAGGTTTGTCGTTCTTGAGAAACTTAATACACTCATCAACCTTCATCTGGAAGATCCTAGCAATGATATACGGACGATCTTGAGCACAGCTAATACCATTTCGAGCCATATATCAAACAATTTCTGGCCACTTAACATTGCATGTGAAAGTAATAAAATACTGTGGATTCCCATAAACTCTACAGATTGCCAACGCATCCTGATAATGTTTATACATATAACGCGGGCCACCAATAAAAGATGCAGGTAAAAAAAACGTTTTCCAATCAGTGTAGCATCCAAATCTCCTTGAGAAACAGCATCATGTACCCCACTTACATGCTCACTTCTCAAATTATTCTGATTTTTACGGATATACTCGAGACGGCTTTCTTCAATACAAAGATAAGCATCAATTAGAAATTGTTGAAACAACCGACCGCACCGCAACAACAAAGTATATATACCACTGCGATCATGAATCAAATAACTATAGTACATGTTTACCGTGACTGGTTTGGAACTAACAGAATTGGGACAACGCAATTTAAATCTTGTAGACCAACCCTTTTCACCATATGGAAACAACAAAGGATATTGTAATGGCATATAAGAACAATGCAATTTACTAATCCTCATTGGATTTCCTCCACGATAATGAATAATAATATCATATGTGGACGCATTCGGATCATCAGCCGTAACAATAGCACCTAAAGCATTCCCATACGGATGATTGTACCTAACATCAGAAACATTGTTGTATAATTGTACAGCATAATTGTCCAAATTTTTTTCACGAGCCAGACATAAAGCATTTTTAAACACCCGGACGTACTCATTAATCCCATTCAAAATCAAAGACAATGCTGCAACAATTAGGGGTGGCAAATCGGGCAGTCGTTTCGTGTATTTGTCTAACACGACACGACACGAATTTGTTTTTCTTAACCCGAACACAACACGACACGATGTCGTGTTTTTTTTGCTAACACGAACACGACTAAATTAAAACACGAAAAACCCGAAAACATGACAAAAAACATAAAATAGTCATTTGCATAACATCATCCATAAATTAATACACGACAAAACGAAAAACACGAAAACACGATGAAAAACACGACAACACGATAAACATAACATAAAATGGTACTAGAATGTTTCAAAATAATAACATAAAAAATTCTCTAAATAATTATCGTGTTATTATCGTGTGTGATTTTGAACACGAACACGACACGACACGAAGTCGGGTTTTTTATTCATGACACGAACACGACACGAACACGAATTCCAATTTCGATTTCGTCCCAATTTCGTTTCGTGTCGTGTATTTTTGTCGTGTCGTATCGCCTTTTGCCACCCCTAGCAACAATATCCGCATGTAAAGTCAACCCAGTGTCCCAAAAAACGCGTAAAAAATTAGCAACTTCATTCTCCATATCATATACATATAGCTGCAAAAACCAAGGCGGATCCGATCCTTGTGGACAGAAAGACCCAATTCGATGACAAATTTGACCTGAAACCTTAAAAGTATAAGGACCAACACCACAATTAACTGTATCATCAAATTTGGCACCAAAAGAAGTCATCGAAAACATGGAATTGTATGCCCTAATATTATCCATATAATGCTTACTATGAAGTAATTCCAAGATATAAGATGGAGGCATTAAGGGTATAGGCAACACAACAGATCCCTGACGACAACAACGGGTATAAACAGGATTATTGCGACTGGGGGCTCGAATAGTTCTCTCATTCCACCAAAACTCTGCACTACAATAAAAAGCAAACAAAAACACAATCCCCAAGATCGTGATAGCCCGGTAGAGGTCCATCAACAACAGAAGAGCAAAAACAGAAGATTGTCCAGGCTCAATTAATCCAGCAACAAAAGAAACATCCTGAAAAGATGACTCTCCAACTTCAAAATCCCCAGCCATCGAATATTACACACAAAACAGAATACATAAAATCCAAAAAAACAACAACGAAACACTAAGTACCTGCAATCCAACTGAAGACGGGAAGAAACACATAGCGCAATCGAAAGAAGAAACTGAGAAAGAAAACCTCAGATGAAAGTCACCTAAAACAATTGCAAAAGAACCCGGGATGAAGAAACCAAAGGAAATAAAAGAAGGTAAACATGTGTAAATAAATTACAGCAGATGTAACCTGGAAATGGAAAATTCATTGGACATCGATGAGGTCCAATGAATAAATTCACAGCTACTTCAAACATAAAGCCGTCAAAGAAAGAAATTCACAGTAAATCGAAGCAAAGCACAGAAGAAAATGACCAAAATCAGCAAATAAGGAAAGAAAACAATAAATGCAAAGCCAAAGGAAATAAAAGAAGGTAAACACCTGTAAATAAATTACAGCAAATATAACCTGGAAATGGAGAATTCATTGGACATCGATGAGGTCCAATGAATAAATTCACAGCCACTTCGAACATAAAGCCATCAAAGAAAGAAAGTCACAGCAAATCGAAGCAAATCACAGAAGCAAAGGACCAAAATCAGCAAATAAGGAAAGAAAACAATAAATGTATATTGTTGTACATCAACATGTTCTTATTGATTTTGAAACTCAAACATTATCTTATTTAATGTAACATGTTCAACACTTTCTTCTAGCTTGGTTTCCAAGTTCTCGATTTTATTGTTTGCCATTATTTTAAGATCAACTACTTGAAAGGAAGAAAACACTTCATGCATTGTTATTCTGAAGCGAACAACCACAATACTATTTGTCAGGGGCTGACCTAGGGGGGTGCCCGGGTGTGCCCGTGCCCCCCCCCCCCCTGAAATTTTATCCCGTAGAGTAAAAAAAAATTATATATAGGTGTTCCTCGTCTAAAAAAAGGTGCTCCTCAGTGCCCTTCGTGTCCATTTTTTCTGGGTCCGCCACTGCTATTTGTAGATTGTTATTATAATGTATCTTAATTTTGGTTTTGTTTTTATAAAACATGTACTAGTTATGATAACGCATCTTAATTTCGTAAATAACCTTTAGTAACTAAAGGTAATTTATATTATTTCCTTCAAGACCGCAAGGCATCCTTTTAGGTGAATTTGATCACTTTTCAACTTGTTTTTTAACACATATAATGCAATTTTATATATTATATTATGAATAAGTGCTTTAATAAAAATTACATCTTTTATATCAAAAATTTATGGTACCAAGATGTAGTCATGCCTATAATACCAATACAAAAAACTGAAAGAATTGGTCTTGTGTTTACCTGACATCAACAAACCAACAAGTGATTTATACCTTTATTAGAACCCCTTCCTCTGGTGTGCAAAAGGACAGAAGAAGAGGCATGATCTGCATGAGATGGCGGTAGAGAGGGTCGAGATCAAGCCATACATCGTTTCTCAAGTAAGAGCATGGATGGGATTTCCTAGGATGAAGGGAGAGGTGAACGGTGATGTATGATGCTTGCAACGTAATTAAACTTTTGAGAGAGACCATTTATGATATAGATGATGAGATTCTTGCCAAAATAATAACAGGCGAGTCTATATTATCAAGGAGACCAGCCATGATTTTTATTTTGGTACTATACTCGGTGATAGAGAGATTATTCATGGAGATGTTATGCAACTCGCTATCGAGTCAGATTATCTCTTAGCGTCTTTGTTGTAAAAATAAATTTCAAGACTTATACCCATATATATAGTTGATGAGCTGATGAGTTTTTCTTGAGTACCATTTGGAGGAGTGACCGGGAGATGTACCATATATCCAAGTTTGACAATTGAGTTGACTTTCTTAAATTCTAGATTGATGGGTTTGTGTGGTCAATAACATAAAACCCACTGCAATGCATCGTGACAAGCTCTCTCCATGCATCACGGTTAGGCGACCAACGTCGAGGAGAAGGGTGATGTGAGGCGACCAACGTCGAGGAGAAGGGTGATGTGAGACTTGATATTGGTGATATCATAAGCTTTCTCCGAGAAGGTTTTAGGAGGAGACGAAGGAAAAAAGCAATCATAGATTGTTTTAACATCATGCAAGATATATATAAAGTTGGTTTACGCTCCCAAAGACTTTTTCTGGTGAAAGGGTAAACTTCAACATATATAGAGATTTGTGGAATCATGTCGCACCGCACCGATATGGAATATACCAACACTCCCTACTAGAGATCGAGGCTCGATAAGAATAAATAAATATGTGTTAAGCCTCACAGGTGCTAGATGACTATGCATGATAGCATGTTGAATGTTAATTCTCAATAAACCGACTTCAAGTATAACAATAGTATGTATGTATACTACGCAGTTGGCCATGGAGTGATGATGGTAAAGTGGGCAATACAAAATGATTAGTCTTAGAATATACATACCACATACCATCTCTAGCGCAATATAGTAAAAACTGACACAATATGCTAACTCGATATAAACTTATATGAAATAAATGTATTTTGGCTAAAAGCTTCAACTAAGCTTCAACCTATTTAATTATACGGATAAAATTAGATTTGAAATTTCCATCTCAAATATGACTTATTTATTTATACGGGAGTTTTACATTCTTTTAGATAACACTTGACGGATCCAAAACAAAAACCATTAAGTTTTTCATTCTTTTAGATAACACTTGACGGATCCAAAACAAAAACCAAATATAAAAGAAAGTTTTGATTCTCTTTGAAACGTCTTATAGAAATATAAAAGAAAGTTTTGGTTCTCTTTGAAATGTCTTATATTCTATAATGTCACTCGATATTACACTTACCCTCTCAACTCCAACTCCGACTCTTTTTAGTTCACACTACTAGAATACTAGGGTAATACTGACGACGACTTTGGTAGCTATTCGGTAGCTATTTGTGTTTACCGACTGTTTTCTGACGAAAATGGAAAGGAGGAAAAACCCTGGTGGGAAAATTTTACCTACCGATTTTCTACGAACTCAATGACAAAATAGCGACGGAATAACGGCGTCGGTAAACTTCGACGGAATGTCGACGGGATTTGCTTTGTTGACATTAGCTACGGAATACCGACGAGAAGAGCTACCTACCGAATATCTACCAATTCATGCTTTTCAAGTTAGTGACGAAATTACGACGGGACCATTTACCTACCGAATACCTACCAAATCTACCTTTTCAAGTTTGTGACAGAATACCGACTAGTTAGCTTTACTTACCGAATACCTACCAAATCTGATAATTTTTTGTGACAGAAGTTCAGTCACTAATCCGTCACTTCTATTTTTTTAATTAAAACAATCAAAAAGTAAAAATTTCCAGCTTTTAATAGCGTAAATGTAGCAAAAATGAGAATACATGAAACATACAATAACATATATATTCGATACAAAACCTAATAGCCCAACAAAACAATATCATTTGGATGCAAAAGCTATTTAAGCATCATGTTTCAAGACGCTAATTGTTTCATACACAAAAATTACAATTGCTTCACAAAAAAGCTAATTAAGCATCACGTTTCAAAAAAGCTAATTAAGCATTACGTTTCGCGACGCTAGTTGCTTCATACACCAAAATTACAATTGCTTCACAAATCAAACTAAGGATTTGGATCACTTGACGGGTTACCGGTTGGTCGAAAAGAATTTGGACAACTTTGCATAAAAGCCGCCATCATATCTTGCATTTCTTTTTGTTTTCTTTCCATTTCCGCTTGTCTTTCTTCAAATTCTTCCCTCAATTTTACTTCTCTTGTCTCCATATGCTCTTCCATGGTTTGCAGTTTTTCACGCAACATTTGTACCTAAATTTGGTAAAACGAACATATAGAGTTAGTGAATATACTTTAATTTAAATCGTTACTTCTACTATTTTCTTAATAACAACATACTTTCATTTACAATCCAAAATAACATAGTTTCATTTTTAACCATATATGCAATGTACTTTCCTTTTTAATCGTAATAACAATGTACTTTACCTTACCATCCGTAATAACAACATATTTTCATTTTCAACCATATATGCAGTGCACTTTATCCTTACTATACATAATAGCAATAAACTTTATCTCGCCATCCATCATAACAACATACTATATAAAACAATATGCATTTAATGAATAGGTATACCTCCTGTTGCGACTGTGCGTAGTCTGAGGAAGATGAAGACCCATTAGAATATGTCCCGGTAACCACACGATGAATATCTGAAGATCCTATCACATAGACAGGACCTTTTGGTTCCCTCCCGTCAACTTAAACTGGGTTTCGAGCCACAAATTAGCATCACCGATGGCAGGCCAGTCAGCTTCCTCTGGGTATTTTTCAGTCTCATCCCTCTTATAATCATACTACAATTCACCAAACAACATCATTATCGTTGTACCAAAAACCAAGATAGTCAATATATAAAATTGGTAAACACAAATTATATATGAATCTTCAGCCTTCTTTGTGAGAAACTACAAATTTGTATGGTCTCCAGCGAAATATCTATCTTTTGATTCGGCGGTCAAGTGAGTCTGCAGATACACCTCTTCCCATGTGGGTTCTCTACCCAACTTCAATTTCTACATAAACAGAACAATATAGTTGATTTAGTTAGTGTTAAAAGGAAAAAAGTTACTAAAATTCTTAAATATGATTAGTTACCAATCTGCACGGTGCTAGTTCATTCCGATGCTGCCGCCTGTATGTTTTCCTATCTTCCCAAAACCATCAGATGAATTGCGGTTTTTTATCCCGCTAGCTGACAACCTCTTCCATTGTGGTGTGTCCCAATACTGTAAAAAAACACACATGTATAATACTATAACGGGTAATAAAATTCAACAAAATAAACAATGACATATAGAATCATTTACTTTGCATAATGACCGCCACACGCCATCCGATATGTATATAGGATGGAAATCCTTCAGGATGTGTATAGAGTCCACAATGTGAACGATAGTGTGGTTTTTAGCTCTTGCTAATTTTGCAGAATGCTTCCTGGCAGTCCTCATCCAATCTTTGTATCGGTCTTTGATCGTATTTTCAAAACCATCATAAATGCTCTGCTCCTCTTGTGGATGCCACCTATAAAGCGTCTATAAATAATAAACAAGTAAAGTTAGCATGGCAACCCCAAAAACGATAAGCAAAAGATTTACAAATAAAGATTTAATATTTTACCCGGAAACGCTCAAACATTTGTCTCAAAAATGACTTTGGGATATCAGTAAATGTAGGCCACGTCGCATCCATATACTGCTATAATATACCTATGATTGATGAGTGAACTTTCCGACATCCAAACCTACAATATTGAAAATTCATATAAGTATAACCATAAAATCAATAATCATAAATTGAAATAATAAAATTACTAACTTTTCCCCGTTTCGGGTGATAAAAGGCAGCAACGATCCATCAAAATCTCCGGCGTTAGAGCCTCTGGCACCCGAATAGTGTGACGACGTCGACGACATCCCACGCATCATGTCAAAGTCATCCTCGTCACTATAATGCACCTCGTCATCCTCCCCATCATACTCCTCGTCATACTCCTCGTCATCCTCCCCATCATATGTTGTATCCATATGTGCATGCTCCGGTAACGGTGGATCAGTGGAGCAGACCCTACTACTGGCAGGTATAGTCTGAGACTATGGAGCTACAGTAGCTGTGGGAGGGGGTCGATCTCGAGTAAATGTAGAAGGGGGTCGAGCTACTTTAGATGTGGGAGGGGGTTGCGCTCTAGTAGATGTGGGAGGGGGTCGAGCTCCAGTAGATGTGGGAGGGGATCGAGCTCCACTAGATCTGCTTTCATCTCTGGATCTCTTACGACTACCACTCAGAGAAGTGACGAATCCACGCGCTTTATCCAACATCCTGCATTTAATAGAAAAAGAACGGTCAAATATATAATATAATAATTAATAAACCATATAAAAACAAATAATTTAAACTTGATATACCATATCATAAATCGCAAATAAGTTAAACATTTTAAAAAGGGATTTCTTAACCACATCATTACAACAAAACACAATGTTCCTAAACAACAAAATACAATGTTCCTAAACAACAAAAGACAATGTTCCTAATATCCGTCTGTGTCGTCATGGTCTTCGAATTCTTCTTCAGAATAAAAAAGTTCATTTTCATCATCCTCTGTATCATCTTCACTTTCAAACTCTTGTTCTTCATTCTCTTCTTCCTCAGAACCTTCACTCCCCTCATCAGATATTTGCTCATAGTCATTTGTATTTGAGGCTAGGGACATGCGTTCGATAGTAGTTACTATATGGGGTGATTCAAACCGCTCATCAACCTATAAGATTCCATCAGCTTCTTGTTTAGCTTCGGTGACTTCAATTACCCCTCTTGATTTTTTCTTAACAACCACCCACTTATCCTTCGTCTCCTTTGTCGTTGCAGGGTACGGTGTATAAAATACTTGTTCTGCTTGTGATGCCAAGCAAAAAGGGTCATTTGTTTGAAGTCGGGACTTGTGTTTGACATCAACTAACCCATTTTGGTTGACTATTACACCGTGGTTGTTATCAAACCAAGTACATCTAAAAAGTACAATCGTTGAGTGCCCGCGACCATAATACTCAATCTCTAAGATCTCATCCACTAAGCCGTAGTAACCAGACTCTTCGGCATTATAAGTCTCCCCTCTCACGCATACTCCATAGTTATTTGTTATGCGTCCCTTACCATATTCCTGTGTATGGAACTTATAACCATTTACAAAGTATCCGTTATGAGAGAGAGCATTTGGCGATGGTCTCCTTGCTAAAATTTGCAAGTGACTAGCACTTCCATCTAATGATTGAAACATTACCTACAATGAAGAAAATACACACATTGTGTTGGTTAATGATTTACTAATTTTAATCACTACGATTGAAGTACTTTTACTTACTTTTTGCTCAAACCATATGGCTAAATATTTATCTCTGTGACCTAAAATCGGTTCATTCGGATACATTTCAGGGCCACTTCATCAAACTCAAGGATGTATGAGGTAAGCTCTTTACAGTTTAGTAAGATGTACGTGTGTGCCTTGTGAAGTTCTTCATAACTCAAGCGTATTCGTTTTCCACCCTTTTCATGTAATCTTCTTGATGGTACTCTAAACACGCTTAGTGTAGATTCTCCACTCGAAGAGCCGTGATGTTGCGGTGCAAAATTTCGTGGCTCTCGATTATGGCGGGTCTCAATCGTCGGGGAAAAAATATAAAGAACAATAGGTAGCGAGTTCGTGCACTAGATGTTCATTGACGATTTAACCCTCAACCCTTGCTTTGTTCCTAATTCTTCTTTTTATTAAGCCAAGCTTCCTACATTCAGAAAGTATCAAGAATGTGTTATGAATACCGAAAAGAACTTTGAAAATGTTCTATATATAATAATACAATATTATTACCTCTCGTATTGATACAAAGCTTCCTACATTCATAAAGCATCAAGAATGTGTTATGAATACCAAAAAGAACTTTGAAAATGTTCTATATATAATAATACAACATTATTACCTCTCGTATTGATACATCCATCTGTAATGTATTAGACCACCAGCAATAGCTTCATCAACTAAATGTATAACCAAGTGTTCCATGGAATCAAAGAGGCCTGGAGGGAATATTTGCTCCAACTTGCAGATGGTTTGAATAATGCTACGTTTCATGTCTGACAAGTCCTGCAAGTCCTGCAGATGCAAAGTTTTTTAGCATAATACACGAAAGAACGAACACATCTCTATTACGGCCTCGTATATATTTGTTGGAACAAACCCTCTAATAGCAAGTGGAAGCAATCGCTACATAAACACGTGACAATCGTGGCTTTTGAAGGCATAAAAGCTGCTATCTATGATGTTTACACAGTTCCCTATATTTGATGCATACCCGTCGGGAAATTTGAGCTTTTTCAACCAAGCACATACTTTTTTAACGTCCCATTTTTTCAATGTGTAAAGTCCAGGCTTTTTCTGAGACTTGTTATTGTTGACCCCAACTGGGTTTAGAACAGGATGATCACATAGAATCGCAAGATCTTCCCTCGCCTTCAAATTGTCTTTTGTTTTGGAGGTGCCCATAATAGTGTGAAACAAGTTTTCAAACACATTCCTCTCAATATGCATCACATCAAGGTTGTGTCTGATCAACAGATGACGCCAATATGGAAGCTCCCAAAAGATGCTATTCTTTACCCAGTTATGTGTAATACCGAAACCACCTGTTTTTTTTTATAATTCCGGCCATAGGGAGTACCGTTGTATACGGTGCTAAAATGTTGGATTGTCTACCAAATGTCTTCTCCAGATGGGTATGGAATGGGTACTTCGCGCCTTACTATTTTGTTCTTCAAAAAATTAACCTTATCACCCCGTAAAGCATGTCCTTTTACGCAGATGTTTTCTATGACAGTCAAACCAGCACGATTTTTTTCCTCTGCTAAGCCGGAATGATCCCGATTTATCAGAACAATATGGGCAAGCTAAATTGCCTTTCGTGCTCCATCCGGACAACATTGCATAAGCAGGAAAGTTACTAACTGTCCATAGAAGTACGACTCTCATTTGAATATTGTCCCTTCGATGGGCATCATAGGTTTCAATGCCATATGTGAACAACATCTTCAGCTCTTCCACTATTGGTTGTAGGAAAACATCCAAATTCTGTCCTGGATTCTTTTGTCCAGGAATGATCACAGGAAGTTGTATGTACTGGTGTTTGAAGGCCAACCAAGGAGGAAGGTTGTAAACCGTGATAAACACCGGCCAACATGAATAGGGACTCCCATTTGAATTATTTGGACTGAACCCATCCGTACACAACATTAGACAAATATTGCGCTTCTCATCTGCAAAATCAGGATAGGTCACGTCAAAATGACTCCATGTAACGCCGGTTTTTTTCAAAAAAAAAAAATAATAAAAAAAAAAAAAAAAAAAAATTTGTGAATAGTAACTCCGGCGTGAATAGTAACTCCGGCGTGAATAGTGCTCCGGCGTGAATAGTGCTCCGGCGTGAATAGTACGAGAGATGAAGTAAGCGCTTACCTCGTGATGACATCGACGATGATGTCGTGATGACGTCATGATGACATCGTGAATAGTGTCGCTGATGTCGTGATGACGTCGTGATGACGTCGTGAATAGTGATTTTGAGCACTATAAATAGAGGCCCAACCCCTTCATTTCAAACCACAACAAACACCAAACAAACGATATCGGAGAGTGTTCTGGTGAGAAAATAGGTCGGGAAAGGTAAGGAACGAGCGATAGCTTGTAGCGAAGTGCTCGAGAGTTGTCGGAAGAGTTGAACGGGGAACGAGCCAGCGACAATACTAAGTGAGTAATCACTACTTTATTTCGTTAATAGTTTATAAAGTGTTAAACTATTATATGTGGAAGTTATATATACTATTCGTAATTCCAATAATAATGCCCAATGATTTACTTACGAGAACGGTGCCTAGGCCGGTTACATGGGATCTGGTTGTTGGATTTTCCGAAAGGCTAAAATGCTGAAAGGATCCTGCCACCCCATCTAATCTTCTACCTGGCCGTTCTTTATTTGATAAATCACGAGGTATCATATTGGAATTATAGAGAATATAAAGCAGCGTGATGGTGTGATCTGTAGTAATGCCGGTTGAAATAGTAGTTCACCTATAAACAAATATATAGGTACAAACCAAGCAGTTATAGTGGGTGTAAGAAGGCAGGAATAACCAGATACCGTATACCAAAAATCAATGTGAGTAATCTATCCCTAAGTGTTACTTTTACTGTGGGGCCACATTATCGGTTATTGTGATTGGGACCATCTTTCCGTGGGGTCACATACTCGGTAATTGTGGTTGAGACCACATATATGCAGTGACGATCGAATTAGCAGTAATTGTGGTGGGACCACATACAAATGTTGTGATGGCCTATTTGGCTGGCAGTTTTATCACACATTCAACAGGTGTACATTGAGTCCTTGAGACTCGGTATCACAGGGGGCTGTGATATGATGTGGAAGCTGAAAATTTAATGTTGTTATAACACTTATCGATTATTCACTGAGCTTGTAAAGCTCATCCTTGTTGATACTAACTGTGCAGGTGCTGTAGACCCTACTAAAGGGAAGGATCTAATTCGGGGTTAGAACTGATGACCGTAGCAGCCCGGCTTTGGGGAGATACCACTTGTACCTTTTTCTTGTAATATATTCCCCTGTATAATATTTTGTTGAATAAAATATGTTTAAAGCGTGTAAAATAAAGGGGTGTATTTATATTGAAAGCCGGGTGTTACAAGTTGGTATCAGAGCCGAGGTTTAAGTGAATTAGGTTTCTATAGGGTAGATACCTAGACTTGAACCTTAGGAAATAGTGGAATTCAGGATTGGAAAAGGATAATTTATGTTATCTGATTAGGAGACTAATCTTTCTGTTGAACTTTGAAGATGGCAAACACCAGGAGTGGTCAGAACCGAGGAGGTGCTAGGCAGGGAGCTTCCAGGGGAGGTAGATCTCGATCACAGGGCTCAGTGCACCGAGAGGCGGGAGAGACAGCAAGGAACCAACCAGATTTACGAGCTATCATTACTGATGTGGTACGGGAGCTATTACCCACTATAGTAGAGACACATAGGGAGGATACTGCTAAGCAGGTGCGTGATGGAGCCCCTAGAGATGAGGGACATGCCGAAAGTGGAGTACACGTGGCAGATAAAGGCAAAGGTGTTGAGGGAACGTCAGAAGTGAAAAACAAATGTACGTATAAGAATTTCCTTAGTTGCAAGCCTAAGGAATTTACGGGAACTGATAGTCCCGTACAAGCGATGGAATGGTTGATACATACGGAGAAAGTTTTCCGGATTAGCAAGTGTGATGAGGCAGACAAGGTGGAGTTTGCTACCAACCTTTTCGCTGGGAATGCCCAGTATTGGTGGCAAGTTTTCAGTAGAGCTTTGGGTTCAGATTTGCTTGGAATGTTGACCTGGGAACAGTTTAAAGCAAAATTTACTGAAGAATACTGTTCCGAAGTAGCAGTGAAGAAGCTGACAGAAGAGTTCTTACATTTGGAACAAGGGACTCGTTCTGTGCAAGAATATACTATGGATTTCTTGGAGAAAGCTAGATTCTGTGAACATGAGGTTGATACTGAGAAAAGAAAGATAGACAAGTACGTATGGGGATTGAAAACCCGGATTCGAGAGGTTGTACAGCCACTCAAGCTGACTACCTTTCGGCAAGTAGTTGATCGGGCGGTAGAACGTGAGGCGGAGCTGCAACGCCAACAAGGTGAAAGGAGGGCCGCAGAAGCAAAAAGAAAGGCTGAGGAACGTCCGTGGATTTCTCAGAAGAAGTCCCAACAATCAGAATCTGGGTCGCGGGGTCAGACTCGGAAGGATGAAGGCAAATGGTGCGATAAATGCCGGAGGAAGCATACGGGAGATTGTCCTACTAGTCCCTCACCATTGTATTGTTTTAAGTGTGGGAAGACGGGACACTATGCTCGAGATTGCAACCAAACAACTCGAGTATGTTTCCAGTGTGGAGCCAAAGATCATATCCGATCAGAATGTCCACAACTGAAGACAGGAGGATCCCGAGACAGGACACGGGAGGAGCAGGGAAGAGAAAGGAAGGAGGCACGAGGTGGACCAGTAGTCTCCCGAGCATTCCAGATGACCGTTGAGGAGGCCCGGGAAAAGACTGATGTTATCACAGGTATTTTTAAACTAAACTCGATCCATGCATATGTATTCTTTGATCCTGGAGCCACCGACTCCTTTATATCCACATCATTCATGCCCCAAATTTCGATACCCTTAACCCCGTTAAATGAAGAACTGGAGGTAGAAGTAGCAGGTGGTAGATATGTATATGTCTCTGAACAGATGCCAGGGTGTCAGCTTGAGATTAACGGGACCATTTTCCCTATTGATCTGAAGCCGATCACCACCAGAGAATTTGAAGTAATTGTAGGAATGGACTGGTTAGCATCCAATGATGCTCAAGTCGATTGTAAAAGAAAAAGAATTGCAGTTCTGGCACCAGACGGGTCGCAAATAATAATTCAAGGTGAACGGCCACGTACAAGGATGCCTGTCATGTCTTTTGCCAAAGTACGACGTCATAACAACAAAGAAGGAATATTTTACATGGCATGTGTGGACTTGACAGAGCCTACCAAACGATCCGTTGAAGATGTCGCTGTTGTAAAGGAGTTTGCCGATGTTTTTCCCGATGAGCTTCCGGGATTACCTCCGGATCGGCAGCTAGAGTTTACTATCGATTTGATTCCAGGAGCAGCCCCTATTGCTCGTGCTCCTTATCGATTGGCACCATCAGAAATGGCAGAGTTGAGGAAGCAGTTGCAGGAATTACTCGATCGGGGATTCATTCGACCGAGTACTTCACCTTGGGGAGCACCTATCCTGTTTGTGAAGAAGAATGACGGGTCTATGCGAATGTGCATAGACTATAGAGAACTGAACAAGATCACCATAAAGAACAAATATCCACTGCCCAGGATCGATGATTTATTCGATCAGCTTCAGGAAGCATCCTATTTCTCTAAGATTGATCTAAGATCGGGATATCATCAGCTGAAGATTCGGGAGTCGGATATTCCGAAGACTGCCTTCCGTACCCGTTATGGACATTATGAGTTCCTGGTGATGCCGTTTGGGTTAACCAATGCCCCTGCAGCTTTCATGGACTTGATGAACAGAGTGTGTCGTCCATTTCTTGATACCTCTGTTATCGTGTTCATTGATGATATACTGATCTATTCCCGGAGTCAGGAAGAGCACGAGACGCATCTACGTCAAGTTTTGGAGTTACTCCGTCAAGAGAAGCTGTATGCCAAGTTCTCAAAGTGTGAATTTTGGCTTCGTGAAGTTCAGTTTCTGGGACATGTTATTAGCAGCGAAGGTGTTAAAGTTGATCCTGCAAAGATCGAGGCTGTAATGAAGTGGGAGCCGCCGCGGAATCCATCAGAAATACGTAGTTTTCTTGGGCTAGCTGGATATTACAGGAGATTTGTAGAGAACTTCTCCTCTATTGCAGCTCCTTTGACTAAATTAACTAAGAAGGGCGAGAAGTTTGAATGGACTGAAGAACAGCAAGCTGCATTTCAGAAGCTGAAGCAAGCTTTGTGTGAAGCCCCAGTTCTTGCATTACCACAAGGTGGAGAAGACTTTGTGGTTTACAGTGACGCCTCTAGGGTAGGTCTGGGATGTGTCTTAATGCAGAGGGGCAGGGTGATTGCATACGCATCCAGACAATTGAAGGAAGCTGAGAAAAAATACCCGGTACATGATCTGGAACTAGCTGCTGTAGTATTAGCATTAAAGTTGTGGAGGCACTACCTATATGGGGTAAAGTTCAGGATCTATACGGACCACAAAAGTCTTAAATACTTGTTCAATCAAAAGGATTTGAACATGAGGCAGCAGCGGTGGATGGACTTACTCAAAGACTATGACTGCGAGATTTTGTACCATCCAGGGAAGGCGAATGTAGTTGCAGACGCGCTCAGTCGGAAGGAGAGACCCATTAGGGTTGTGTCTGCTTGTATGAGCATAGTTAGTCGGCTACCTGAGCTGATTCGAACAGCCCAAGAGGAAGCAGGGAAGGCGGAGCATGTGAAAAGTGAACGCATGGTTAGCTATATTAACCAACTCGAGGAAAATTCTCAGCGATTGAAGACCTTTAAAGGTCGAGTATGGGTGCCAAAGCAGGGTGAAGCACGGAAGTTACTCCTCGAGGATGCGCATTGTTCTCGTTATGCTATACACCCGGGTAGCACCAAAATGTACCGAACGCTGAAGCCGTTATACTGGTGGCCGGGCATGAAGCGGGATATAGGAAGGTATGTGGAACGGTGCCAAACATGCTTGCAAGTGAAGTCCAATCATCAAAAACCGTATGGAGAAATTCAGCCGTTACCGGTCCCGAAGAAAAAGTGGGACGAAGTTACAATGGATTTCGTGACAAAACTTCCTCGGACGCCACGAGGACACGATGCTATATGGGTGATCGTGGATCGACTGACCAAATCCGCTCAGTTCATACCCATACGTGAAGATTATAAAGTTAGCAAATTAGCCAGAATCTATATTGATGAAGTAGTCTGTAGACACGGAGTACCATCCTCCATTATATCCGACCGAGATAGTCGATTTATGTCTGGGTTTTGGCAGAGCTTCCAAAAGCGGTTTGGATCGAAAGTTTTAATGAGTACTGCTTACCATCCTCAGACTGATGGACAGAGTGAAAGGACTATCCAGACATTGGAGGATATGCTTCGTGCCTGTGTTATAGATTTTGGTGGAAGCTGGGAGGATCACTTGCCTTTGGTGGAATTCGCATATAATAATAGCTATCATTCCAGCATTCAGATGGCGCCATACGAGGCATTGTATGGAGCACCATGTCGTACTCCGACAAGTTGGACAGAGTTAGGGGAAAAGCCGTTAGCTGGACCCGAGATTGTCGCTCAAACCGAGGAGAAAATTCGAGAAATTCGAGAACATTTGAAGGTTGCTCAAAATCGCCAAAAGCAGTATGCTGATCGTCGATTGAAACCTATAGAGTTTCAGGTTGGCGATATGGTGATGCTTAAGGTTTCCCCGTGGAAGGGTCTGATTCGTTTTGGAAAGAAAGGTAAGCTGAGTCCTCGCTTTATTGGCCCGTTCCGGATATTACAAAGGGTGGGAGCTGTAGCCTACCGGTTAGAGCTACCTGAGGAGCTAAGAGGCATTCACAACGTCTTCCATGTGTCGCATTTGAGAAAGACTCTGTTTGACGAGTCCCAACGAGTGCCTTTACCTAAAATTGAAATAGATGAAAAGCTGAGGTATCCGGAACAGCCAGAAAAGATTTTAGACCGCAAGGTGAGACAGCTACGGAACAAGAAGATTAATATGGTAAAAGTACAGTGGCGATATCACAAGGGCTCGGATGTAACTTGGGAAGCCGAAGAGGAAATGAAGGCGAAGTACCCCCAATTGTTTGCTTGATTCCGGGGACGGAATCTTATAAAGGGGGGAGAACTTGTAACGCCGGTTTTTTTCAAAAAAAAAAAAAAAAAAAAAAAAAAAAAAAAAAAATTTGTGAATAGTAACTCCGGCGTGAATAGTAACTCCGGCGTGAATAGTAACTCCGGCGTGAATAGTGCTCCGGCGTGAATAGTACGAGAGATGAAGTAAGCGCTTACCTCGTGATGACATCGACGATGATGTCGTGATGACGTCATGATGACATCGTGAATAGTGTCGCTGATGTCGTGATGACGTCGTGATGACGTCGTGAATAGTGATTTTGAGCACTATAAATAGAGGCCCAACCCCTTCATTTCAAACCACAACAAACACCAAACAAACGATATCGGAGAGTGTTCTGGTGAGAAAATAGGTCGGGAAAGGTAAGGAACGAGCGATAGCTTGTAGCGAAGTGCTCGAGAGTTGTCGGAAGAGTTGAACGGGGAACGAGCCAGCGACAATACTAAGTGAGTAATCACTACTTTATTTCGTTAATAGTTTATAAAGTGTTAAACTATTATATGTGGAAGTTATATATACTATTCGTAATTCCAATAATAATGCCCAATGATTTACTTACGAGAACGGTGCCTAGGCCGGTTACATGGGATCTGGTTGTTGGATTTTCCGAAAGGCTAAAATGCTGAAAGGATCCTGCCACCCCATCTAATCTTCTACCTGGTCGTTCTTTATTTGATAAATCACGAGGTATCATATTGGAATTATAGAGAATATAAAGCAGCGTGATGGTGTGATCTGTAGTAATGCCGGTTGAAATAGTAGTTCACTTATAAACAAATATATAGGTACAAACCAAGCAGTTATAGTGGGTGTAAGAAGGCAGGAATAACCAGATACCGTATACCAAAAATCAATGTGAGTAATCTATCCCTAAGTGTTACTTTTACTGTGGGGCCACATTATCGGTTATTGTGATTGGGACCATCTTTCCGTGGGGTCACATACTCGGTAATTGTGGTTGAGACCACATATATGCGGTGACGATCGAATTAGCAGTAATTGTGGTGGGACCACATACAAATGTTGTGATGGCCTATTTGGCTGGCAGTTTTATCACACATTCAACAGGTGTACATTGAGTCCTTGAGACTCGGTATCACAGGGGGCTGTGATATGATGTGGAAGCTGAAAATTTAATGTTGTTATAACACTTATCGATTATTCACTGAGCTTGTAAAGCTCATCCTTGTTGATACTAACTGTGCAGGTGTTGTAGACCCTACTAAAGGGAAGGATCTAATTCGGGGTTAGAACTGATGACCGTAGCAGCCCGGCTTTGGGGAGATACCACTTGTACCTTTTTCTTGTAATATATTCCCCTGTATAATATTTTGTTGAATAAAATATGTTTAAAGCGTGTAAAATAAAGGGGTGTATTTATATTGAAAGCCGGGTGTTACACTCCAAGCCTTCGCTTCACTAGGATGCATCATTTTTTCTACATCTACTACATGATCTGAGTGCCAAGTCAAATATTTGGCCGTCTTTCTTGAATAGAAGAACCTTTGAAGTCTCGGTCCAATCGACATGTAGGTCATGACCAAATTAGGAACCTTATTCCCATTGTTCTTGTATCTACTTTCATTACATACTAGACAATGATCTAGATTAACAAACTCTCCCCAGAATAGAATGCAATGGTTTTTGCATACATGAATCCTCTGTGAAGGCAACAGTAACGACTTCAACATCTTTTTGGTCTCGTAGAAGTTGTTTGGAAGCTTCTCGTCGTTTGGTAGAAAGTCTTTCATTATCGGGATTAGTCTATCAAATGTCGAGTCTGAAACATTACTCTCTGATTTCCAGTTCAATAATCTGGTGGTAGCGGAGAGTATGGAAGCTCTATTTGAACCGTCCCATAAAGGCTCACTCGCTTGTTTCACCAAATTGTAGAAAGCTTGGGCCGATTGATTTGGGTCTTGTGGTGTTTGCTGATAATAAGGAACCTCAGGTTGGTGCATGGTTTCAATAACCATCTGCTCGTATCTAGGATAATCGAGCACATTGTCATCAATGTCTTGAGTCGTTTAATGGTTCGAACTTTGACCTACTTCTATTGTTGGATATAATTCACCATGTGCAAACCATAGAAAATAATTGTCCATGAATCCGCACGTATATAGATGGTTGCTAACCAATGATCTCGTATTGTAATAACGATTTTTGCATTTCGCATACGGACATCTAATTTCTAAAACCTCCACCCCGTCCTTGATACTAGCTTGAATGTTTGTTGCGTTGATGTAGGAAAAATCTAAGAAATACTTGACATAATATTCAAATTCCGGGTTGAAACAACCATTCGTAGTCAATCTTTTCGTGTACATCCATTCTCGATTCCGGTACATTTTGTTCTATAACTAGTAACCTAAAATTGTTAGGTAATTTAAAAAATTGTTAAAAAATAATATAATAGTACTACTAATAAGAAATATACACATGGAGCCAATTTTATGTATCCAAACATGTTTTTAATAGCTTTTATACCGGTAACAAAAATAAACAAGTTTTAATAGTTTTTTTTTCCTATGAATTACCCACAAGGGCAAAATTGGTAACAAAAATAAACAAGTTTTTAATAACTTTTTCCTGTGATTGTGGGGGATTTGGGTTTGCGATTTCCTATGTATATATAAATCTTTACGTCGTTTCATTAATAACAATTGTGGAAATACTCAATTCCTCTTTTGTTCCTTTTTGGTTTTAGGAGGAACGCAAATACATAAAAGAGAGATTGTACAAATTGTATTCAATATCATAATACTTGGACAAGAATTCATACTAATCAGAGTATACGTGCACAGGATGCTAATCAGAAACAAAATAACAAAGAACAAGTTTACATATGAACTCCTGGTACAGTTATATCCATAGTATACGTGCACAATTGACATGAGTTGAAATCAAAATAGTATAATGTTCCACAAAAGTTACTAAATATTTTCTATAGAAATATAACCGGGATGCTAACATTCCATCAAAGTTAGTAAATATTTATACCTTGTTTTGGGAGGGATGAACTGAGGTGGGCCGCCGGAGGTTGGGAAGGGTCGTCGGTGGAACCCTAGTTGCCGGCAGTTAGAACGGCGAGAATGGCCAGTGAAATCGAGACTGGAGGTCGGGGTTCGAAGGCAACAACGCGCAGAGAAGAGGAGTGGTGGTCGCCAACCGGTAACAGTTGAGTACGAGAGACCGGTGACAGAAAAAGTGGCCGGCGATTGGAGAGCTTCTACATTGGAATCGCTGGCAGAAGAAGAAGAAGAAAAAGCAACGACTGTTTTAGGGTTTCCATTTTCATCAGAGGAATAAACAGCGGATGTGGGGTTTTAGGGGGAAAACTCAATTTTCTTTGGTCGCGTTTTAGGGGGAAATTTTTTTTCCTTTATTAAAAAATTTTCAGAGAAAACGTAAAAACGAGGACTCGAACCCTGGTCTTAGGAGTGGTGGTCGCCTACCGGTAACAGTTGAGTACGAGAGACCGGTGAGGGAAAAAGTGGCCGGCGATTGGAGAGCATCTACATTGGATTCGCTGGCAGAAGAAGAAGAAAAAGCAACGACTGTTTTAGGGTTTCCATTTTCATCAGAGGAATAAACAGCGGATGTGGGGTTTTAGGGGGGAAAACTCTATTTTCTTTGGTCGGGTTTTAGGGGGAAAACTTTTTTCCTTTATTAAAAAATTTTCAGAGAAAACGTAAAAACGAGGACTCAAACCCTGGTCTTGCTTGAGGGATGTCAACACGTTACCCAATCCGCCAAAAGACTTCATTCACGATATTTTATGTTTAAGAGTTATTTAATGTCTAACCCAATCGGTCGGTATTCCGTAGAAAATTACCGACTGAATACCTACCGCTAAAGGTTATTAGTCACCATTCGGTAGGTAATTTCTGACGGATTACCCACCAAATTTGTTAATTTTTTATTTTTCGATTACTAAATGAATCTTTTTTAACATCATCTTTTTAAGATCTATATTATACATTAGTTATTTCATTTTCCCCAAATTGTACATAATATCTATATACATACATACGTTTACCGTTTGAAAGCATTATAGCATTATAACAAGTATAAGTACATATCTTTTTGAATAGTCCGACACTTTGACACACATATGCGTGTACATACACATACACACAAACCCATACATTTACACAAACAAAAACACTTATACTTACACAAATACACATACAAAAACACACATACGAGTAATTACCTTTGAAGATGTGCACGTGTGTTTGTATATAAATATTATGTATAATTTGGAAAAAATGAAGTAAGTAGTGTATAATAAATAAGTTAAAAAATGAAGCTGAAAAAACAACATTTAGGCCTTAAAAAAAATCAGTAGGTATTTCGTAGGCAATACCGACGGATTACCTACCGGCGAAGGTTATTGGTCACTAATCAGTAGGTAATTTCTGACGGATTACCCACCAAATTTGTTTATTTTTTATTTTTCGAGGACCAAACGACGTTTTTTTAGCATCATCTTTTAAAGATCTATATTATACATTAGTTATTTCATTTTCCACATATTGTACATAATATCTATATACATACATACGTTTACCTGTTTGAAAGCATTATAGCATTATAGCGATATCGTTTTGAATAGTCTGACACTTATTGACACACATACGCTTGTACATACACATACACATATATATAAATACACTTACACATAAACCCATACATTTACACAAACAAATACACTTGCACTTACACAAATACACATACAAAAACACACATATATACTAGTAATCACCTTTGAAGATGTGCACGTGTGTACGTATATAAATATGATGTATAATTTGGGAAAAATGAAGTAAGTAGTGTATAATAAATAAGTTAAAAATGAAGTTGAAAAAACAACATTTAGGCCTTCAAAACTTAAATATAAAAAAATCGGTAGGTATTTCGTAGGCAATACCGACGGATTACCTACCGGCGAAGGTTATTGGTCACTGTTCAGTAGGTAATTTCTGACGGATCACCCACCAAATTTGTTTATTTTTTATTATTCGAGGATTAAACGACGTTTTTAGCATCATCTTTTTAAGATCTATATTATATATTAGTTATTTCATTTTCCCCAAATTTTACATAATATCTATATACATACATATGTTTACCCTTTTGAAATCAATTATAGCATTATAACGAGTCAATGATGTTTTTTTAGCATCATCTTTTAAGATCTAACAATACATTTACACATACAAATAATAATAACCAAAAAATACTATTAGTAAGAGTTAAAAACAATATTATAATTAGATTTATCTTTTTTCCGACCGAATACCTACCAAGATGAAGATTTTCTATTTTATTTTGTTTGCCGTCGGTAATTGGTAGGTAAATATTTTATTTTCCTACAATCTTCCGACGCTTTACTGACCACTAAGGCTTTTCTTGCCAAACGGTCGGTAGCTCGTCGGTAAAATTAGGGTTGACGTTTTCGTCAGAAAACCGTAGCTAATTACTGACGGAAATTAGTTGGTCACTGATTTTCGTAGATATTACCCCTGTTTCTAGTACTGTCTTTTCAGTTTTCACTTTTTTTCCAGTGACCCTTTTCTCTAACTTGAACGGTTCAAGTTATGGTCGAATTCTCCCGACTCATTTAATATTCAACTCGACGCAAGTCATTTACCTGGTATATCTCCAACTATAGTACCAAATATATCCAACCACACAAAAACAACAAATCACGACATACAACTATAATATTTAAATAATAAAAATAACATTTTCCAAAATTATTTTAGCAGTTTTAACTTTTAAAAACACCCATTATATAATATAAAGTTAATTAGTAAAGTTTATTACTTTTTGATATTCCTAAAATTATAAATTCTAGAAAGTTGTAAAAATTAACGCTATAAGTTTTAAAACATTAAAATAACCTTACAACTACTATATTAAAATAGTGCTCTTAGTTTAAAGACGTCAAATAAATATTTTTAAAGACATCGTTTTGGCGTGAGTTTGTGAACAGTCCAACACCGTTCTGGTGTATGCGTTGGGTCCAACGTCCAAACAGTCTGATCATCTAACTTCATATAACATTTGTCATTACAAACTTGCACCAAAAGAAACGAAACGCATGCATATAATAACAAACACATAATCGCTTATACCAACTTTTACCATCCATATACATATATAAAGATGGAACGGAAATCAAACATTAGTAAAACGCAAATATTCCTTCTTGGATGGAAGATCAGCCGTCTGGTAACCATTAGGGAACAGCTTCTTAGCTTCATCGTTGGACACACTCGGAGCTATCACCACATCTTGCCCTTCCTTCCAGTTCGCCGGCGTTGCTATCTTGTGCTTCGCAGCCTTCTTCAACGAGTCACACACCCTCACCACCTCATCCATGTTCCGACCAGTGCTCGCCGGATACAGAAAACTCAACTTGATCTACACCAATCCATGAATCACCAATAAATTATACCAAATCAGTATCAAACACGAACACAACTTGGAATTTAGTCATTTAGAATTCAACCTTCTTGTCAGGTCCGACGATGTGCAGGGCTCGAGAGGGGACGTTGTGTCCGGTGGCGTCTTTCTCGTCGGGATCCACCATGTTAAGCTGCTTGATTATGTCTCGTGTTGGATCAGCAGCGATCGGGTATGTCACCTTCTTTCCTTTCTGCATCAACAACAATCATCCTAATCGATTAGCTAATTACACGTTTATAACCTCCGTTTAATCGTATAGATCAATATACATTGAAGGATTCGATATCTTTGATCCACTCCTTGTGAGACTCGACATCATCACAAGATAGCCCCAGTAACTTCACGCCTCTCTCGGCAAACTTGTCGGCATATGCTGCCATCATCCCCAGCTCCGTCGTGCAAACCGGAGTGAAATCACCTGCATGCAACCAGTTTCATTAACAGTCATCGGAACAACAACTGTACCTACTTCCGATTTCGAAGTTTTGCACAGTTATGGGGATTTTTATCTCAACTAGTTAGAGATGACTTACCGGGGTGAGAGAAGATAATGGTGAAGGAGTCGCCGACGTAGTCATGGAGTTTGATTTTGCCATGGGTGGTGTCAACTTGGAGGTTTGGGAGAGAGTCTCCGATCGTAAGGCCAGGCATGGTGGTTGTTGAATCGGAAATATGAAGAAAAGTGGATTTGCAGAGGGATTTAAAGGGGGTTCGCCGGTGGGGAGACGTGGCGGTGGTGGTAACGTGGCTGCTTCATATGATGCCACTTCTTTGAGACTGTCATGACTGGCACCACCACGTTATTTTGCATTAAAATTGCCAATTGGTGGAAAGTATCGCAAGATTTTGATTATTTTTTATTTCCTTCAAAAATAAATCTTTAAATACCGAATAATCTTAATAACATGTGTGCAAACAAAGATGTAAAAAAAATATATATAAATATTTATTTTATAAAAACGTATCTATAAAAGGTAAAGTTCTAAAAAATATACAAAAGAAGTTGAAAAAGAAAAGACTTAAAAGAAGTTGTAAATGTTTGGGCTACTTTTGTAATAAAAACTAAAACTTGGACTAAATTTATAGAAAAACCTCCTAAATTTTCAGAAGAGAAATTTTATTTCCTCCTAATTTTTCCTCCTTACTATCTTCTTAACCATGTGAAATAGTGACACTTGGATTAAAATATTATTAATTTTATTGAATATGACACTTGTCAACATTTCAAATGGTTAGGATGATAGTTAGGAGGAAAAATTAGGAAGATATAAGATTTCTTTTTTCAGAAAAAAAAAATGTGTTTGGTGCTATGTAACTAAAACCAAAGACCCAGGCAAAAATTCTGAATTTGGAAACATTGATGGGACAGATTTGGGTCAGACGCGACACGCCTTGCACTACACACGATGCTTCTATATGTAAAATACATCAAATGTAATTTACAATAGATTAAGTTTAATTATATGCAATAACGCAATGTTGTTTCTTAAAAACGAATACATAGAAAAAATAAATTCTTGTATGTTTTTACAACCTTACATACATAACACAAATATAAGACAGGAAATTACAATACAAATTTGTAAGGAAATAATTTGTATAAACGAAAATATCTTAAAACAAACGTAAAAACAAATAAAATAAGGGTGTTTTTGGTATGCTGGAATGGAATAATAAAGGAATGGAATGAAGGAGGTAATGGAATGGAAGAGGTAATTGAATGCCTCATTACCATTCCATTATCATGTTTGGTTGGACTATTGGAATGAAATGAATCATTCATCCACGTTGTCTGGTAGCCAGAAATTCACGAAGGAATGGAATAAAATTAATGCAAAATGACAAAAATACCCCGTCACAGAATACATCAAATCTATTAAAGTTCACAATATTATATTAATTATAAGCATAAATCATGTGGATAACTTCTCATATAACTTTATGTCCATCGTGATGCTATGAATACAAAAGCTGGGAGGCTATACATGATGATTATTTTAATCAAAGTCATATGTGTCCTCTTTGCCCTACTTACACGTAAAGAACCAAAAGGATAAAAAAGTATATTGTTTATTCTTAAATCAAGACAGCCATATGCAAAAAGCAATCCATCCTCACCAAATCACCAAATCGTAAACAAATTGACGCAGAAGTGCAGAACACATGAAGTATAACACAAGAAATTTCAAGAAGTTACAGGTTTGCAATGATGATGCATCTCAGAGGAATTTCAAGAAGGTTTCAAGAAGAAGAGCATATGTACGAAGCAGAACAACGTAAGTAAAAAAAATTACTAATCTTGATGAAATTCTTGAGCCCAGATGGAATACACTTTGATTATGCGATGAAACTGTTGGAGCTCTGATGCGATTATTGTAATCCAATGAATGTATATACATATGCGATTCAGTTCTAAACTATTTTATAAATGATTTGGTTGAGGAAGATACGACGTTGATTATCTGCAATCGTGATTATGATGGTAAAATTTGATACCGATCTTCAATCAATGGGGAAGATACTTTGCTGAATTTTAGTAAGGTCGTGCGTATCCTTCCGATTTGAGAGGGAGATAAAGGGCATTTTCGGAAGATATGCAGTTGAGGGGGAATGGAAAGAAAAAAAAACGGGGTACCCCAAAGGAATGAAATTAGTGCAAGTTGAGGGAATGGGATTGCTTCAAGAATGGGGCTTTCCTTTCTTTAAAGCTACCAAACATGTCAAATTTCATTACCCCTGAATATTGTATTCCTTTCCGCCCTTTATTCCAGCCTACCAAACGCGCCCTAAAGGTTGTAAGAAGGTAATTTATATGAGTTTGAAAAAAAGAATAAATTATAAAATTAAATTGGAAAAAAGTTTAAATATAAACGTAAAATCAGGGAAATTCTATGAAAAATATATAGACAAATTTCTATACCAAAGAAATTATGGATTGAGAATTGAAAAGAAAAAAATGTGGGCCAATAGGAAAGTTTTATGAAAAAACTATGGACCGATTCGTACATCAAACAAAATTTTGGGTTGGAATTCAAAAAGAAAGAAATGTGGGCAATTTAAGAAGCTTTGGCGGGTGGGGTTTTAACCCGGGTGGGGCGGATTAAATACATCTTGTTTATAACTAGCAGATAGCTACCACGTACGTTGCTGCGATAAATTTATATATGTATAGGTAGCAAATAATTTATAGAAAAACATATGTATAATTGTACATAGCAATGTACTTCTGATTTGTGGTGAAGAAAATATAAAAAAATAATAATATTTTCATGGTTTACAATTCTGTATATAAAAAAGAAACATGTATAAAAATCTATAAAATATTCTTGTACCCAAAAAATGATATGTAAAAAAAAAATGTATAAAATAAATATAAAAACATAAAAATCTTAAAAAACCTATATATAAAAAAGGTTGTAAGAAACTAATTCTATATAAAGTTATAAACAATTTCGTCGGCAAAACAAAGTTGTACCAACAAATTTGTAAAAGAAAATAAAAATGGGCAAAAATTATAAAGAAAAAATAAACGTAAAAGATATTAAAAGTTGAGCAAAATTCGTAAAAAAAATGAAAGCTTAAAAAAGTTATTATAAATACTATGCATGACTAAATTTGTTAAAATGAATAGATGTTCGGATAAAACTGTATAAAAGAAAAGTCTTGGGTTAAATATGTAAATGAAACATTTGAGGGGGTTAAAATTGTAAATGGAACATTTGAGGGGCTGTAACTTGTAACTGGATGTGAAGCATGGAAAAAAGATTGCACAGTAAGAATTCGAACTCGCGCTTGCATGGTATAGGTAGCAAGTTTTAACCAGCAAGCTGATATGTTTTATGCTACAAAACTCGCTAGATATTTATATAAACTAATTCTGAAAATACTTTGCTAATTGTATAGGATATATAATTTGGCAAAAATTGTTAGGTACACTAACTAGGGTTAGGTAAAAAATAATTTTAATATAAAAATTTAATTATAACATTAAAACATTGAAAAACAATAAAAATAATTTATAATTATTGTAAATAAAATACCTTTACGCTACAATATAAACAACTAAAAAAATTTATGTTTGAAGTTCTCACATGTCATTTTATATGTTTTTTTTTTCCGATCTTAACTATTAGTTGAAAACTAAAATACGGTATTTGAGTTAATTTGTATATTGTAAATTTTATTAAATAGGTAATAAATTTTTAAACATTTGAAAAACTTTGTTTGTATCTCTTCGGACGGCTTTGATGTTTACAGCTTAGAATTATTTTCGTAGCTACTCGTTATATGACATAATGGTCGAATATAGTAAGTGAGTAAAGATGTGTCGTTCAAAAAAGGTCGAATATAGTAAGTGTGTAAAGATGCGTCGTTTAGAAAAAGTTATATAAGAGATAAAATTGGCAATCCTTGTTTTAGAAAAACAAAATAATCGGGGTTTTTAAGTATATTTGTTAATTAACACTAGGTGTGTGCCCGCACAATGCTTATTTTTTCAAAAGAAAAATATAAAAAATATAAATATGTTTATTTTTTCAAGTAAATTGGCAATCCTTGTTTTAGAAAAACACTTGATGTCCGTTTTGGGTTAAAAAATATAAGTATGTTTATTTTTTCAAAAGAAAAATGATTTCTATATAAGAGTTAAAATTAAAAATATGTTTTTTTGCTTTGGGTTAAAAAATAATTTTGCGTTGTAATTTTAGGCTAAAAAAATACGTTGTTAAAAATATAAATCCCAAATTTTGATAACGTTTTTTAAATTTACGTTAACTAAAATGAGCATAACAATTTAAAGAAAATATGTTATGCATGGACTCGATATGCATGTACTCAGAGACCTTTTATGCAATTTTTAATTTGTAGTAAATTGCTTATTTATTAAAGTCAAAACATATATCCTATAAAACATAGATTATATAACAACTAGTGGGGTCCCGTGCTATGCGCGGGTTCGGTCAGCTCCGTGGGTGACCCAGTTCGTTGAGTGGGTCGGGGTGTGTCAGGACTTCTCAATATCATTAGGCAATTGGTCCTACAAAGAAAGGGGATTTTAGTTAGTAATAAGAACTTACATATCTTTTAATTCTGACCCAAGATTACTGATTAGTACTTCTTTTATAGCTTCAAATGAACATGGAACTGCCTACAGTGACAACAATCACATATTTTTTTTTTTTTTTTTTAGAACAGCAGAGAATATATTAAACACAAAAAACGCAGCTAGCAAGAAGCTAGACAAAAGTACAACGAAACAATTACATAACAGAAATTGCTAAATTGGGATCTAAAAGCCAAGCATCCCATCTAAGACACATCTTTTTGCAACGACTCCTAATCCACAAGAACGAGTAATAAACAACATTATCCCAGCACATGCACTTCTTAGGCTTTTCAGAAGAGAAAATAGAAGCATTCCTGAAGTTCCACACACACCACCAAACTGTCATAAAAACCACTTGAAGACAATTTTTCGTATGTTTCAACATGCAAAGATTGTCAAACCAAAAGGACCAATCTGCATGATTCGCAAAAAAAGGAATATTTATCCCCCACCACTTAGCTACACCCGTAACAAGATCTGTCACAAAAGAGCATCCAAAGAATAGATGGTCATTCGATTCACCACCTTTATCACATACAACACAAGCAATGGACTGGATATCAAAACCTCTTTTCGCCAAATTCCATCTAATAGGAAGCCCATTAACCGCTATCTTCCAAGCTAGCACATTCACCTTCATCGGAGCAAGAGAACACCATTTAACCACCGAAACCCCACTCGGAAGACATACCTCATCAATAGCTTCCCTAGCCGACGCCACCGAAAAACATCCCGACCCCTCCTTCGTCCACCTCCATCTATCTTGCGAATTACTAAGCACCACTTGGTTTACAACATCTATGAGCTCACACCATTGTAAAGCCTCAACACCCCCCCTAGGAAGTCTCCGAAAAGTGGTAACCCATCCTTCTTGCGCTAACTTTTCGCACACCGTAACCTCCTTGCAATCTTCCAAAGCAAAAATTCTGTTGAATCTAAGTTGAAAAGGAACATCCCCACACCAAACATCCGTCCAAAACTTAGTATGGTTACCATTACCCACCCTAATAGCACAGTATTGAAAGAGATCAACTCCTTTTTTCCTCAAATCTTCAACCGCACAAATTAAGTATTTCCAAATCGAATTATGCGTTGACCTAGGCAAATTAACTCCAATTCTAGGACCATGAATCGCAGAAATTACCTTGGCCCACAAAGAGTCTGGTTCAGTCAAGAAACGCCATATCCATTTAAAAAGAAGAGCTCGATTCAAAGCAAACAAACTATTAACACCCAAACCACCCTGAGATCTTGAAGCCAGCACTTTATTCCAAGCAACCCATGACATTTTCTTCTCATTTACATCCGCCCCAATAAAGAATTTGTTTCTAATCGCCTCTATCTTCTTTAAGATACCATCAGGCACCTTAAAAACAGACATGAAAAATGTAGGAATAGCGCCCAGGACCGACTTAATTAAAGTAAGTCGACCCCCAACAGATAAGGTTCTAAGTTTCCACTTTGAGAGTTTAGAATCAACCTTATCAACCACCTTTTTCCATGAGGTCAAACGAGTCATATTACCTCCCACCAATAGACCAAGATAGTCCAACGGTAATTTAATCGGCTCACATCCTGTACTAGTCGCCATATGTTGCACCTCCTCAAACGTAACACCCAGCCCCAAAAGTTTACTCTTCTGCAGATTTATAGAAAGACCCGACACAAGATGGAAAACATGCAGAAGAGAGACTACCGAATCCACATTTTCCTTATCCCATGACCCAATAAAGATAGCATCATCTGCATAGAAAAGATGAGAAATAGAAATTTGATTTGACCTGCCAAACGTGAAGCCACACATCAATCCTCTCTCTATAACTCGTTCCACCATAATATGAAGACTCTCCATCACCAAAATAAAAAGAAACGGAGATAAAGGATCTCCCTGTCTGAGACCTCTGGCGATTTGAAACTGATCCGTAGGGGAACCATTAACTAACACCGAAGAAGTGGCAGAGTGCAAACAACTAGAAATCCAACCTCGCCACCGCTCACCAAAACCAAGTTGCAACATAACTTCAATTAAATGATCCCACCGCACCGAATCATACGCCTTTTGAAAATCAACCTTAAACACAAAAGCTTTCTCCCTTTTATACTTACACCATGACGTCAACTCATTAAGAATGAACGGACCATCCAAAATCTGCCTACCTTTAATAAAAGCAGACTGCTCTTTACTAACAATACCATCAATCACAGTTGCTAACCTATTAGCTAAAAGTTTGCCAATAATTTTATATTGGCAACCAATCAAGCTAATAGGTCTATAATCTTTAACAAATTTAGGCTGCTGCACTTTAGGAATCAATGCAATAAAAGACGCGTTACAACCACCAGGAAAATGCCCCATATTAAAAAAGCACTTGACCGCATCAACCACCTCAGACTTAACCAAATACCAAAACCTTTTGAAAAATTCAAAAGTAAAGCCATCCGGCCCCGGAGCTTTGTCAGAACCACAATCCCAGACAGCTCTTTTAACCTCCTCCATCGTAACCTCAGACTCCAATTCCTCCGACTGCTCTACCGATAAAACACAAGAAAAAGGTTGATCCACCTGAGGTTTAACCCAGTCTGGTTTAGCAAATCTCTCCGCAAAGTGCTTTCTAAATTCTTCTTTCACCATCTTAGGCTCTTCAATCCAACGCCCATCAGAAAAAACACCACGAACAGCCGTGTTCCTTCTTCTTTTATTAAGAATGCCATGAAAAAATTTACTATTTTCATCCCCTTCAATAGCCCACCTCACTTTGGCTTTTTGAGCCACATCAAGAGTTTCAATTCTATTTATATCTGCCAATTCCTTAGCCAAAAACATTCTATTCTCCATATTTCCACTCACGCCACCCCCAATATCAACTTTTTTATCTATATCCAACATCTCTTTTTGAATCTCCTTCTTCCTTTTATTTTGTTTTTGCAACTTATCATAATTCCATAACTTTAAATTTTTCTTCAAGATCTTTAGCTTTTCCTTCAACTTCACCATGTCATTCGCATGATTACATCCATCATTACTCCAAGAATCCTCTACCACCTGCACAAAGTCTTCCTCCAAAAACCACGAATGAAAAAGACGAAACGGAGTAGGGCCATAATCAAGATCACAATCTTTTAGAAAAATCGGTCTATGATCTGAAAGATGCTTATCAAGAATAACTCCCGATAGATTAGGAAATAAAGACAACAAACCTTGTGAGACCAAAAATCTATCCAGTTTACTCATTTTCCCCGCCACCTTATCCGACCAAGTAAAAGAATATCCCCCTAGTTGAACATCCACCAAACTACCCGAACGAAGAAAATCATTAAAATCCTCCGCTTGTCTTTTATTAAAACACGAACCATGTCGCTCAAACTCCCATCGAACAACATTAAAATCACCCATGACGATGACCTCACCTTCCCATGAATCCAAGAACCCACCAATAGTAATCCATAACTGTTTTTTATCATTAGCACTTTGAGGAGCATAAACAGTAATAATCAAAATAGGAAATTCATCTCCTCCCCAACAGCCTTCCAACATCACAAAAGCATCCTGTATCACTTGTTTTTTACACCTGAAAACCCCTTTATCCCAAATACAAAGAATTCCGCCCGAAGCTCCCCTTGAAGGACTCACCGAATAATCAAAAAAAGAATTACCCCACAACCTTTTAGCCAACAAAGGAGAAATTTGACCCTTCTTCGTCTCTTGAATAGCCAGAAAATTCAGCTTATGAACACTACATAAATCATAAACCCACTGTTTTTTCCTTTTGCCTCCCAAGCCTTGAACATTTAGCGACAAAATATTCATTAAAAAGCGTTACCAACTCCAATTCTTTTGAGAAAAATCTTCAAATCTTTTTCACAACCCTTCATACGAAGCCCGCTCGCCTGACCCAATTCAATAAACCTGTTAAATTGATCCATAATCGACAAAGCATTAACAGGAGGTTTCGGATGACTCATTGAGTCAACATTTTCAGATTGTGTACCAAAAACTTCATCTACTGGACCAATTACCGAGTTAGAATCATCTTCATGATCACCCTCTCTAAAATTTATCGATCTACTTGGAACGTGTGATTTTGTTCGCATACCACCAACTGAGTCCTTCCAAGAAGCTTCCCTCCTTACCCCACATTCTTGCTCATCATCAGACGCGATGTCCTGAATGGAACGCATGTCGGAGAGCTTGGAAAAATTCACAGGGGAAGGAACAGCATGTGGAGAATGTTGTTGATAGTCAAAATGCACAACCCCCTCCCTTGCCACAAAAGGCGGAGTGAAACCAGGTGGGAAAGAACTGTCATTAGCCATCTCCTTTGAACAACAATTATTAACAACTCCATCCTTTCGAATTAAATCATCCAAACCAAATGGGTCTTCATCCAACGGGCTTTTTACACCTTCCCTGTTATCATTATCAAACGAATCAGGAACATGAACGGATTCGCCATCATCATCTTCTGATCTTCCATCTTTCGTAAAATTGTCTCCATCTTTATTTATGAAAACATCATCTTCACCTTCAGCATCCTCCTTTTCATTTAATACATAGTCCTTTACCACAAAATCTGGAACCCAACCCGTGATTTCTTTAGCCCGTATCTCTGTCACCTTCCCTTCAAATACCACTTTGCAAGATTCGGAAATAAGGTTTGTTAAAATCGTTTTAACACACATGCGCACACTATATCTATTAGTACCATTCGCATCCTCAAAATAAACAAGGTCACCCCATTGCCTGGCCACTCTCACAAACGTATTTGTGGTCCACAACAATAACGGTATCCCCTCAACATCAATCCATACCACTCTCTCCTTGACTTCAAAATCATCAGACCAATTCTTCACTTCAACAAACCACGAAGCAATACCTTGATGAGATTTGAAGCTATCACATGCATGCAAAGACTTGAATGTAATAGCAATCCAAAAACCACCCAAATATTTGAACTGTAGCCCATCAAAACCTTCATTTGAACATATCGACTGAATATTTGGGATAGACCCAAATTGTTTTACGCAAGCCACTAAAGTAAACAAATTAGATTGATCATTGACACACTCCTGATCCAACACAATCACAGGTTTAGATCCTCCCTCCTTTTCCTGCACAACAGTTTGAGACGCCCCTCGAATGACATCAGCATAATTCCTAACTCCATTGTTACGCACAATTGGACCCACATTTTTCCAATATGCAAAATTATTTGGCGAAACATTCTGCCTATTAGCATAACCCACATTCCTATCAAACCTTGCAACCTTGGCAAACAATTTAATTTTCCCAATCCAAATAGAATTAAGATTATTAACAAGGTTTTGCACATCACCATTTTTGACAAATCTAACAAAAGCAAAATGCTTACCGGCTTTTGAAAGTTTTTTCGGAATGAATACATCATTGACTGCTCCATACTTCTCACATGTATTCCTCAGTTCTCGTACAGAAAAATGGGACGGGAAATTCGTGATAAAAATGTTGTGAGACACCTTAACATTAAGAGTTTCATCCGAAACCTTACCTCCATTCCTTCCACTCGGTCCAATCCTATCAAAAACACTCCTGCGTACATCCATCTACCCTCAAAAAAAGCACCGATCACACTCGTGCTACTGTTTTTAAATGGACTTGCTAACTGAAAGTGGATACCCGAAGCTGACCGTGAAAAGGACCCACTGAAGTAACCCAACTGTGTGACTCGACTAGGACTCGGGTGACTCGCCTAGTCAACTCGCTGAGTTGACACGACAGGCGGCGGATCGGAGAAGATGACCGGAGGGGTTTGCTGCGGACGGGCTCCTGAGCTCGGAACCGGTGGAGATGTAGCGAGAACCGGCCGATTGGTCGGTTAAAAAGTCAGTTGCAGGTTGGTCGTTCGGTGAAGGAGTAGAGCGAGTGTGGCGTAAGGGTGGAGTGAGAGCGCAGGCGGTGAAGCAGTCTCGATGATGATGAGCGGAGGAGAGATACCTTTCCGGCGGAGGATTAGATCTGCGCCATGTTGATGAGCGGAGACAACAATCACAGAACAAAAACCAAACATATTGAAAATAGTGCATACCAATGATGATATCACGTTCGTTTGAATTAACTTCAATACCGGATTTTAACAACGACTTGCACGAAGCTTCTTTTGGTTTCATACGGACCAAGTTCGTCGACGTTGACGTCAATTTCTGACGGCAATTTAGTCGATACCTTTTTATAAGTAGAATTGTCTAATTGGGTAGATTTTCTAAATTACGGTGCTCTAATTGGGTAGACTTTTTAAAGTACAATGCTATAATTGGGCAGCGTTTCTAAAGTACAATGCTCTAATTGGGTAGACTTTTGAAAGTACAGTGCTATTATTGATTAGATTTTTGAAAATACAATGTCATAACTGCATAGATTTTTAAAGTATAATGCCATAACTAGGTAGATGTTTTAAAGTATAATGCAGCAATAGCATAAGTAAGTAGATTTTTGAGAGTACGATGCTATATTTGGAAATATTTTAGAAATGAAATGCTACAATCAGGTAGACTCTTGAGAGTGTAATGCTATTATTGGGTAGATTTTTAAAACTAAAATCTTGTATCGGTAGATATTGAAAGATACAATGCTACAATTGGTTAGATACTTGAAAGTACGATGCTATAATTGGTCTAATTGGGTAGAGAAATTTGTCATGCCTGTTTATCAAGGGCATAGAATTTTGTATCGTCTTCAGAGAAAACCATATGTGCCTGAAAAGAAGAACAGATTTTGAGTGAAAAAAACTCGTTTATTAAAAAGAAAGTTATGAATTGTATAAATACTTACAAGTTCATGCAAAAGACTCTTTTTAATGCTCTGATATTTTCTGAAACCTTTGAGGTCATCAGTTATAAGACGCAAAGATATCTCCTCACTTTTATTCTAAAGAAACAAAGAAAAATCAGAAAATTAGAAAAAAGTTAGAAAGCTGGTATTTATTAGTCACATAAACATACAAATTCCGGATTGAAGTTCGTAGAGGCTCCAAGTCATGGATTGTTACACAAATCACATCATAGGGCAATGAGGCTGCAAAATCCACAAGAACTACAAAATGCACAAACAAAACTCAAAAATCTACCTTCAAAGATTGTTATACAATGACCAAATAAAAACCTTTATATAATATCTTGGTGTACTTACCTATGTGTATGAAGGTTTCAGGTTACCTATCTTTATAATAAGCATATAAACAGAATATATACATCCAACAATTCTGTGATCATCTTGGTGCAGCTATCTTCCATTTGCCTATTACGTAACAGAATATCAAATTGTAAATATAATATAAAAAGAAAAAATATGATAACTAACCTCTTGTTTTAGTGAATCATGTTTAGTCCAAAACCGGAAACACTTTTCAATGTTTGTCCTTATGTCAAGGTTTCATACCGATTTTGGTCCCCTGAACTTTAAAATAACGACCAGAAATGACATGAATCCTTGAAATAAGACCCAGAATTAGAACAAAAGAATAACGTGTGATGGATGCTAACAAATCACATGCCAAATCTATCATGTTTGTGAATTGTAAGAATGTCGCTGAAAACAAATTTTAATATAATATATTAACATTTTATAAATTTAGACAGTGAACTGTTCACAAAAGAATAACCAAAAATGAAAAACAATTGACCTTTTCAAGTACAGTTGATGGCTTGATGCAAACCTAGCAACCCAACTGTTTGCAAATAAAATTTCAAGTATAAAACCTATAATATAATAAAAAAATAATTCCAATAAATTTAATAAGAGAAGAAAAACCTCCTTAAGATGCATATGAACAATATGCATAATACGTAATCAAACTACTTATTACAACTAATATATAATCTGAGATGAGAATAATAGTTGAAAATGAAAAAAATTACAAATTAATAATAGGATATAGTTAATTACATATGATTCAAGATGAATACTGAAACTAACCATGACAAAAACACAAGAGTACTATACTTTTGTGATTCAACCTTGGGATGGAAAAAACTGTATGTAATCTTGGGTAATGCACAAAAACCATTCCTTTAATACACTCTTAAACTTTCGTTCAAAGCTGAATATATTCATGTCAAATTTATAACTGTAAGATAATTAATTACCTTAAATTGCCTTCAGGCTCAAAAGGGGCATAGCACCATGAAGGTGAAGATTCTAGAACTTCGCCACCGTTAGATATATTACATTCCTGTACGTGGATTGATATATTAATATATTATAATATACAATACATAAACAATAATCAACTGCATAATATTAGAATATACCTTAAGGTTTCTGTAAGAAGCCTTTTGATATAAAAGCAGCATTGCAGGCAGGCCCAAGATCACCTCTAGTGGAACATGTCACCTATAGTCAAGTGATTTATAAAAAAGAAATAATAATTATAAAGAGAAATAAGAAGAATAAGAGAATGGTCATACATACAATATAAATAGTATTTTCATTTTCTGAAATTAAAAAAAAACAATGAATATAAATCCTTGAATAGCAAATCTCCAACGTAGAAGCCATATGTCAATCCGATGTAGATGGTGGACAACAAAATTACAGCACACCTACACCAATAAAACGTTTAGTTTCAAAAAGATCCACTTTTATGGACCAAATCAAGATACCTGTTTGCTTACTATCAACATATTATTACAGGTTAAGTTATCATCAAATCTAACAAATAAATTGGTACTAAATGTTCTCACTAGTGCCAAATATAGATCTTGAAGAATGGTTCCTTCCTTAAGGTTTGACGGGGAAGCCATATTTCACATAGTGCTGTAGCAATATATCCAATTGATACCCTCTGAAAATGATGGCAATAAATGAGAATATAAGATATTATGGTATTCATTGTTCAAAGTCAATGATCCCATGTAGGTAACCACCTTGAAGGAAAATACCAAGAAGAAAAAGCTTCATTGCTCTTACTATTCCTTTCCATGTGGCTTCGCATCTATTTGGAATTTACTGATGTTTAAGAAAGAAAGAAGTGCTACTCAGTTTCAACTTTTTAGTTACTCCCAATGCCATTATCATACAAAAATACATATATTCATATAAATATAACCATTGTGCAATAGAAAATTTACAAATCAGTAGTACCTTATATCAACTCTAATGTATACCTGAAGTAGGCTTTCCTTTCGATGGCAGGGGCAGATGATGATAGTGGGTGTTCCTAAATTTGAAGGTAAATTTCACAATCAACAATCTGCGAGTCAAACAGAACAAAAAAAGAAAAAGAAAGAAGAAAACCCTAAACGAATTCAGCCTTAAACAGCCACAAATTCAAATTTAAACTGATATAAGTGAATTCGATGCACGAATCAAGAGATTGCCTTCGCATCCAATTGAGAAATTCAACATGGAGGGTACTGTGGTGCGTTTTCGGTGCTTTGCTGCGTTGGTGGTACGCGGTGGTGGTCTGATCGTGTGGATGGTGGCCATCGCTAGGCTTAGGGTTCTTAGAAATGGTGATGAGGAAGTGGTGGAGAACCGGTGGAGAACACGCAAAATCCAGACAGTGGTTGTGCAGTAGACGCAACATCGAGAAACTCGCGTCTCACAAAGGAAAAGAACGTTGGAGAGGATGAAGGTGAGCGGTGGGAGAAGTGTATGCGGAGAAGACGATGAAGGAGAAGGCGTTGTAGTAGTCATAACATCGAGAAGCCTCGAAATTGGAGTTAACACGTGTTAGTAGGATCCGAAAATATAAAACGGATCTAAAAATGGATCCTAAAGAACCCGCGTGACAAAAAAAAAAGATTACACTTGATATAAAAACACGGAAATTAAATAAAGTATATAATAAAGCTCCACTATAATATTAATACAACGTTTTCATACCAATTCTAGTCACTTGTCTATCCTTATATTTCTATAGTACTTTTCTCCTCACCCATAATATTATATTCGTTTGACACAAAAATCTAAAATCCAATAATTGTTATTTCGTTTCCGTATGTAATTGAAAAAGAATTGCAAACTCTATTTCTAGTTTTATACAAACTTTAAAACTGGTTGCTTATATTTTGTGTCCGTGAGATTCATAATTTGATAACTATCTAAAGTCCAAACGAACAACAATGAAGCATACATTTACTTGACATGTCATGCGTCTTTGTTTTTTTTACCCTTCCATAATTTCATAAATCCAATTATCTATAATATTTTCATATACTTCGTCCTTACAAAATTTCTTAAACTTTGGCTTCAGATCAAATATAATTTTTATATAAATATTCACCAACCCATAATTTATTTGAACACTGACCAAAAAGAATCAATAGCAAGAAAGGAATAGATCATAACCTACAGTAGATACAAGTTCCTGATGATTTAGTCATAAAATTTCCACATATAACATTGTTGACTGGCATTCTTTTATTCTGTAGATCGAAAGAGTAAACATTAGCCTTCACAAAAGCAAATCAAATGTAAATATTACAACATCTACTATACCTAATAAATAAAAATAACTTTTGCCACGTGTCCAAATTTTAAAAAGTATTCTCCAGCTTACACGTGTATATGTTTTTGGAAAATCTTTCCCGCCTAAACCTTTGATTGCGTATAACTTCCTTCCATTTTTACCTACTATGAATTTCCAACTAAAAAGCTCATAAATCGGCAAATCCCACCCGTCTCTCTATCTCTCTCTCTCCCCCACCCACCATATCATCGATGGTATTTCTGCTCGATCGACCTCCTTCTCTTTCCTTCTCAATCGACCCCATCTTCTGTTGCTGGAGATGGAAATGGCACACCGGAGGTCGAAGATTCTACCTGGCTAAAAGGTGATCATCGTCAACCCTCTGAACTTCTAATCTCAGAAACAAAAATGCTCCATATTCAAATCTTCAATCAGATCTAAAAGAAAAGCAGTAGAACAAAATTGAGCCCACAAGCAGTTCGGTAACTAATAAATGTTGAACACTAACCAAAATAAGATATAGAAGAAGATCAATCAATCAATGTTCTGTGGATCCTTTAACCTTCTCACAAGTAAAGTAATACGCTCAATCATTAATATTTCTCTGTACCAATTACCATGATCTTCCTTATATTTTCGTGACTCCAGGTAGTTGTGGATGAATTCAAAGCTCTGGTTGTTTTCTTGTTTCTTTTAGCTACATCGTTAATTTTTATATGATTATTCATCAGGGCACGTAAGCTGTTGTTGTTTTGGTCCATGGATATGTTGGTCACCTCTTTCATGATTCCGGCAATGTTAGAGACGATGCTGATTTTGGATGGTACCGTTATTTGAACGACAGGAGTTTCATGTTGCAACTTGTAGTTGTGGAATTAGGGTTTGTTTCAAGGAAAATGGGAATCTTATTCAGGTGGGGTAGGTAATTTGCTAGGTGTTTCAGAAACGAATTAATTGAGCGGATCATATGTATCACCTTGAAGTTGGATATTTTTGCAGTATTTTAACCCCAGAAATTTCATTAATTAGTTGCGAATCTGGTGGGTGGGATTTGGGAAGTTGGATTTTTTCGCAGTATTTACAGGAGCAGACAACTATTCCCCGTAACATCTGATCTTCAAACAAACACAGGTGTCTAACAGTTCTTCATCTTGTTCTGTAATCTGCAAAACCATGGAGTTGGAGAAGAAGAGGAGGGTTACGGTCCTTGATGAAGAAGAGGTGTAACGTTTTTAAATAAAAATAAATTTTGCCACGTGTCCAATTTTTAAAGAGTATTCTCCAGCAGACACCTGTAATGTTTTTAGATGTTTTTGGAAAATGTTTCCCGCCTAAACCTTTGATTGCGTATAACTTCCTTCCATTTTTACCGACTATGAATTTCCAACTAAAAAGCCCATAAATCGGCAATTAGGTACGCAGATATTGTTCAATTGTTATGATATATCCCAATATATGAGGAAGTAAATGGATTCCATAAGTAATCTTCAATCTCTGATGAAAATGCATCTACAACACCGTTGTGAGCCTTATATATATTAACGTTTCCCTTTTTTCTTTTCTTGCAAATTCTTCATTTTAATCTTTTATGGTGTTGTTTTCAGCAGGTGTTGGGTACAAATGGAATCTGGAAACTTATGAATCTCGATTATACTTTGGCGTTTAATATATTTTTATGATTATAAATTGGGTTTACGTGATCTTCTATCAAGCAATTTTGGGATACACGCCTCCTTCTTCAATCAACTCTGGACTCCCACAATCGACTCTAACATCCTTCTGCGATGAACGTATGTTTCGCATCTCCCACAATCTACAATTGTAAATTTCTCAGAAAAAGTATGAAGTACTTAATTTTTTGCATACAAGTGTTTGTTATAATGCTAACCTTAACTATTTTCAAGAATGTTGTTGCAGTCCATTAGTTCACTCAACAAGTCAATATATTTTCTAATTTACATGTATCGATCCCAATAGATTGTTGCTTCCTTCCCCATGTGCTAACACTTCACCTTCTTCATAAAAACTCACCTACGATGCTACTGGAGAGACGATTCCATTGCCCATATTAGAAAAATCAATGACTCCCTTCTTTCCACACATTATCATTTCTTATTTCTCTGATCGATCCTCCACCTTCCCACCAAACCCTCTCATCGGATCCTCCTTACATGAATTGTCTTTCTTATATTCACTTCGTGGTGAGAATCTCTGTAAGCCCTTTCCCCTCTTTATATTCATTTTCTGTGATTATGTTCAAACTATTCATGAATTTAACATAGTTTATTAAATTTATCAAGTTCTAATTGCGTTTAATTATATTTGACTTTGATGTCTCTTACCTTCTTGTTGTAGACCGATTATTAAGATCATATTTATTTTAATATCTTACCGACTCATAGTTTCCTTTAAATTTTCTGTGATTATGTTTGATAAGTTTCATTATCTATAGGTTACATGTGGGAACTGAAGCTGCAAGGAAATCACTAATGGGGTCGTTGTAATTCAGAACGTCACTATGAATTTTTCAAGAAGTGAGTCATAGTAACCGACTCTCTCTCTCAACTATATAAGTGGTAATTTGCAACAATCATTCATCATTCACAAGTAACCGAACCTCTCTCTCTCTCTCTCTCAACTTTCTTGAACCAGATAACTTAGAAAGTTTAAAGTCCACTTTTGAATTTAGAGTGTCAAATATGTCGTTTTTTACGTCTAATTAAACCGCCGAAGAAAGACAAGGATAATCGATCTTCGATTTCATGGTATTCAGGTATTTAGAACATTTTTCTTTGCTTTTGGTTCTAATATATACATCCACCTTATAAAACAAGAGTTCTTTTTTGATTTTGATGTGAGGCCGGGCACCAAGATCTTTCTATTTGAAGCTGTCAGGATGCTAGGATTAAAAAAACGATATGCAGGTGCATTTTTTCTTCAAAACTCCATTTTCTGGAAATATCAACTTACTTGCCTTTTTAATGACATTAATACTATTTTATAAATTTTTATACCATGATTTATAGTCCAGGATTGATGTTGGAACAAACAGATGATGTAGTAGATGATGTAGTGGTTCTTACAAACTGCCCACTTATAGCATATTTGCATGTTTTTTTATTTCAAGTTACCCAATTATGGCGTTTCTCATTCATATATTTTGAAAAACTAACCAATTATTGAATTGCATTTTCAATTGTTTAACTATAAATAGCATTGCACTTTCTATTATTTGAAAATTTACCCAATTATAACATTTAGTCATTTTTCATAACTACCTAATTATAAATTTATAACTTGAATATTATCGGTTTTGTATTTATATTTTCATATTTTGTCAATGAAGTGCTCTATCTAGCAAACAAAAATGCTTTGTTTTTACCATTTTGGCAAGAAGGAATGTGGAATTGCCAGTGTTGAACAATTCCATTTTCATTTTGATCTTCCCTTGGTAAATTATTCATATCTTGTGGTGTACTTGTACCATTAAAAAACGAAGAATTACAATCAAAGATCCGTAACCGAGACATCGGAGACTCAATCGGTGATGGCTTAATCCCTTCAGACAAAAAGATTCCTTTCAAGTTTCAAAGAAAACAATTTCCACTTGCTGTATGTTTTGTAATGACCATAAATAAAAGTCAAAGACAATCGCTATCCAATGTTGGTTTTTTTAAATAACCAGTTTTCACACATGGTCAGCTCTATGTTGCACTATATAGAGTTAAAAGTAGACAAGGACTTAAACTACTGATTTTAGATAAAGAGGGTAAAATTACAAATAGGACATCAAATGTTGTATACAAAGAAGTATTTTGAGCATTTTGAATTATCATTACGTCTTTCATTTTCAATATTTTTATTTTTTACTTTTGGTACTCATTCTTAATTTTAATCATATTTTACTTGAACATAGCGTTCGTAATTCCTAACTAAAACCAGCAAAATATATCATATCATATAAAATATCAAAATAAACAAAATTCACAAATAACAATTTTATCATTTGCAATATTGATATTTTCATATTATTTTATATATTTTTTAATCATCCTGTGTATTACACGGGTTTCTAACCTAGTATAACATAATAGAGTGTCCATGTTTTAGTATTAAATTCTAACTGGGTTGTCAAATTATTTACAGTTCTACAGAAATCTTACCTTGAATACTAAAAACATTCGTATCTTGTTATGTACCTGCTATCCAACATATGACACCTTGGGTGAATTCTCACACTATTACACTCTCAAACATTGTCCCCAAGCAAAAAAAAAAAAAAAAGACAAATATAAGTTAATTTTGCAATATTGGTCCCAAAAGAGTCAATTTACTTGGCATAGAGACTAAAAATGTTACAAAAGCCAAGAATAAGAATCAAAATTGATAAAGATAACTTTTAGGAACCTACTTTGAAAAAATAACACACCTGATGCTTTTTTACATTTTTCTAAAATAGGAATCACAAATTCAAAATCTGAAGGAAGAACAAGAATCCAGGCGGGAAAGATAAATGGAATGTTAAGAACGACAAAATAATTTTGAAAGACCGAGATATTTTTTTTAAGAGAACACTTAAAAAAAAGCAAAATACTTTCCTTGGGTCACCAATGCACTTTCCTTTCTTCAATAACGAAAGCAATTTTCTTTTTACATTTTTAGGTTTCTCTACTAATGTTGGTAAAGAAAAGTATATTGCTATTATATGTAAGAAACTGTAAGTATGTTGTTATACATTCGTTGATTTTTGGCACATCTCAAATCGACATAGTGAATAAACACAACCAACCTGAAAAAATCATTTATGAGATCACTAATTCCAATTGTTAAAACTTGGTACCCGGTGCAACTAATTTCATCACAAGAAATCAAAAAATAAAGAAACAAATAGATTAGAAGATGGAAAGTTAATACATTGGTTCCTGACGCAAGTTCAAAATCCAGGACCAAATCTTCTTCAGTGAGAATGCTCACCAAGATCTTTCTTTGCTTGGTCTGTTTTCCCCTGTTCTTGCAACTTCATATACCTTTCACGAGCCCTCTGGGGGTATTTTGGTATTTTCATATAAAATAGAAACCGACCCAACCCTAGGAAAGGTGAAATATCTGGAAGACAAAAGAAATGAGAATGAACAGAAGAAAAGAATTTACAAACCTTTCACGTCTTGATAGTTCAGTAGTTTTATCCATCTAAAAAGCAAGAGCAATCAACAAAAACAATTAAAATAATTGCAAAAAAATTTAGTTGTATGCATATTTAAATGTTAATGACTTACATCAGCATCTCTTACTTTCAGGGTTTTGGGCCTAATCATGTTAGGGTTATCAATGTCAATAACACCTTGGGTTCCTTTCTTCTTCTATAGAACAAAAAGAAAACAGAATTTATAATTAAAAAGAATGATTATGTATATGAGTAAAATTATATATGTAAAGATAGAAGAATCAAAGTTTACTAACATCATATTCTTCCTCAGATGACTCTTCAGATTCTTCATCAGATCTATCCTCTTCAACTTCAACTTCAGCTTCTTCCTGATAAATCAAGCATTAGACAACTTTATTTGTATTTTTAAACCAATGGTGCATTTTAGAAAAAAGTCGTTTTTATTTGTCAAACATGTAACGTCACAAAAAAAATGTTTTTTTATAACTTATGAACACAGATTGTAACGTCATCTTTATCTTCAAAAAATAATGTCCGGACAGATCTAGGTGCTACCGACACGAATTATTTCTTACCAAGATCAGAAAGAGCAGAAATGTTCTTATTCTTTCATCTTACCATTCTTTCTGCTTACACCCAAACGGTGGTGGAACGTTGGTGTGGCAAAATCCTGGAACAAATAAGAAACAAAAAGATTTGCACTTATTAGCTAGTTATAGTCTTCAGAACATTCAAAATCAGTTTTTGAAAATATTTTCTTTATAGTTTTAATTAATACCTTTATTATCACATGGTTTCTTTTTTGTTTTGTCCCAGGGCTGTTTGTATGCAAGATCACAGAAATCAAACTCTACATAGAGACAACAAAAATGATGCCATCGAAAGTTGCAAGGATACCTTTATACATGAAAGATAGATGTAGGTCGAGGACCACTGAAGAGAGTTGATACATCTCAAAACAATAGCAACATCGGCAGTGAGGGAGTCCGTCGATTTCGTACTGGTGGAGAGAGTTGATTCGGTCCGTTGTAAAGTTTTTGTGCAGCAGCGATTGGTTTTATTTGTGTACAAGATAGCGTTGGAGGATCGACGGCTAAAGCATGGTGGTGGTTGTGTTGATGATGACGGCTAGGGTTTCATGGTGGTAAGGTATATACAAGAGAAACTGGTTAGAGAGAGAGAGAATTCGGGCATTTCAAAATTTGAAATTAACACTGGTTCAATAATGATTCGGTGGTGTGTGCATCGACATAGAGGGTGAGTCGTAAGGTGGCGGAGATGGTGCTAGGTGGATAGAAAGTAGAGGAAATGGTCGTAACGTAATTGATTTTTTCAAAAGAAAAGAAGAATGATGAAATTGAATACCTTGATGAACCCTCCGTTCTAAAGACAGAAGATGAATGATGAATTTGATTATCTTGTTCATCGCTGTGGATCTCGAGAGCACCGATTCATATGTAGGTTTGTTTAGGGTTTTGAATGAACATGTAAATATATAATTCAGTTTCCATCGATTTTTTTCATCTTTGAGGTTATACAAGAAAGAGGCGCGGAGACTGGGTGACAGCGGTGTGTTAGTGGCTGATATTGGTGACGATAGCATATTTGAAGGTGGTTTTGGTAGTGTAGTAGTCGTAACGATGCTATATGAGAACAATTGTTACTAAGGTTAAGGTTTCCATCAATGAAAACATAAAAACTTAGGAGAGATGGTATGAGAATAGCGGTGGGTGGTGGTCAATGATGGAAGGAGGAGCTGGACCTGGCATTAGGGGTTTCTTACGCTGTGTTCTCGAGTTAAATAATAAAGGGGAGGGAAGGGAGGGTAATGGAAGGGAGAGGAATGGAAGGAAATGGGATGAAAATTCAGAAAACTCATTGTGTTCTTGAGTTGAAGGAGATGGAAGGGAATGGAAGGGAAGTTATGTTCTCAAGTATAAAGGAAAGGGGAGGAAATTAACATTTTTACATCTTTAACCTTCATTTTAGAAATAAAATAGTTGCTGGAGGGGTAAAGAATTAATTTCCATCATTTCCCTTCCTTTCCCTTCCTTCCCCTCCCAAAAGTGGGATGGTAACTCTTGTTTGTATTTTTGTTCCCCTTCCCTTCCATCCCCTTCCATTCCATTCTTTAAAAAAAACTCAAGAACACAATTCATTCATTTTTCCCTTCCTTTCCCTTCCATTCCACTCCTATAAAAAACTTGAGAACATAGCGTTAGAGAAAAGGAGAGGTTGGTGGTGGGTTTTCTAGTGCGCGTTGAAGAAGTAAAGAGATCTCCTAGATATGTGAGAAACGGGTTGCAGAGATTTTTGCCTATATGGGGAATATTCAACAGACTCGATCCGGTGAAAAATCCATAAGAAAGTTTATGCATTGATTAATTGTATATTTAGCTTAAATGTTTGGATGTCTTAAAAATCTAGGAAGATAAACAGCGCTAGATAGTTGTAAATGATGCAGAGAAAGTTGTAAGTACGTGCTTTATAACTGTACAATGTGCTTAAACTTTGGAACGTCTTAAAAATTCAGCAAGTTTGCTTTATAAGTAGTAATAGATTATGTATAATAATAAGTAAAGAAAAATTCAATAAGGGACTAATATAAACTATGATATCAATGGACTAATCTCATCCATACGGTTATTCAACTTACGGTGGACGTACATCTATCAAATTATAAAAAAAACTCACTTTGTATTTTTGGTTTTTTTTAATTTTAGGGTTTATTTTTATAAAAAAATTTGAATATATAAAAATTTATAACTTTTTATTCTTTACAATAAACATCCATATTGATATACAAAAAATAATTATTTTTTCGAAATCTCCACTAGTTGAGATTCATATGTGAATTTGAACTGTTATTTATGTTATTCACTATTGGCATGCACAATGTCATATGATATTGTCATGTGAATCTGAATAAACTTTTGCGTGAATGTGAATGAAATTAACTTATAAATCATAATAAATTCATTATAAATGATTAAAATGTTGAAGTGTTAAAAAATATAAGACCCAAATCCTAAAATGCCAAAGTTCATAATTAAAAGGATGAGATTTTGGGGTGTCATGAGGTTAGCGACGCTATAAGCGGGCGTTAGTGTCACTATTTTTTGAGGTTAGCGCCGCTAAGTTTGTTATGGTGGTGGGTTTGCACGATCTCCAATTAGTGACGCTAACTGTTGTTTTTGGGCCAAAACCCTAAATTTTAAGCTATGTGCCATATATAAGGGTGTCAAAACCTAGGGCAGCCGCCATTTGACACTTTTCAGCTCCCAAGGTCGTCCGCAAGCTCTTTCTATCCCCCTTGGATGATTTTTGCCTCATTTGATCACCTTAGAAGGATTTTTGGAGTAGAAGAGGTGGTGTGGTGGTGCATGGTGGTGCTAGAAACTATCCTTCAAGGTTGAATAATCAAGATCTATACTTTTGGACCTTTGTAAGTTCAAGCTTACTCCTTTTTGTGTTTAAATGGTTGATCTTGTGCTTATGATGATGGAAAAATGGAATAATGCTCCCTTTATGATGTTGTCAATGGTTGGGAAGGATAAAGGTTAGAAATTTATGCCTTTGAGTCCTCATTTGGAGCCATTAAGTTGGTTTAGAGAGTAAGTCAAGCTCTCTTTGGTTGTTTTGTTGAATTTTAGACCATTTTGGACATGGATCTTGTTCATAAGCTTACATGGCTAGGATTTTTATGGACCTAGGGGCTGCTTGGAAGGATCCTGGAAGGTTTAAGACCATGGCTTAATGAATTAAGTGCTTTTGGAGGATTTTGGCTGAACAGAGGAGTTAGCGATGCTAACTCAATCATGGTTCGCGATGAAGTTTTGAGACTGTTCATAGTTAGCGACGCTATCTAGGGAAGATAGCGGCGCTAACTAGCTATTGACCGTTGACCTTGATTTTGACCGTTGACATTTTGACCAATTTGACTCTGGTCAAACTTGAGGGTTTAAGGTACCGGTCTTAGAAGCTTATCACGTTTGGGGTTTAGGAAGTTCTAAGTGAATTTTACCCTTGTTACGGAGTTCGTATTTTCGGGATCGGAGGACACTCGCGTGGAGTGCTGTCTAGTTTGTGGTTGCGGATCAGGTGAGTCTTCTCACTATACTATGGGTGAAGTTGCAAGCGTAGGTAGCCTTAATTACTATGTGTAGTAATGAGTGTTAGCTGGGCGTGTCCTATGTTATTTGACTATATGATTAGTAGCAAGAACCCTATAGGTTAGGTTGTATGCTTAGACTTTTATGCTTGTATGTGATAGTCATTGGATTCGTTCTAGCGATTGGAGTATGATTGATCGATCCGAGGGTTGCTGCATGATAAAGGACGATGTATGACCGGTCATACCAGGGCACCTAAATATCAAAGGATGAGTTGATACTCCGAGAGATGCTGCATGGAAAAGGATGATGCATGACTGATAGTACCTGGGCACTCGAGGAGGTTTAATGACGAAAGGACGATGCATGACCAGTCATTCCTGATGTCATATGTGACTCATATGTTTGAATGGAATGGATCGTGTGGTATTTTGGGGAACTCACTAAGCTTTGTGTTTACTCTTTCACCCTAACTGTTTTTTAGGTACTTGCTAACTTGGGCTTGGAGCACGACGTGACTGTATCGCATCTGAGGTTTTGACATTCGAGTCTTCTACTGGATAATGTTTGTAATGTTTTGTTAAACACGATTTCACATGTTTTAAATATCAAGCTTTAACTGGATGGTTTCTATTTTACAACCTGTTCTAGGTATTTGAACGGTTTTTAAAATGAAAATTTTATTACAAAATTTCGGACGTTACAAAAAATTTCTAACTAAATTAATTATATTCATATTTCGAAGTAAATTCAAAATATCAATGATATTGATATGTGAATCTGAGTAAATTCTCGTATGAATGTGAGTAAATTCAATTGTGAATCAGAGTGAGTTCATTGTAAATGGTTAAAATGTTGAAATAGTAAAAGAATTCTAAGTAAATTCTCAATACCATTTGACATTGACATGTGAATATGAGTAATTTTTCATGTAAATATGAGTAAATCCACATGTGAATCAAGTATATTACTTATCAATGGTTATAACATTGAAGTAGTAAAAATTTTAAAACTAAAGTAATTACTTATATTTGAATTTTTACAGTTCAAGTTCACATTGTGAATCCACACGAGCTGTACTTATGAAAAATATATATTTTTTATATATCAATATGAATGTCTATTTGTAGAGGACAAAAAGTTATAAATTTTGGTGTATTCGGTTTTTCTTTTTGAAAAAGAATATCGAAAAATTAAAAAAACAAAAAAATAAAATGAGTTTTTTGTTATAATCCTCCACATGTGCATAGATGCATGAAATTTACAACCTATTTTTTAGTCGTTGATGATTTTTATTCCGACAATCGAGATTAGTCTCTTAGTACCATAGATAATTTTAGTCCATCATTGAACCCAACCCATAATAAGTAAACGACTTAGTTTTAACAAACAAACATAAATATTGGCAAACATTCATATTATATTTAGAAATTTAGATCACACCTAATCCAAAAAATTTTAAAATAAAAAGTAAATCAATAATTTTTAAAGTCAAATTTATCAATAAATATAAATAACATTATTATAATGATTACTATACCGTTTTAGAAAATAAATGGAAAGAAAGCAAAAGTTCAAAAAACAATTCAAAAAGTTAAAAGAATAACATCATGTCCTAGTAAGAAAATAACCCTTTAAAAAATTAGAAAAAGCATTTAGAATGGTGGCAACTATGTTTTAGACCGGGCGAAGTCGATGATAGATTGTGATAGAACGGGGCGGTACCGTCGGTATCACGCTTCGCTGCATGAAAGACGGCGAAAGATAGATTAGATGCAGGTTCATGAACCCACTCTCTCAACTTGTACACTATGTAGTTAATCGCGCCGGTATAGCGCCGGTATAGCGGTTCGCGGTGGTCAGCATAATCGCGGTTCAGTTTAGCGGTGGAAAATAGCGGTACCGGTATAGCGCCGGTATACCGCCGCGATTTACCGCGATAATGACCGCGATTTACCGCTATTATCCGGGTGGAGGAAATTTTTTTTTTTTTTGATACTTTGACATTTTCTATATTAGAATGTTATATTATGTGACTTATTTCTTAAATTAAGCATTATGTGATGTTTTTTGAATGACTTTTATGATATTAATTCTACTAGTAATAGTCTAATATATAAATTCTACATATTACTAAAAAACCGCTATATCACCGCTATACCACCGCGAGAACCGCAAAATTAAATATCGGTAGGTTACCGCGATTACGGTTTTGACCGCGATAACTGTATAGCTTGTACATTATGCTTCGGTACTTGTATATTGGGAGTGAGTTGGGAAAGATAAGAGTACTTCTACAAACGATAAATCTGGACTTTGTATATTTGGATTTCTATTCATTTTCAGAGTAATAAGGCTACCCGGAGTTTTACAAAGGTGGGTGCTTATTAAATATGCCTTCTCATTAAAGGGGGGCTATTTAGCGCGCAAGTCTCTTCAAGTGAAGCGTATGCTGGGTGGGATTATTTGGTTTTTGGTGCTGGATGCCCAGCCTGTTCGGGTGTTAATTTAAAAAGTTTGATGCCTAATTGGAGTGATCTTCCTAAGTTCGTTGCTGTTTTGGGTGTTTTTACCTCCATGTATATAATCACTGTTGCTGCTGTGTTTATCTCCCTGAGTTTCCTCTTGGTTTGTTAGTTTTGTATCTTGGATATTGTTCTTTTTGCCAGCTTCCCAATGCACCCTCTTATTTAATAAAAATTTCCATTGTTCAAAAAGAAATTTCAATCCAATCTTATTTCTAAATTATTAAATAAGTTTGGTTCTCTATTCAATATTCATGTAATCACTACTAGAAAAAATGTCTTTAATGACACGCATTGCGTGTCATTAAAGGGTATAGATGACACACAAATGTGTGTCATTGAAGCCCCAGTCATAAATGAAGATGACACACATTTGCGTGTCATAAATTTACGACACACAATTTGTATGTCATGGTTTTAGCTGTTTTAAAAAAATTATTTTTTTATAGATTTACTAATATTCATATTAAATTACATTGAGTGCCTCATAACACACACACACACACACACATACACACACACACACACACGCACACACACACATATATATATATATATATATATATATATATATATATATATATATATATATATATATATATATATATATATATATATATATATATATATATATATATATAATCCATTGCACAAAATAATATTATGTCAAATACTAACTAAGAAACATTTCAAGTTAAGTTCTAGTCATATATCAAATACAAAATATCATCAAAAAATAAATTTTGCTACAAAAGGCATCTAATAATTTGAGATTTTCGCCAGTTCTCGCATCCATTGTCTTTAAGCCTTTTTTTCATTCTTGCACATGCTCTAGTTCCACAAGCCAATGTTGCTCCTGTATAAAACGGTTTTTTATCCATAGTCATAAAATTAAAAAAATGTAATTATAAACTACAAAAATATAACAATATATACTCATATTATAAACTAACCAGAATCATGCTCCCAAACAAGCATATTTATATGTGACTGAAAGATCACTCGCCCAACCTGCATATGATTCTTGACTTAAATTGTGGAAAGATGATAAATCATAAATGAAATCTGGTAACATGTAAATGGAAAGAACATCAACTGAAGTTGCAAAAATAAAACTAATTTATAATCATAGCACTACCTCAATACTAGATAATGTTGCAAAAAGACCTCTACCAGGAACATTCTCAAAGCTTTCAACACACACAACAGGAAGTTCTTTTTCTTGACTACGATTTATCACAACTCTACAACATATAAACAAAAGTCGACATTAAAGTCAAACTAGATTATGCAAAAGTAAACAAATCATAATTCAAATACTTCAAAAACATAAAGAAAGGGTGAGTAATGGAATGAACCAGCAGTTGGAGGGCTTTTAATTGTGACCGGATCTGCTTTCTAGCAGGTCGAGCATTTCCAAAATCCATCAATACAACCAATGGTGGCGTCTATCCATATACTCATGTCCTGCACAAAGCTGTAGCTGCTCATTGTTCGAATCAAAACTCAAAATCAAAAAAATTAACTAAGTATAAAAGTAAATCAGTAAGTATTGGTCGGGTGTAGAGAAATAATCACGATTTATGTCTATAAATCATATATAAAAGCTCACCTGGTGGCAGTGGTTATGATGATCGAATCAATCGACAACTTTTAAAATACACTTCCACTCACTTAACTTGAAATCCCACAAAACTTACTTGTTCATCAAACAAATCGCGATAACTAAATACAAGGTTACAGATAAATAACAGTAATAACAACAAAATTAAAACTAACAACTTACATTGAAATTTGAGTTTTGAAGGATGAAGATTGACAAAATCCCTTTCTCTCTTTCTCTCGGCCTCTCCCTTTTCTTTCTCCCCTTCTTCGCAATCCTTCTCTTTTTCTCGTTTTTGATTAGTGGAAGCCTGTAATCAAGGAACGAGATGGTGCGGCGGCGAGGCGGTGCCTGGTCACCGGTGCAGCGATGCCTGGTGGCGGGTGCGACGATGAAAGGTGTCGGCAGCCTGGATGAATGCACCCATGGAAGAGAGAATAGAGAAGATATTGAAGGGAGGAACCCTAGATGTCTTGCTGTGAACGATGGAAAGAGTGAGAAAAAGTTGAGGCGATTTATAAATCTAGGGAAATAACCAAAGTAAACAAAAGATGACATGCTTTTTTATAAAACGACGCTTAAAGTGTATTCCGTGTTTTTTGTTATGACATTAAAAGATGACCTACATTTTTGTATGTCATAAGTATTTTAAAAGGTGACAGAAGTTTATGACACACAATTATGTGTGTCGTAAATCCTTCAGATTTTTAAAATAGATGACATTTTTTTGTGACACGCAATTTTGTATGTCATAGAATTAGTGTGTGTCATAATTCGTGTGTCATTAAAGGTCTTTTTTCTAGTAGTGAATTTAGGAATGATGACTAGATCTATAATCATTAATTAAGTTGGTTCTCAGCGATATTTATGTAATTTAGATCCATGCAACAAAGACCGACCCGTGTTGTATTTCTATAACTGATTCATAATAAAATTTTGTTTTATAATAAATTTGTTTCCTGTGTTTTGGATACCTAAAGCAACCCTAAATTTTATTCGAGAGACCAAGTTTTGAAACTTTTAATATGTTATCTCATGTTTAACTTACTTTCTATATTGTTTTTGTTAAAATATCGCTTGGTTAGTATCTAACATCTGGTAACTGACTTTATAACCTTTATAGTTTCTAACATTATTGGTTATCCTTCAATTTGGCAAGCTTTGTTGGAGCGCCACTTTCTGAAGTCATAGCTTCTTTTTTATGCGTTGTCCCAAATATGGATTATGAGTTTCTTAGAATATCTAGATATTTTACACCGTGTTCAAAATAACTTGAAATTAAGGACATGATGACATAATTAGCATACATGAAACGAAAAAAAATAGAAAAATCGGTAGTTAAAAAAAATTAATATCCATGCGACTGACAAATATCCCCCTTCAAGTACCGTTTTCAGATTCTCGAATATCTTTGCATCCATTTTCATTCAAGTTTTATTCAAACAAGAATCCATGTCAAGTGAATATAATGCAAGATGTTCACCTCATCTTCAAGACCATTTTATGACGTCTGCATTTTGTGTTAATGTCAGCACATATAATAACTTCTAACATGGTCAAACCAAGTTGACTATAGGGTGTGGTATGTTGCCTTAGTCGCCTGGGGTTGGAAAATTGTATTTGAATCACTTGGCTTTTCCACGAGGTTGATATTTTGGTGGTAGGTTTTAGTCGAAACATTATTAAATATATTGATCGTTTGCCGATTTATAATTAAACACAATTATTTTTATTCTACTTATATTTTATTAAGAAATCTATCTACTTATAATACCAATGTCATCCAATCACAAAGCAATCTTCACTGCTATAAGTGGACTAATATCTCAAGTTATAATGTTCTAATAAAAAATTGTTTAAACAATGTTTTTCTATTATGTACAATGCCTGATTAAGATTATTTTAAAGCACTGTTTATGATTAGGATTAGATGTAAGAAATAGCAATGTACTTTGGTTACTTAGTTTGTTATGACATCGTAATTCCATTTCTTTTTATTACAACACATTATCTCAATATATTTTTCTTATAAAGGCATTTTACCTTACTAAATATACCCAAGTTTATCATTTTAGTTTCAAGTTTTTTCTATATATTATTGTGTATGTGTTCTGTCAATTGGCCTCATTTAAGGACCAAATTTGCAAACAAGAAAAAGATTTATTTATTTATTTTCTTAAATGACTTATGTAATGGAACTAAAATTCATGTCATATCTGAGGTTAGAGAGTAGTAATAATAAATAGGGTTATCTTAAATAAACCCCCACATGACGTGACATATGTGTGTAGGTGTGTAGGTGTGTATGTGTGTGCGTTTGACTTTACACACACATATGTCCCATCAAAAGGGTTTTTTTACCAACACACTTATAATTTCTTGCAAAAGAAGTAAATAATTGTTTTGCATTGATTCTGTATTTGCATGACATTTATCTATTTATATATTTATTGATCTATCTGTCTATGAAAGAATTTTAGAGATGTCGTAATTACTTTCATTCATTCACTCTCTCACACACACACACAAAAACAAAGATCTCCCTGAATCCCTTCCTTGCATCCATTCATGGTTCTCTCGACTATCCACATCCCTAATCACAACCTCCAACTTAAAATCCACACCGTCACTACTCGATCCGTCTTCACCGTTCACTGCCATCACTTAACACAAAGAATTTTAAGAGCTTCATCTCTGTTAACACCACCCACCACGAACCAACATATGTCATAAAGTACGTTAATCTCGAGGCCTCATGTCATCAACCCCCCCAAATCCACTCCCTGTTTCGCAACCTCCCGCCTTCTTGATGCTATGGGTGAAGAGAAAACGTCATTCTTCGGGACGCAGGTTCAAGGGTATTTTTGTAGGGCTCTCTATATGTATTTGTGTGTCTAGGTTGGTCTCTATGTGCATATGGGTCTACAGGTGTATGCATTGTATGTATTTTCTGTTTATGTATATGTATTTGGTGTGTCTTTGTGTTTATATTTTAAGTTATCTCCCAATTTCTCATTTTCCTTTCTATTTAATTGATTTCTGGTAGTCCTTCGTGAGTGCGGCACGCACCTTTTTGTTTGTTTCGGAACCGTTTTGGCGGCCTTTATGCGTGTGCCTGGAAAGATAGGTTGACTGCTGAGCTCACTCTGGCTCAGCCGCTGGCAAATAGAATGTTAATGAGTCTTAGCCAAGATCAGACGAATGTTTTTTCTTCTAATTCAGCATATACTTATGCCATAAGTATGTTTATTCAGTGTTTCGATGGCTTTATCCCGGTGAACATCAATTTTTGGTATAGTGATATATACTTTTCAATTTGGTATTTTTTTCCATAATTATTCATATTTTATTTAACATACTTTTTGATTCCAGGTTAAGGATTGATGTTGGTTTTGGATTTTGATACATGATTATCAATAAAACATTTTGATTATATGGCTTGGTTGTTTTACCTTTATATTTAAAGGTTGTGCTTGGTGGAATAATGTCCAAGGTCATCAACTTGTTAGAATACTCCTGATAAAAGGTAGAGTCCTTTTGGGTTACCCTCAGAACCCAGAAAAACATTCAGAGTCAAATAGAGGAAAGGTTATTTAGTTAATTAATTTATAGAGAATAAATTAATTGGAAACTAAAACAATAATAACAATTTAATTGGTAAATTAATCTAGTATTAATTTGGAACCAATTAAAGGGACTGGATTGTAATTGATTAAAGATATAATAAATGGAACAAGTCCAGGGGGTGCGGCCACCAAAAGGCTCCTAAGTTTGAAACCCTAGAAGCCCTTGCACTATAAATAGAGGCCTTAGGGTGACACCCTAAGGCATCCCAAACCCTTTGAGCCACCAACTCCCTTCCTCCCTCCTCCCTCTGCGAAAACTCTTCCCTATCTAGGGTTAGAGTTATTTTCTCTTGATCTGCCTGGTTTGCTGGTTGTCTCTGGGTACAAGCCACTAGAGGGATTCGTATTTTGGATCCTGATCATCCCTACAATCGTAGCCCTGACTAGATCACAAATGCAACGACTTCTTGAGGTACATTCTTTAAGTTTTAAAGGTGCTATGATCTGCTATGAACTAATTTGATCCTGAACTATGTTCATGGAATTTATGTGGTTGGATCTTATTTGTCTTCTGTTGCATGTGTTAATTGTGTTATGTGATCAAATCCCAACAGTGGTATCAGAGCCTCTGTTCATAAGATATTATCACTTTGATCTTAAACTGTTGAATATGTTTTCATGTTTGATGTTAAAATTGGTTTTGTCATAGGATTATGTTAGAAATTCTGGTTTTAATTATGATATAATCTTAAGATGCATGTTAGAAACTTGAATGTTCTTGTTTATGCATGATAAAATCGACACCCACAGGTTATTTATGCCTCCCTGATTAATTTCGACATATGTTAGGGTTTAGAAGGGTTTTCTGTGCCTCCTTGTGTGTCCATCGAAATTGCTAGGGTTTAGGGAAGGGTTATTATGCCTCCTCTTGTGTTTGGCGGCTAGGGTTACCGCCCTAGCCTTGCCTTGCAAGTTTCCTAACTTGCTATGCTGCCTTATATGCCTATTGCCTTTATATGATTATTCAATAGGATATTATTGTTTGTTTAATTAATTATTAAATTAATTTTAATTGAATTAATTAAATGGAATATTTTAAAATGTTTAAAATACACACATATATATATATATATATATATATATATATATATATATATATATATATATATATATATATATATATATATATATATATATATATATATATATATATATATATATATATATATATATATATATATATATATATATATGCCAAAGAACTTGTAGTTCAGCGGCACCGGAGTATGCCCGGTCTCCTTGAGGTCTTGGGTTCAAATCCCACTAGGGGATTAGGTGGATTATGTGGTTTAGATTAGGATATAGTATAGATGTATTATTTGCCGGTTCAAAAAAAGTATATATATATATATATATATATATATATATATATATATATATATATATATATATATATATATATATATATATATATATATATATATATATATATATATATATATATGAGAATTAATTAAAATAAAAACATTGGTCAAACCATGACTAGGCTCACCCACAAAATCGTGTATGGGTTAGAAGGAAGGTTCTTATGAACCTAAATGGGGTTGGTTATTAAGTGGCATTCACTGCCCACCACCCTCACCGCCCAGCACCCTTTTCATGTAAAGTTACCGAAAGGGTTTTATAGGGCAATGTTTCTCTCTCTAAGTGAAAATATTAACTTAAAAGTATTAAAACAAAAACCTGTTTTAATTATACATAAAATGTGAACTATGTGCTATCCATGAGAAATGCACATTCTCTCTATGATCTGCTGACGGAGCTGTGTGGTTAACCGGCACATTAGTTAGGGTCATAGTTGGGGATGATGCGACACTCGCGATTCTCAAGCATATCTTGAACCGGGCATCGTGCATGTTCTGTATGGTCTATTCACCATCTGATTCACGATCCACATCATCCCTATCATGAATTCTGAGATGAGCACAAACGAGATTAACATGCCATTGAACTGATATCAATGAATCTCACAAATCTAGGATTTTCATGGTTAATGAAATTGACAAAAATTCTTGTCTACCTTGATGACCATTGTGATGTGATTACGGCATCCCTCTTCACGTTACAACTGATTAACTAAAATTCTGTTTTATAGATGTCTGCCAATAACAATAACATCAACTCTGGTCCGACTCCGACTCCTCCTCCACCACCTCCTCCGGCACCAACCAACATCTCTCTTCTTTCCGTCCTCTCGAGGGAAAAGCTTACGAGTCCAAACTATCTTGACTGGATCCAGGCTCTAAGGATTGCTTTGAGGTTTAAGGGCAAAGAGTATATACTTGACACTGATCTCCCAGATGTAGTTGACAGTGCTGCTGCTGAAGAAATAGCTGCTTATGATAAGTATTATGATGACTCGACTAACGTTTCCTGCTTGATGTTGGCGACCATGACCTCAAAACTCCAAAATGGTTTTAAGAATGCATGTGCATATGACATCAACCTGTAGCTCAAGGAAATGTTCCAAGAGCAAGCCGGGCAAGAACGATTTGAGATCGTCAAGTCCCTTATTTCCTGTAAACTGCAAGATGGAGCATTTGTATGTACTCACGTTCAGAAAATGAAGTCGTACATTGACAGGCTAGAAAGTCTTGGTGTCTAGCTACCTAAGGAGTTAGCCATTGACATGGTTCTTAACTCGCTTTCTGGTTCATATCAACAGTTCATCAAGAACGATAATATGAACAATGTAGACAAGACCATGATGGAGTTACACGGGATGCTGAAGACTGCTGAGGCCAGCATGAAGCAGGCTCGTGGCACTAACTCCCTTGCTCCCGTCCTAGCCACTCCTCACAGTAATGGCAAACGGAAGAGAAGTTCTCATCCCAGTGGAAAGGGAAAAGCCAAGGACAACCAAGGCTTTAAGAGAAAGGCTAATTCCGACATTGCCTTACCAGTGACCCGAAAGAGGCTATATGCTTTTACTGCCAGCAGAAGGGACACTGGAAACGTAGCTGCCCAAAGTACTTAGAGGACCTAAAGAACAACAGGGTCAAAGAGTCTGGCACCTCATGTATATTCATGATCGAGTTGTACAGTACTATGACTTCTAATTCTTGGGTCCTTGATATAGGATGTGGTACTCACATCTATGCTGATATGCAGGGACTAAAGGAAAGTAGGAAGCTGCAGTAGGGGGAGCTCAACCTGATCATGGGAAACAGACAGACAGCTATTGTTACAAGGATCGGGAATTATGAGTTGATGCTAGATAGTAATAGTTCTATTAGGTTATTAAATTGTTGCTACTCGCCAGAAATGGCTCGAAACATCATTTCATTTTATGCTTTGTTTAAGGATGGTTTAAAGTTTTATTTTCCTAATGACAATGGTAACATTTTGGTTTATAAAAATAATTGTTCTTGTTTTAAAGCTAGTCCTTGTAATGGCATATATGAAAGTGTTGTTTTGTGTTGGTAGAAATGATAATATAGCAATGTTGATTCTGACGAGAATGTTCTCGATAAATCACGTCTATGGCACTATCGTCTTGGTCATATAAACAAGAATCGCATCGCCAAGCTCCAGTAGGAAGAAATCTTGGAATCATTCGACCTGAAGTCGAATGATGTATGCGAGTCTTGCTTACTTGGCAAAATGACCAAATCACCATTCACAGGAAGCTGTGAAATAGGCAATGTTGGAACTAATCCACACATATGTCTGTGGACCGTTCAGATCCGCCACTAGACAAGGTGATCACTACTTTGTGACATTTACTAATGATATTAGTAGATATAGTTATGTTTATCTGATTAAACATAAGTCAGGAACCTTTGAAGTGTTCAAAGAATTTCAAAACGAAGTAGAAAATATATTGGGCAAGAAGATTAAGATAAGTCGTTCCGATAGAGGCGGAGAATATCTTAGTGAGGAATTCTTTGATCATCTTAGGGAATGTGGAATAGTTTTACAATTCTCTCCTCCAAGAACACTACAGCACAATGGTGTGTATGAAAGGAGAAATCAAACACTATTAGACATGGTTCGATCTATGATGATTCGTGCTACACTTCCAATAAGTTTATGGGGTCATGCCTTATATACTGCAGCTCATATCTTAAACCTAATTCCAACTAAGAAGGTTACTAAAACACCCTCTGAAGTGTGGAGTGGGGAACTTCCCTCATTGGCACATATAAAAGTATGGGGTTGTGAAGTCTTATTTCTGGGCGAAGCTCATGACAAACTTGAACCCAGAGCAGAGAAGTATTATTTCGTCGGTTACCTGCAAAGGTCCTTTGGGTACTTGTTTTAGAAGCCTTCCGAGAACAAAGTGTTTGTTGCTCGAAGAGGAGTGTTTCTGGAAAGAGACCTCATATCTAAAGAAGCTAGTAGGAGCAAAATAGATCTTGAAGAAATTCAAGAGTCAGCTGATGATGAACCTATAATTGACACTGGTACTCAAGCCGAGGATTTACATGCCTAGGTCGTTATGCGATAAAAAATAGTAAAATAAACCTCACAGACTAACTAGTATAGTAGTAGCAAGGGTCGATCCGCGGGCGTTTGGTGGTCAATATAGAACGACAGAATAACAACTGTAGTGTCACGCTACTGAAGGGTTTTTAAGCAATCAATGAACAAACCAATTCCTAAGTTCACATGCAACCCTAGAAAGATCTATGTTTTCTTCTATGAAGATATAAACTAAAAACCTAAGGCCAACATTTATTTCTAAAGATCAAATGAGAATTAACCAACCTTTTGATATTGTTCTTGAAGCTAGCAGCAAACAGATCCAGCCTCAAATGCAAGTCACATCCAAGCAATGGAGAAGAGAGTCCAGCAGAGTATCCTGAGTTGAAAATGGCACAGGAAATAAGGGTGCCAGAGGGTTGCTTTTATAGCCTCATAGGGTTACAGCTGAAACCTTAGAGGAGCCTCCAAAGTGGGCAAGCCTGTTGACCACTTGGACCAGATCCCTTAAACCCTAATTAGGGTTTCGCTACCTATGGAGAAGCCTCCATAGTTGGCGCCATTTTTGGCCCCTGGCCATTGGCTTGCCAGTTATTCAACTATTGAATAAATACAAACCAGTCCCTTCACTTATAATTAATGTATTTAATCACTAAATTAAATCCAATTAATTCTAGATTAAATCTCAATTAATTATTATAGTTTCTAATTAATATATTTACACTTAAATATATTAATGAACTATTTATTTATTTCTATTGATTTATTAAACAATTAATAAATCAACCTTTCACTCTACTGAACTCTACACTAAACCTCCATCTATGAGGGCAACCCAAATGGAGTTTGCTTCAATTAACAAGACAAATACAATTATAAGTCATGGCTTAGACACCAAATCCAACAGTCTCCCACTTGAATAAGTCTATGACTTTAATTGTCCATTTACCTTTTGATTAATACCAGTTTTCCAGAAACTGTTCCTGAACTCTGACCCAGTCAGTTCTGTCCAAAGATAAGTGATCAGATGATCCTCTGTCCAACAAGATATTTTCAGACTCAAGACATGGATTAATATCAATCTTGGTCTGATACTCTGTTTCTCGTTTTCCGATTTGCATATGACTTTTGAGACTACTAATTAAACACATCAATTTAGTCCCGATTGGCCAACACTTTCAGTCAACTTCAAAATCACCGAGAGGCCTACAAATATCTGTTTCCCGATCGGGTCAGGGGACGGATAAGTTTCGAATTATATGTCCATACCTTTTACCAGTCAGAATACTCACAACAATGCGTTTTATAACACCGAGTTACCGGCGCGTTTTTCGCATTATCAATGAGAAACTGTCTCGCATATTACAGATCATATCTCTCTACTTAAAGATCAAAGGATATTATCGTCTTAACATTGCTCGTGATGTAATCCATGAAGCAATCTATTAAGCGCGGGTTTATCCAATACTCAAATATCTATTTTCTAAGTACTCATGAATGTTGTAGCAGTCTTACTGCAATGTCTAACTTGTTAGACAATCTACAACCGATTCATGACAGTCTTCGTTCATACTTACTCCCTAACAGTATGATCGACTGTGGAAATTTAAATAATCTAATTACTTAGGAAGTTAAACATGCAAATAAAGAAACACAATAATAAACAATTGACAAAGACAGTAACAATACTCATTTATAAATCTCCATTATAAAATCACCAAGTCAATTACATTTATATTGTTACAAGTTTCAAATCTATTTAATTACTAAAACTAATATCATCTTTCAGTCCAATGCTCCAAGCATGCTGATTGTGCTTGATCCTGCTCAATGCCTTAGTCAAAGGGTCTGCAGGATTGTCTTCTGATGATACTCTCTTAACCAGTAAGTGACCTTCTTCTACGCGATGTCGAATGTAATGGTACTTTCTGTCGATATGCCTGGACTTTCCATGATCTCGCGGTTCTTTTGTCAAAGCGACTGTTCCTTCATTATCGCAGAACAGTTCCATCGGCTCCTGAATGCTCGGGTCAACTCCAAGGTCACTGATAAAGTTTTTCACCCAAGCCGCTTCCTTAGACGCTTTGCTCGCTGCAATGTACTCTGATTCGTACGTTGAATCAGCCACCGTTTCTTGCTTGGAACTTTTCCAAGTGACCGTTCCACTGTTCAAAAGAAATACCCAGCCCGACTGGGACCGACCATTGTCCCTATCTGTCTAGAAGCTGGCATCTGTATATCCACTCACTTTCAAGTCATCACTACCACCAAGGACTAATACCATATTCTTTGTCCTTCGCAGATACTTGAGTATGTTCTTAACCGCAATCCAGTGTGCCTTTCCAGGATTACCCTGGTACCGACTAACCATGCTCAATGCAAAGGATATGTCGGGATGAGTACATGTCATAGCATACATGATCGACCCTACTGCCAAAGCATAAGGTACCCGACTCATCTCAGCTATTTCCTCATCGTTACTCGGACTTTGAGTCTTACTCAAATTGGCTTTACTCTGGATTGGTAGCTCTCCCTTTTTGGAATTTTCCATGTTAAACCTTTTTAACACCTTTTCCAAATATGTACACTGGCTTAGACCTATTAATTTTCTCTTTCTATCTCTCAGTATTCTTATCCCGAGAATATAAGCAGCTTCTCCAAGGTCTTTCATGGCGAAACACTTCCCAAGCCAAGCCTTGACATCTTGCAAGGTTGAAATGTCGTTTCCTATGAGCAGTATGTCATCAACATACAACACTAGAAACGTGACTATACTCCCACTAGCCTTGACATATACACAGGACTCATATTCACTCCTAGAGAAACCAAACTCTTTGACTTTCTCAAGGAAGCAAAGATTCCAGCTGCGAGATGCTTGTTTTAATCCATGGATTGATCTCTCAAGCTTATGTTGTCGCCAAATATTCTAAGTAAGTGTAGAAAGAAAAGCTGCAGAAAGTAAAGGTCCGAAACTGAAGGTTTCGGAGGGACAAGTCCTAAGACTTGAGATGTACAAGTCTGGAGACTTGATATGGATGCGGAATTATAATGAAGAAGTAGTACTTAGAATAGATCTTAATAGCTCAACAATAAATAATATGGATTAACAATGATATAACTTGCAAATAGAAAGACTGAAAGTTAAAGGTGCTAGAAAAGTAAGGACAGTAAGAAATGCAGATGAGAATTGATGGAATGAGAGATTATATTGATAAATATGAAAGTGTTACATAAAGTCTCTCAAACTCATGAGGACTGAAGATGGACTTGGTCTCCCTTTTATAGACTAAGGGAGGACCTTCGGATAATAACCTATGGACTGAAAAGGAGACAACACATCTCTCTTCAGTCAGATAAGAAAGAGTGAATCTAATATAATAATACAATGTCAGACTAGGGTGGCTTGTTTATAATATAATAGTATTATAAGTACACCAGACATGCTTCTAGGGGGCCACGCCTGATCTAGTCTAATCATGTCCTATACGTTGGAGTGCTTATCCTTTGCCTTATCTTCCTGATCTTCAGTCTTCTTTGATGAATGGTTAAGTATGACATTTCCTTTGATCTGTTGATATTGATAATCCGAAATCCTGAGAGGATTTCGGAGTCTTGGCAGTTCTGAATCAGAGTATCTTGGAAATGTGGTTGGTTATGTGTTGATCTTCTGAGTGTGTTCGGAGTGTAATCTTCCGAACTCATTCTTCTGGGAGAAGCTTTTTCTGATCTTGAGATTCTTCGGAGTTCCGAAATCCAAGACTGGATTTCGGATGATTACAATGTTATCAGAACACAACTTATCCGAGATGTTAGTTATGAATATACAACATACATAAATGTAACCATTCGTTCATTCATTAAAGCATTCATATAATAGTAATAGCATTCCATCAAAATAAGAAGTTTGACATTACAATCATAGTATATCAAACTACGAGATGGTCAACGAGTTAACTTTTAGCACTAACAATTCCCCCTTCGGTGACCAGCCGAGGAGTTTGATTCAGCATCTTCAAACTTTGTCATTTACGCCTTGTCTTGCAGCATACAACCAGAATTTTCTGATCTCCAGTAGCCATTGCATTCTGAGAAGCATTTCTTTCTTAGCTTTAGGGTCTGATGAGGTTGATTTCTGCACAGCCTTGATGTACTCCTTCAGCATTCCATTAGAGACTCTTCTGATTTGATCAGTACGAAGAAAAAGGAAGGATCCTTTTTCTGCAGGATTCTTGTATACCAATCCGAGTACTGGATCGAAGGTGGCACCTCTTTTCCAGTTGATTCGGTTGTCTGGCATAGATAAATCAGGTTTGTGTATGAATTGCTTATCTGGATGATTCTTGATGAGTTTGTACATTTCTGCATCATTAAATCATAATTCTTCTACGAGGCCATGTAGAAATCTTCTGGCTGCAACATAGGCTTCTCTGCCATCTTGTTTTTCTTTGTGAGACAGCTTTACAGCAATTATGAAGATGTCTGCTGGGTTCATTTTCCGGAAGTCGGCTTCTGTTATCAGAATCGTTTTGGCGTAGTTGTTATTTATGAGCAGCTCATATTCGAAGAATTCTGATTTCTGAAACTTTCTTCTTTTGACACTTCGAACAGCTGTTATGACTTCGTCTGACCACGTATCATCTTGAGGTTTGGTCCATGTCTTGAAGAATTGCTGATTTTTGTAGAAAGCTGCTAGTTCTTTGTTGACTCCTGATTCTATAGTGAAATTGAGAGTGTACGTATACTTTTCTCCGTTTGGAGTCAACGGTATGTCCCAGTTGTGGTTGGACGTGGGGGAGGATTGTATGACATGAAGGGTTTGAAATCAAAGTCAGTCAATGGTCGGAATTTACGGATGTTTGAAAAGATGGATCTGCTGGGACTAGTTGGATCAGCTTGGTTTGGGTCAGGTTCTGACTCAATACTAAAGTCTTCAGCATGTTCATGAGCTTGGGAATCGAAGAACTTTGATTGCTTTTCCTTGACCTCTGGGGGATCAGATTCCTTGATCGGCAAGTATACGAAGATCTCGTCGTCTTCTGATGGATCTTTATTTGTTGGAGTTTGAATTTTTGGAGGAGAGAGATGAGGTGTAGATTCAACTATCAGAGTTTTTGTTGGAGATTCTTTTGTAGTTCTTTCGAAATCTCGTTCTGAGTTGTTTCCTCCTCTGTTGACTTTTTCTCAGCAGATAGATATTCAGATTCTTCATTGCTGACTCGTGTGTGTTCCTAATTGATTCTTTCTTCGTGGTTCTCCTGATGTTGATCTCCTGTTGTGTCTTCCATGGTTTCTTCTTTATCTTCTTTGGTCCCACTTGGACCAACGTTTGTATCTATTTCCATGTCGTCGGTCGGAGTTTTTGTTGACTTATCATCCGCCTCTCCCCCTCCTGGGGCACCTGCAAGAATTGAAGGGGCACAGGCAGGCGGGCCAGAATGGAGTCGAGTTTTCTAGAGACATTGTCAACTTCCTTCTTAATACAATCGGGAAGTGGTGTAACTGCAATTGTTTGGAGTTATTCCATAATGGAGTCGAGTTTGCTCAATAGGAATCAAAAGGTGGTCGAAAATAAAAGAGTTTTCTTAAGATTTGAAAAGAGGATTCAGAAGTAAGAAACTTCTGAGAGAGTATAAAAAGGGTTCAGAAGTAAGAAACTTCTGAGAGATGGTCCAGAAGTAAGAAACTTCTGAAAAATTAGAGAGAGGGGATTCAGAAGCGGGAGAATTCTGAAAATCAGAAAGAGGGGGTTGAAAGAGGGGGTTCAGAAGTAAGATACTTCTGAAAATCAGAAAGAGGGGGTTCAGAAGTAAGATACTTCTGAAAATCAGAAAGATGGGGGGGGGGGGGGAGAGGGAGGTACCGTTTTGCCTTTTCGTTGCTTCTTTTTAGGTGGTTGTTTGGATGGTGAGGACTCGGAAGCTTTCTTTTTTAGTTTCTTGGGGGCCTCATATTGTTTGAGAGAGTGAGGTGGATAATCAGGTACTCCTTCTGTAGAAGTGAGATGGAAAAAGACAGCAGGTTCTGTCTGATCGGCCAAGTTCAGAAGGGCTGCAGGCAGTCTATAGATTTTGCCAAATATAGAGTCTGTTTTTGCAGTATAAGGTTTGGCTTTGGGCATGATCAATTTGTCTTCGTCTGATCGAGGTGTAGGGATTGAGATCTAAAGAGTTTGATATAAGTATTCTATGCACATAGCCCAAAAGCGTGCTTGTTGAATTTGACATTTGGGTTTCTGAGATGTGGATATGTTAGAAATGAAATCGTCAAAAAGAATTGCTGCATGATCGATTTCATGACCGGAGTAGAGGCTTCAAAGAAGTCCCATGAGTCGTTTGTTTAACTGGTCTGTACCGCCCATTTTTCCAGTTAAGCACTTAATGATGTAGTGGATTAGATATTGCCATAAGGGTAAGATGTGTCCTTCAGACATGTGAAACAATTTTGGCAAATCGTACATGTACCCTATATTGTAGATCATGGATTTGAGATTGCCATCGGTTGGTTGGTCAAAGGTGGATTCGTAGTATGGAAGATGCAGTGCTGCAGCAAATATTTTCTTGTCGAGGATGAAGTTTTGACCGTCGTGTAGGGTTATGGTATATCCGTTTGGACATTTGCTGGCGGAGGAGACAATATCTTGAAGTAGAGAGACTGGTATAGCAGGGGGTGGATGGAAGAAGGCTCTAACCAGTTTGTGTCTTGACAGTATGTGAATGAGGACGCGTAGATGTTGCTTGTAAACATTGAGATCTTCTGAAAGGTAGAGATTGGAGAGGGCAACAAGGATTGTGTCGTTGTCGCTCTTTGATTGTGAAGCCATTGACGAGTTATGATGTGAGAGATGAAGAATAATAAAAGTTGTAGATATTTAGGGTTGAGGGATTGGAGATGGCGGCGAGAGGGGGTTATAATGATAGAGAGGAAAATTTGGAAGAGATGAAAGAGTGGGCGAGATTAGAAGAAGAGGGAACGGTTATAACAATTTTGAAATTGTGTAAGAAACCGTCGGGTAAGAGAATGAAGGGACGTGTGAACAGTTATGTCAGAAAAGTGTGTGCTTGGCATTTAATGCTAAGAAATGATGAAAAAGGATGGTCCATTAAAGGACGGACATGTGTGACAGACAGAATATCCATTGGAGAAATATCGATCATGTGGTTTTTAATTATTGGATATTAAATGTTTTACGTATTAAATTTACATTCTCACATTAAATATGTCGTGGTGAGGTGTCTAAGGTACGGATTGGTGTAACTGTGGTGGTTCTGACTTGTTCAGAGGGTGAGTAATTCTGAGTGGAATTTCGAACCAGTAGGATTGGATTTCTGAGGTAGAGTGAACATCTAAAATTGTGTTTCGAGAAGGGTTTCAGAGTGGAAGAGTTGGAGAGGGGGAGTTCTGAGTGAGGGTAGGGATATAGGGGTTCTGAGATACGAGAATGAGTCAGAAGGGTTGATTCAGAAAGAAATAGTGGGGTTCTGAAGTTGGAGGTTCGAAAAAAAAGGGGGGGTTGTTTTTCTTGGACTACGGATCAGAAGTGATATAAGTGTGAAAGTTCTGATTATAGTGTGGGGAGGAAAGCTCGGAAGCTGTTTTCTGAGAATGGTAGTTTAATGGATAACTTAGGAGTTGTCATGTCATTCTTGTAGAGATAATCAATGGCACAGACTGTTTAGGTTAAGTAGTCAAATCATGTAGCGCATCTCTATATTACTGATCTCGAAGCGGTGAGGTGTCGTGAAGTGACGAAGGGGAAGTGGTAATAAAAGGGGATTTGCTGTGAAACGAAGAAATCACACAAGAGAAGTTTTGAGGACTAATATGGCTTCAAGACGTCCATTTAACAGTGATGAGAAGGTAGAGGTTAGGATGCAAGATGGTGAGTTTGCTGGAGCTGTTTATGGTGGGGTGATCAAATCAGTGTGGAATCATCGTTATGAAGTGAAGATGACAACACTGACAGATGGATCCACTGGTGGTCCTTTGAATGTGCATGTGGATTTTGCATATCTTCAACCTGTTCCTCCTAAGGTTTTGGTGGAGTTTAAGCAGTTTGATTTTGTGGAGGTGTGGTACCGTCGAGGGTGGTGGCCGACTACCATTTCGAGGAAAACGCCATTCAATCAGTTCCATATGGTGTTGGTGGATGGGACTCGTTTGTTTGTTGATGAGTCGGAACTGAGAATTCATCAGAGGTATCATCTTGGGGAGACTCCGATGTGGCAATACTATAAGCTCTGATGATTGAAGAAGGCTGTCGTTCTCCTGGTAGTTTATGTGTCTTGTTGTCGGATATTATGTTTGCTTGTATGTCTAGGATTGTGTGAAAATTGCTTTCGTTGTATGTTGTAATGTTTTGAGTGTTATGAAAGAAAGCAAGTTGTGTCGTTTGATTGAGTTTGTGAATGAAATTCAGAACTTTACATTCAGAAAGTGTTTAGGAAGAAGTCGGAGATGAAAAGATTCAGAGAGGAGAAAAGTTTTGTCGTATCTAGAGGGGAGAAATATAGAGAGAGGGAGAGTGAGAGAGTTAGGTGAGGATGTGTCAGTTCTGGGAATGAAGAAAATCTGTATGGAAACAAGAGCGGTTTATCCATTACGCCGTCAAAGTTGCCGAACCGTCTAATCAACCGTTTTAGGCCATGATGCTGATGTGACAAGTGTATTAACTTCCCACTAGGGTCATTATGACCTCTAATTAATTGAATTAGAGAAGGTGAATGGGCATGCTGGTTGCTTATAAAAAGGGGTTTTCGGCTAAATGTTTAACCACTCATATCAAAAGAAAAATTAACTGAAACAGTTTGCTCTCAAAATGGCTCGATTTTTCTTCAACTGCTTTGATGAGGTCGAGGTGAAGCTTGTTCAGGGAGATTTTGCAGGAGGGTTTTATGTGGGAGTAATCATGAAGACGTGGAAGAGACGTTGTGAAGTTCAGCTTAGGTGTCTACCGGACAACACCACTGGGAAGATGATGATTGTGAAGGTCAGGTATGGTGATCTTCGTCCCATCCCACCTACGGTGATCGTGGAATATAAGGTTGGGGATTACGTCGATGCATGGGATTGACAAGGATGGTGGAGTGGTGTCGTTGACAACGTGATCGGTGATGATGTGTATGATGTGGTGCTGTTGGATGGGAAGACTGTGCGCGTGTGTGATTTGTCTGTGCGAATCACACAAAACTTTACGTATGGTAGTCCTCCAAAGTGGCAATACAACAAGCACTAGGGAGGAGGGGATGAAGTTGTAATCTTTTGTTTTTGATGTTTTTTGAGTGTTTTTTTTTGTATTAGAATCTTAAGTCGTATGATTTTGAGATGTTTTTGTTTATGACTTAATGGATTCAGATCTTGTAAGCTCTTTTAATCTTAATGAAAGTATGTTTTTCTTTTATGTGTATGTTGGTAACCCTTAAATAAAAGATGTGACCATTTTATTGTGAGTATATTGAGAAAGATCTTCTGAGACTATAGAAGTTGTGACAATGAGATTAGTCGGAAGTCTTATGGTGCTGAGGGAATAGTCAGAGATTGTTCTGAACTAAGCTTTTGCTGAGTAGATGATAGTCAGAAACTGAATATCATTCTCTAAAGAAATCAGAGTCAGGATTTAACATACCCAATTTGTCCACAAAATTATTGAATTTTGTGGAATCTAAGGCTTTTGTGAAGACATCAGCAAGTTGTTCATCAGTAGGAATGAAGTAGAGTTCGATGTTACCTTCTAAGATCTGATCCTTGATGAAGTGATACCTAAGATCGATGTGCTTCGTCATAGAGTGCTGAATAGGATTATGAGAGATGGCTATGGCACTCTTTGAGTCATAGTAGATCGAAACCTGAAGAAATCGGTAACCATAATCCATGAGCTGAGTCTTCATCCAGAGAACTTGTGAACAGCAGGTAGATGCAGCCACGTATTCTGCTTCTACTGATGACAAGGCGACACAGTTTTGTTTCTTTGAGGACCCTCTGACTAATCTTCCACCTTGAAATTGACAGCCTCCGGAAGTGCTCTTCCGATCCAATTTGCATCCGGCATGGTTCGAATCGGTGAATGCTTGGAGTTTGAAGTTATCTTCGATTGGATACCATAGTCCCATTGCCTTAGTACCTTTGAGATATTTGAAAATTTGCTTTACGGCTGTCAGATGTGACATTTTCGGAGCTGCTTGATATCTGGCACACAGGCAGGTTGAAAACATGATGTCAGGTCTACTTGCGGTTAAGTACAAGAGTGAACCTATCATTCCTCGATACAACTTATGATCTACTGGTTCGCCATCGGAGTCTGCAAAGATTTTATGGTTGGTGGATATCGGAACTTTGGCAGTAGAACAATTTTCAAGGGAAAATTTCTTCAGAAGTTCATTTGTATACTTTTATTGATGAATGAAAATTCCTCTTTTGGTTTGTTTGATTTGTAGGCCTAGGAAGAAATTTATTTCTCTGTTCATGCTCATGTGAAATTTGTCTGTCATCACTTTTGCAAATTCATCAACCATTGCTTGATTAGTTGATTCGAAAATGATATCATCTACATAGACTTGTACGATCATGATGTGATTTTGATGTGATCGAACAAAGAATGTAGGATCAATGATTCCTCTTCTGTATCCGGATGATACTAGAAAGTTGGATAATGTTTCATACCAAGCTCTGGGTGATTCTTTTAGACCGTATACGGCCTTATTCAGATGATACACATGGTTGGGTCGAGATAGATCTTCAAAACCAGGAGGTTGCTGAAGATAAACTGTTTCTTGTAGATCACCTTGAAGAAATGCACTTTTCACATCCATTTGATGTACAATAATGTTTTTATGTGCAGCATAGACTAGAAAGATTCGAATGGCTTCTAGTCTAGCTACCGGTGCATATGTTTCATCATAGTCAAGTCCTTCGATCTGACTCTACCCTTTTGCCACTAATCTGGCTTTGTTTCTGACTACTGTTCCCATGTCATCTAGTTTGTTTCGGAAGACCCATCTAGTACCTATGACTCTGTGATTTGATGGTCTCGGAACAAGATCCCAGACATTGTTTCTTTTAAATTCTGACAGTTCTTCTTGCATGGCTTTGATCCAATCGTCGTCGTCTAGAGCATATAGAACTGTTTTTGGCTCCACTTTGCTGATGTATGCAGCATAATGGCATTCATCCTGAATTGATTTCTTTGACCTTGTCTGAACTTTGGAGGAGGGATCTCCGATGATTTGGTTCGGAGGATGAGTCCGAGTCCATTTATGTAATCTTGGAAGAAGAGCTGGGTCAGAAATAGGAGGAGAAACATCTTGAATGAAGTTGGTGTCTTCAGGAGATATGTTTTGGTTTTGTGATTCTTCAGTTGATGCATTTTCATCAGCTTCAAAGATAAAGACTGGAGGATTATCACGTGCAGTATTAATTAGGATATCCTCTGATGGGACATTTGCTGACAAAGTATCTTCTGAGGGTTGATGGTCCCCCTCGGATTGAGGTATCCCATCAACATGAGTAGGGAGTCTAGACTCCCCCTCAGAGGTTGCTGGGGGTGAGGGATCCTTCTGAGTTTGATGATTCGGGAAAAGGAGCGACAGCTCCCTCTCAACTGTTGAAGAGTTGATCGGAGGGTTTGTTTGATTGTCAGATGTCGTGGGTTCTGATGATGTGGAAGGTTCTGATGCCGAGATGATTTGCTAAATTGCATCAGGAGAGTGGATAACTTTAGCATCTTTTGCAGTTACTGTTGAGATCATTTGTGATGAAGTGCTCATATATCCGAAGTCCTACCCATAAGAAACCCCGAAGTGAATAAACAAGAGGAGACACCGAAGTCTAAAGACTTCGAAGTGCTATGCATAAAAGATCCGAAGACTTCACAGCCTGTCCTCTTGTCTTTTGTGTGCACGCATATAGTACAATATGTGTTGCATGAATCTTCTATCCTATTGGCTAGTACACTGATAGGATATTCTCTGTAAAAAGTGTACTATTGGTATCACTGATTCAGTATAAATATCAGTGATACCATACCGTGTCAAATGAGAGATTACAATATTAGTTTACGAGAATTGTATATCTCCAAGATAGAAAACCCAACTGTAAAACCAAAGTTCTAATCGAATAATTCGGCACATGTTATTCATATCTTATTGTTTAATTAAGCTCTGTTGCATTATCATTGTGTGATTGATTGTGTAATTGATTCCATATCTATATTAGTTCATCTATTCTCATATTTCAACTCCCAACAAGTGGTATCAGAGCAAGTCAGCTCAAAAACCTGTTGATAGAGTTCGAATTCGTTTGGTTCAGCTCTAAATCTGAAACGATTCTCAGATTTAGTCTTCCGCAACTGTTGCAAATATCTACCACCCGTTTTTACTGAAAAGATCCTGTTGAAATACATCAAGATGACTGATTCCACAGCAACTTATGCCAATATGCTTAACTATGCAAACCTCATCGGTTCAGCAACGAAGGCCCCTGTTCTAGTAACTTCTTACTATGATTATTGGGCTGGTCGAATGAAGGATTACCTTATAGGACTGGACAAAGATCTATGGAGGTCTGTGACGGAAGGTCCACACACAGACATTGCTGGTCGATTCGTTGTTCCTGACGGAGAAGAAGCTATTGTTCTTAATGCTGCAGATATGAAGAAGCTTGAAAACGACGAGAGGGCCATGCGCGAACTGAGAAGTGGCTTGGGTCCCGATGTCAGCCACCACATTGCTGATGCAAAATCTGCAAAAGAGATGTGGGACAATCTCGAACTTCGTTTCGGAGGAGATAAAATCCTTCATACTAGCAAAGTTCAAGAAATCCTTGCAGACTTCGGGAACTTTAAGCAAGAAGAAAATGAGTCCTTAGAAGCCTGTTATGAACGTTTGAGCAACATGATTTACACACTCGATAAGTATGGGGAAACAAGAAGCCAACAAGAGATAAATATCAAATTTCTCTACAGTCTTCGCAAGGAATGGAGACCAATCATGCTCATGGTCAAATCCTATGAGAATATTGAGAAATACAAGCTGGCTGCCCTATACAATCTATTAAAATCACATGAACCCGATGTGGTAGGTCGAAGAAGTGAAATGGCTAGTTCTGGACCACTAGCTCTCGTGTCAAAAGAAGAGGAAGAATCAAGTGATGAAGACATTGCTGCCTACATGGTAGATGATAATGGAGATACTGTTGCTCTCTATGCCGCCAACAATCGAAGATTCAAGAAACCATTCTTCAAAAACAACTCTGGAAAGCCATTTGTGAAAAACTTTAACAAATCAAACTTCAACTCCAAGCCCCAAACCTGAAATGTACACTCCAAAGGAGGATAACTTGAAACTGTCAACCCCGAAGCCATCTGAAAAACCGGCTTCAGAGTTATCCAAAGAGAAGTCCAAAGAGAAGAAAATCTCAGGTGATTTTGGTTATGATTGCAATTATTGTCATGGCAAGAATCATTTTGCAAAAGACTGCATGCTTCGGAAGCAAAACGAAAAGAAACCACAAGTAAAGGACGAAGCCTATTACGCAAGAAAAATGGAGGAAGTTAGAGTAAGGACCAAAGACCTAGCCTTAATGGCTGCTGATGATCGTCAAGGATCATATCAAGTTTGGTCTTCGGATTCAGATGATGACGAAGTGAGAAAGCCATCTCATAGTGCGTTCATGGCCTATGATGTCGATAAGAGCTTTCTACAAGACACTTCGGAAAAGTTGAATGAAGAGAAACTGATGAAGATTGAAGCGACTGCAGGTCTTGGCTTTGTGACTTCGGAGGGACTGAAAATAACTGCTGCTAATACTCCGAAGACTTGGTTTGAAGACTCTTCTGATGATGATGAGGAAGTGTGCTTGATGGCAAATGACAACCGTTTGACAATCCCAGAACAGGTATCAAAACTTCTTTCATCTTTTAAAATTCCTACTTCTCAATCTGCTCCCATTATAAGTGAAATAACTCGTGATTGTTCTGTCATGCATAAATTACTCATTGATGCTAAAAATAGGGAAATACTCAGTGAGCAGGAGCTTCTAAGCTTAAGGGGGAGAGTAGAGAACCTGAAGCTAGCATTAGAGAAATCTAATCTTAGAATCTCCTTGTTAGAAGAAAATAGAGAAAATTTTTTAAACAATCATGATGTAATCTTAAGACAGAGAAACATATTTTGTGAAACAGCCAAACGATTATATGCGCATATTACAAGAATTTATCATTCAGCCGATTTTTGTAATGTCCAGCATAGACAACTATTGCCTTTTATTGAGTTTAAATTACAGGAAGTCGATAGTATATCTTATGAATGCGAATCTATAGTATCAGGCTCCGAAGTTACTAATCCATCATATAAACATGGCCTGATATCTGTGGAAAGACATCTAACTGCTGATAAATTGTTGAAAATATTGCCTCAAGAAATTCCAATCCTAAATAAGGCTGTACCTCAAATTGAAACAGAGGAAAAAGAAATTGCCAATAACTTGTCTGAAAAGGATTCTGAAAGTGACTCGGACATGGAGGAGATTGATTGTTCCTCTTTGATTTTGTTAAAGTCATCCTCCATATCCGAATCGACCTCCGAAGACATCTCACAAATGTCTTCGGTGGACAAAGGAAAAACAAAAATGAATTGTGAATCAAAAATTCTTGAAACCAAAGAAACTTCAAATTTTAAACTTCAAATCACAGATGAATCTGTCTCTTACGATCAATATCTCAAGGATAATTCAAAAAGGCTAGTCCATTTGGCATGTATCTATCCTAAGGTTTCTTACTTCAAAAACTCAATTTTTGTAAAACCCGGTGGATTATCCTTAATTGATAATGAATTGCAAAAACTTCTTGAAAAGGATAACTCCACAGTTACAAATGAAGGGTTTTTCTCATCATCCAAAATGGTCGAGAATGAAATGAATGAGAAAATGGAAGTAAAAATAAATATAAGGAAACAAGAACTATACGGCCACAACGTATATAATCGTCTTTGTTTTGAAAAGGAGAAAGTACCCGAAAACATGTCACACTTACTAAATCTCAAGAACGACGATCACATTTACATTAATCGAAACTACAAACAAATTCAGGTTGTGCAAAAACCCACAGTTCCGAAGATGGATGTATTGGAATTAATGGAATCTTGTGAATGTGTCCCTTTTTCACATAATCCTGAAAATGAAATTTCAAAATCAAAAGTTTCAACAAACAAAACTGCACAACAAGTTCTACAAAAACCAAAATCAGCAGTGGTGACTTCAAAACCAACTCAAAAACCCACTGTTGTTAATTCAAAAACCAAGCAAACCCTTAATCTTGTGAAAAGAAAAACTCCTTTTAGAGATTCGAAACAAAATGAAGCAATTGCTTCCACTTCTGGTACAAAGCTTGTTTGCTCAAAAATCTCAGAAGTTAAAAATCAAAATGAAAAACCAACCTTTACACCAACGAAACCTAACTTTCCAAATCCTAAATTTCGAAAACCGACGAAGAAAACATTTTCAAAAGGAAACAATCTGATAGATACATTCCACAAATGGCTAGACAACAATTTGGAAATGTTCAAGGATAAGGATCTCTCATTAAATGACTTTAAATTGGCATACGAAGAGTATCTTTGTACCTCTACGTTGTGTAGCTCAATTTCAACAAAGTCATAAATGGAAATACCAAAACAAATTTGGAAAAGAAATTATCTTAAAGAAAACTTAACTGCAAAAACAAAAACCTCAAAATCTTCAAAATCCTCCAAATCAAAAAATTCCATTCAAAAATGGGTTCCGAAGTCTGTCACTCTGTCAGTCACTTCGGACTCATTAATTTTAACTACAAACTCTTCTGGCTCCTGCTCAAACACTTCGGAATCATGCTCATTACATGAGGCTTCGGAGAATTTGATTAATTTAAATGCAAATGAAATCTCTGAAGAGGCCGTAGAAAAATGGATTCAAGAATCCTTTGATTAATTGATTGCAGGTTATGTCTGATGAGCGGTATGATTCAAAATGGTACATGGACAGTGGCTGCTCAAGACATATGACGGGGAGGAAGGAATATCTCAGGGATTACAGGAATTTAGATGATGCTGGAAACGTACGCTTTGGTAATAATGAAACATGTCTAATTCGGGGATATGGAAAAATAACAAATGGCCAATTCACTATCAACCGAGTGGCATTTGTTGAAGGATTAAAACATAATCTTGTGAGTATATCTCAATTGGTGGTTGGAACGGGAAACGCTGTAACTTTCAACAACCAAGGGAGTGTAATCACCAAAGAAGCAACAAACGAAGTCTTACTGAAATCAGAAAGGAAGGGATCTATGTTTCCCTTAAATCTAAAGCCAGTAACCGGTGGGCAATCTCTATGTCTTCTCTCCAAAGCCAACTCCGATGTCAGCTGGCTATGGCACCGAAGACTCGCCCATCTGAACTTCAAAGATTTGAACAAGTTGGTGGCCATGGATTTGGTCGAGGTATGCCAGCTCTCAAATTTGACAATGATTCCCTCTGCTCTGCTTGTGAACATGGCAAGTAGACAAAACAAAGACATCCTACAGTGATCAACCCCAAAATCACCGAACCTCTTTCTGTTCTATACATAGATTTGTGTGGACCATCTGCAATAGAATCAATAGGAAAGAAGAAGTACATTCTGGTTATCATTGATGACTATTCAAGGTTTACTTGGGTGTTGTTCCTCCGAAACAAATCCGATGCAGCTGAAGAAATCATCAACTTTATAAAGAAAATGGAATTGATGCTCAACAAGAAAGTCCGAACTTTGCACAGTGACAATGGTTCGGAGTTCAAAAATTAGACTCTTGATGGATTCTTGAAAACAAAGGGGATTAACCACAATTTCTCAGCACCTTACACTCCTCAACAAAACGGTGTTGTAGAAAGAAGAAATCGCTCTTTGTGTGAAGCTGCAAGAACAATGCTCAACTTTGCAAATTTGCCCATGTACTTCTGGGCCGAAGCAATTTCTACTGCATGCTTTACTCAAAACAGATCCTACATTCAAAAAAGATTCCATATTACACCTTACGAAGTACTCAACCGAAGAAAACCAAATGTCAAATTTCTTCACATCTTTGGTTGTAGGTGTTTTATCTTAAACATGAAGGATCACTTAACCAAGTTCGATGACAAATCAGAAGAAGGCATCTTCCTTGGTTACTCTCAAGACTCAAAAGCCTACAGAGTCATGAACAAGAGAACTCGCAAAATCGAAGAAACCTTTAATCTAAGGTTTGATGACTACTACATCAAGAAGTCTTTACATCCATTTCCGATGTCCTCAATATTTCCAAAGCCGGCTGTAGATGCTGTTCCAATCACAACATTCAACACAGACTTCTCTCTTTTATTTGATCAACCTATGAGAGCTATGGACTCCGAAGTCAGAGCACCAGACAATCATGAGTCTGAACTCTCCAAGCTCACAGACGGACCCGATGACTCATCTACAAGCAGCATACAAAGACCATCTTCTGTTGAGGAAGAATCATCTAACCAAAGTATGGAAAATGTAAGAGTTGAGGGGGAGCCATCAAACCGATGTGCTGGAAATTCAAGGACTAACGGTGAATCAATCAACAGTCCAGGAGGATCCAACACTCTTGTCTCTACTCCCCAGTCAATCTCAAATATCATATCCATGTATCCAACAATCCAGGGGGAGCCAGAGATTGCCACTCCGAATTCAGCCACAACAATCACTTCGGATAAAGATACAACTTCCTCAACATCAACAAACGTCCAGAGGGAGCACATATCAAACTCAACCTCACAAATACACACACCACAAACCAACAAAAATTCGAATAATCACTTGCTAATGGGTGATTTTCCCTCCACTTCGGGATATCCCTCAGACATTGAGGACATCGATGCTGAAGGACCTCCTGATTTTGATCCAAACTATCCTCCTTTGGACAAATAGACGAAAAATCATCCTCCATCACTTATCATCGGTGATGTTCGAGATAAAGTACTGACTCGTGCACAACTTCACCAAAAGCAATTAGATCTCAACAAAAATTCTGAGTTGTGCATGTTCAATGTCTTTATCTCTAAGGTAGAACCTAAGAACGTCAAAGATGCATTTGATCACTCAGACTGGATTGAAGCAATGTAGTTGGAATTAGAAGAATTTGAAAGAAACAAAGTCTGGAGGCTAATTCCAAAACCTGCAAATGCCTCAATTGTCGATCTCAAATGGGTGTACCGTAACAAGCTAGACACCGAAGGCAACGTAGTTCGGAACAAAGCTAGGTTGGTTGTCAAGGGTTACTGTCAACAGGAGGGGATCGATTATGAAGAAACTTTTGCTCCTGTTGCCAGACTCGAATCAGTTCGGATATTTTTTAGCTTATGCTGCACACAAAAATTTTGATGTCTATCAAATGGATGTTAAATGTGCTTTTCTGAATGGTGATCTCGAGGAAACCGTTTTTGTTGAACAACCACCTGGTTTTGAAAGTAAAACTCATCCGAATTATTGTTATGTGCTAGACAAAGCAGTCTATGGTTTAAAACAAGCTCCAAGAGCTTGGTATGAAACCTTGACTAAATTTTTAAAAGAATCAAACTTTAAACCGGGATCAGTGGACCCAACACTTTTTAGAAAGAAAGTTGGATCTCACTTGATGTTAGTCCAAATTTATGGGGATGACATAATCTTTGGATCTACTGACCCCAATTTGTCAAAAGACTTTGAAAAACTGATGAAAAGCAAATTTCAAATGAGTATGATGGGAAAAATAAACTTTTTTCTTGGTTTACAAATCAAACAATCTAAGGAGGGGATATTCATCAATCAACAAAAATATACGAAGAGTCTGCTCGAACGCTTCGGAATGACTAACTGCTCCAAAGCAAAAGTTCCTTTGCCTGCAGGTACAAGGTTAAATCCATCATTGGACAAACCAAAGACCGACATACAGTAATACCGAAGCATGATTGGATCATTGCTCTATCTTACAGCCAGTCGTCCTGACATCATGTTTGCAGTCTGCAATTGTGCAAGGTATCAGGCTGATCCAAGGGAACCTCACTTGGCTGCTATTAAGACAATATTCCGATATCTTCATGGAACTACTGCTTATGGTCTGTGGTATCCAGCAAACTCTGGTTTCTACATTCAAGCATATTCAGACTCCGATCTTGGTGGATGCTCTATTGATCGCAAGAGCACTTCAGGGGGTTGTCAATTCTTAGATGGAAAACTTATCAGTTGGCAATCTAAGAAACAAACTTGTGTCTCTATCTCCACCGCAGAGGCTGAATATGTAGCAGCTGCTGCATGCACTTCGCAGATCATTTGGATTCAAAGTCAATTGAAAGACTATGCCATTAACATGAGAAAAATTCCTTTGTTCTGTGACTCTCAAAGTGCAATTCGTATATGCCACAATCCGGTTCAACATTCCAAGACGAAGCATATAGCTCTTCGCTACCACTTCATCAAAAGTCATGTTGAGGAGGGGATTATTGTGGTGCACTTTGTTCACACTACAGAACAATTGGCAGATATCTTCACAAAGGCTCTAAATGAAGAAGCATTCACAAGAATCGTTCGGGGACTTGGAATGATAGATGGATCAACTCTTCAATAAATTCCACATTTGTTCACTCTTACTCTGTTCAGTAAATTTACAAAAAGAATAAACTCCGCAGACCCCCCAAGTAAATTTTGGCTTCGGAGGTCATCGGAGAAAATCAAGCAAAAACACTTGCTACTTCACCGTAGTATTCCGAAGTAAAATATCACTTCGGAGGTCTGCGGAACAAACTTTTAACTCCGCAGACCCCCCAAGTAAATTTTGGCTTCGGAGGTCATCGGAGAAAATCAAGCAAAAACACTTGCTACTTCACCGCAGTATTCCGAAGTAAAATATCACTTCGGAGGTCTGCGGAACAAACTTTTCTTCAAAATAAATCCTTCAAATTTGAAAATTACTTGAACAAATTACGAAAAGAAAATTCTGATGCAAAATGACAAAGTTTAACTTTACTCTCATGAATTAACCAAGTAAAGGACAAAACTTTGATTTTAGATTCTGAAAATCATACCTTATTGCACTAAAAGGTATTTGGGAATCGACTTGAAACATTGGTAAGAAAACAGACTTCGAAATGAGGTCAAGGCTATTTTACACTTTGAAGCCTTGTTTGATTTCAATAACCTTAACATAATGTCTATTTCTAACCACCCTTCGAAACTTGACTCGCTTCAACTTCAAACTAATCATGTAGCCTCAAAACTACAAAGGATAATTCATAGTGTTCCAAAGTTTTCCTCGAAAATAGAACCAACATCGTTTGATAAGCAAATTTAAATATCTTTTCATTAAATGATACAAAATTGAACTATATGAAGATTTTCACTCACAATGACTGTTTAAAACAAAAACAAAGTGCACCAAAGAAAGAAAACATATGGTGATGTTCCATATCTTCGGATAAGGAAAGTCAAGATAGAAAACAAGAAAGAAAAAGAAAAATAGAAAACAATTGTCAAAAGAAACAAAGACAAACAAAAATCAAAAGATAACCAAGGGAATGCAAAAGAAAAATCAGCATTCAAAAGCTTATTCTTCTGTTTTAAATAACGGTACAAGGAGCTCCTATAACATAGTCGAGTACCTTGTAGAGGAATATAAACATTTCAAGTAGTCTGTCTTAAATGATAAAGTAGGAGTGGTGTACGAAGCTCAAAGGCTTGTCATCTGAGCTTAGTATCCAAACACTTCAACTGATGAAAAGGAATAAAATTTTCAAACGAATCGTCAAAACAATCCAATCATACCTTATGAAACACTTCTGATGTTCAATTCATGAATGAAAACCTCTTTAAATTTCAAATGCAAAGGATGTTATCTTTATTATATTTGAAAAGTTTGAGGCACATAAGCACAACTATAAACATGTTTCCTAATGCAAAATCAAGTCAGTGATGGGGTGATTAGACTTATAAATTCATGACCGATATTGAATCAAACAAACTTCCAACTGAAAAATGGACTTCCAACATGATTCGAACGACTCTGAACATTAACTCGAATAAATCATCTTTTCATATTATTCATGAAAACTAAGGTTAAACGACATACTGCATCAGTCAAAAGAAAAATCAAAAACTTATAGAAAAACAAAGAGAAAAACATATGGACTTCGGTACAGTGATGAACACTTTGCAATCATTTGTCAATCACCGAAGTGACCGAACACTCTTCGGAGTCAATAGCAAACACACCGAAGTGAGGAACTTTATGCTCCGAAGCGTACCCTCAATGGTCATAATTTTTCATAACTGCGAAGTCAATTAAATATTCAAATGATTTCCACATTTATGATAAATCACAGAGACAAACATTCCTTGAGTTTTAACCGTTTGCTTACAGCTGTCAATGAGAATTAAATGAAAAACATTAATCATAATGACGTCTCAAAAGATAACAGTTCAAATTTTGAATCATTGTAACTGACAGCCGTATATTTCTCCTTTTGCAGAGAAAGTGGGACGAGCAGGTGATGAGGTGTCCACTTTCTACTGGACCATTTTAAACGTGCATTAAATGGCCTAGGGACCACGAATACTATATAAACCTTCCACCTCATCCATCGCACTCTTTACGCGAACACAACTCTCGTTTCTCTTTGCAAACTTACTCTCGAATTCTCTCTGCAAACACAACTTACTTCATCTTCTTCATTTTCATCAAACGTCCAACAATGGCAGCTGAAGGATCTTCTCAGACCACTGAAGCTATTTCAGTACCTGTTCTCAAAAGCCAGTCTGCAAATCTGGTACTACGCAACAAGCTACAACTTTACCCTAAGCCCATCGATGCTCTTGTCGAATGCTTGAAGAGATCGATTCTTGGCTATGCCCTAACCTGCACACCATCGATTCCAGTAACACTTGTTCACAGGGCACATTACACCTCGAATGCTCTGTTCGACACGAACAATCATGTGAAATTCGTATACTTTGAAGCCATTGATGTAAATGGAAAAACTAAGAAAGTGCAACTGACCAAGGAGAAATTTGCTGAGGCTCTTCATCTTCCCATCTACGATCCCAAGGAGACTGTGACTCCTTCTGCTAAGCAACTCGTTGATATGTTCAACGAAATGGGGTACTTTCCTCAACTCAAGAAGATCAGCATGTTTAAGAAGAACCAACTGCCCGATCTGTGGAGATACTACTTCAGTATCTTCCTCAGATGTCTTTCAGGAAGAACTTCAGGGCTAGATTCTGCAAGTGTGGCCTTTCAGAGCCTACTCTTCGGAATCTACTATGATGTCAAAGTTGATTACGCCTCGATTTTATGGGCTGACTTCTGTTCACACATCAATCACAGTCTGAAGGGAACTGAAATTTCAAATGCAAGGTTCTGGGTAATTGTTGTTCATGCCCATTATCAAAAGACTGGATATGTGGCAGACCCCTCTCTCCCCGAAATGAGGTACACTCCAATCACTGTATCCCCATTGGATGATGAACCCGCAGTCTACTGTGCACAAATACCTGTAGCTATGCTCTCCAAGGTTCCCATGGAATTTAATGAAGTAAGCTCTTACCGCAATACTTTGGTGATCCCTTATCCTACTCGTGATTTGAGCAAGGAGACATCTGTCTTAGAAAATCCCAAGGGAAAAGGGAAAAAGAAGATGACTGGTGGACCAAGTGGTTCGAAGAAATAAGATAAGAAAAGAAAGGCTTCGGTGAAAACCACACCAAAGAGAAAACAGCCGAAGAGGCAGAGGAAACTTATTCCTGTGGATGAGTCTTCGGACTCTGAAAGGACTCCATCCACAGTCCAAGAAGAACAACAAGAAGAAGAAGAACAAATTGTAAACCAACCTCCTCCATCTCCATTAAGAACATCCAAACCACCTACACCACCACAAACAACTGTCCCTCCATCACCACCAAAATCAACCAGACCTGACACACCTCCACATACAATTCCTCCTCCACCTCCACCAACAACTGCTCCTCCAACTTCCGAAATACCTGTCTCTGGTATCGATTTCTCATTACCAGAGTTTGACTTACCCATATCACCATCAAGAAAAAACCCCACTTCGGCAGCACTCTTCGAAGCCTTTCACATGGCTCCCTTGAATGTTGAAGGAGCATCAGAAGAAGACCTACCGGATGAAGGCTTTGTACTAATGAAACAGTACAAAGTCCTCAGCTCCAAGCTTGACACTCTCATTCAAGCTCAAACAGGATTTGACCCCACAAAACCAACCATTGGTGACATCACCGAAGAGATAGAATCTTTGGAGTTCACTCTATCCAAAGAAATGAAAGAGTCTGTGGAGTGTCTTGAGAAGAAGCTCTTGGATGAACAAAATAAGATCCAATCTTCCTTCGAAAAGAAGTTGGAATCCGCTGTCACCTCCATCAACAAGAAGGTTGATGCTCTCACTGAGAAGACCGATAAAACAAACTCCAAAGTCATGAAAACCTTGCAAGGACTTCGGAGTGAAATCCAGCAAAGTACCAAGCTTGAAAAACAGCTTGATGAGGCCAGAGCAAAAATTGAAGAGCTCACTGCCGCCCAAACCACTTCGGATGTCACTAGATTTACAGAGGAACTGCAACGAACGAATGCAGCTCTCACACAAGATTTGATTACAAAGTTGAGAGTTGCACTTCAACCTCTGATAAATTTTTCTGACAGGTTGTCTAGGCCACAGGGCAGGCCTAGACAGATCCCTGCAGCCACAGCAGGTCCTTCAACCTCAACCATTACAACCACTGGCATGGGTGCTAGTGGATCGGCTGGAGCTGGAAGCTCCACAGACCGATCACTAGAAAACATAATTGCCCCACACATGGAAGAAACATACAAGGCCAGACGAGCAGATTACAATTTGATGATCAAGATAAATGAATTTGCTCGAGATAATGGTGAATGGACCGTTGAGGCAATCAAGATATTTGGATTTCAAAATCCAAATGTACTTAACAGACTTCCTCTTCGAAGTTTTGCAATTGTTGACTCCGAAGACATCCAGCTTGAAATTCCATTCAATCCAAAGACTTTCGCTTTCCTTCAATTCGTCTCTTCGGTACCTGAGGATCAGAAAGCAAGTTTTTGGACCAACAAAATAAACTTTCATGCCAAATACATTCAACGGCAGAGCTATGTTTGGAGTCTGAACAAGATAAAGAAAATCATTTCAATTAAAGAAGCTGAAGTCTATTTGGGCTTCAGAAATTATGAATTTCTTGTTCTTAGGGGGGCAAACGAAGTCGAATCCAGATTCTCAATTGCAGACTTCCCAATCATGAATCCTATGGACTTCATCTAGATTCTTGATCTTCTACGAAGCGGGGATGCTGCTCATGCTGAAATGTCTGCCCTTGCTATCAAAAATCACTTACTGGGCTTCCTCAACAATTATCTTCTCTGGTTTGCAAAACATGACCTGGAGCTATGTTCCTACTACAGACAACCTTTGAACACTCCTCCTGTTGTAGTTCGGAACATAGCAAGATTCAAGAATGGAGAAATCTTAGACGAACCATATGGCGTAGTTTTCAAAGGACTTCGAAATGAAACCGAAGTCACAATTAAGTTCTTTGAAATAGACTACATTGGCCTCCATCCCTCTTCCTTCATCACAGGGATGATTTCTCATGTGAATGCCTGCCATGCAAATTCCACTGAGAAAAAGAAGAAGTTCATAGATCATATGAACTGGTATCTTGCACTAAGGAAGACTCTGAAGCGGGCATACAAGAGAAATTTTCGAGTATAGGCTTCAGATGCACTTCACACAAAGGGGGAGATTGTTGAGATCATTTGTGATGAAGTGCTGATATATCCGAAGTCCTACCCATAAGAAACCCCGAAGTGAATAAACAAGAGGAGACACCGAAGTCTAAAGACTCCGAAGTGCTATGCATAAAAGATCCGAAGACTTCACAGCCTGTCCTCTTGTCTTTTGTGTGCACGCGTATAGTACAATACGTGTTGCATGAATCTTCTATCCTATTGGCTAGTACACTGATAGGATATTCTTTGTAAAAAGTGTACTATTGGTATCACTGATTCAGTATAAATATCAGTGATACCATACCGTGTCAAATGAGAGATTACAAGATTAGTTTACGAGAATTGTATATCTCCAAGATAGAAAACCCAACTGTAAAACCAAAGTTCTAATCGAATCATTCGGCACATGTTATTCATATCTTATTGTTTAATTAAGCTCTGTTGCATTATCATTGTGTGATTGATTGTGTAATTGATTCCATATCTATATTAGTTCATCTATTCTCATATTTCAACTCCCAACAGTTACTGGTGCGTCAAAGAGTAAGTCGTAATCAATTTCAACTGTATGAATGGGTCGATGTCCCACTGGAATATCATCCTCCATTACATATAGAATATCTTGATTTTTCTTTCTCCATTGATACTGATCATCGAATTCTATGTCGAAGCTTTCTTCAATGACTCGTGTTCTTTTGTTTAGAACCCGATAGGCAACCGATTTTGAGGAGTAACCCATGAAGATTGCTTCATCACTTTTGGGTGCAAATTTTCCCAAATGGAAAATTTTCCCAAATGGTCTTTGTTATTTTTTATGAAGCATCTGCAGCCAAAGATATGGAGAAATTTGACATTGGGTTTTCTCCCGTTTAAGATTTCATAGGGTGTCTTCTGTAGTCGTTTGTTGATGATGGTTCGATTCTGAACAAAGCATGTTGTTGCTATTGCTTCTGCCTAGAACGTTAGAGGAAAATTTGCAAAAGTCAGCATCGATCGAGCTACTTCCACTAAGGTTCTGTTCCTTCTTTCTACTACGCCGTTTTGCTGAGGTGTGTATGGTGCTGAGAAGTTGTGCTCTATTCCTTTGAATGCTAGAAATTCTTCAATTTGCTTCTTGTTGAACTAACTTCCATTATCACTTCGGATTCTTCTTACTGGTAGTTGCATCTTGAGTTCGATTGATGTAATGAAGTTTCTGAGTTCCAGGAATGTGTCTGATTTTAATCTTAATAAGAATACCCAAGTGAATCGGGAGTAGTCGTCCATGATAACTAGGATATATTTTTTGTGATTCAGACTAGCAACAGTTGATGGACCACAGAGATCCATGTGGAGAAGTTCTAATGGACGAGTAATGCTTGAGTCAGTGATTGATTTATGAGGTTTCTTTTTTTGCTTGCCAAATACACATGCTGCACATAGGTTTTCGTTGTCAAACCTCAGAAGTGGCATTCCTCTGACCATTTCTCCTGTGACAAGCTGGTTCATACACTACTAGAAAAATGGCTTTTAATGACTGACAATGTCAGTCATTAAAGGGTATAGATGACAGACAAATATCTGTCATTAAATCCCCAGTCATAAATGGAAGATGACAGACATTTGTCTGTCATAAACTTATGACATACATTTATGACATACAATTTATGACTGACATTGTAAGTCGTAAATTTTAACCTTTTTAAGCACATAACAAAAAATTTGTATGTCATGATTATATATATATATATATATATATATATATATATATATATATATATATATATATATATATATATATATATATATATATATATATATATATATATATATATATATATATATATATATATTCCATATTTACGAATATTCAAATAAATCACACATTTATTGTCATAATACAAAATAAAATATCATATATATATATATATATATATATATATATATATATATATATATATATATATATATATATATATATATATATATATATATATATATATATATATATATATATATATATATATATATATATATATATATAAACAATCATCTATTACATATCATAATGTCGTATGTCACTTAAAATTAAACATTCTAAATATACACATTGGATTTTTGCATAACAAAATAAACGTCAGGAGCAATTTTCTTTGAAGCTTCCCATTCAACTTGAAGTATTTGCACTCCATGATTCCAGCTTGGCCACCTCTAAATCCATACATCGTGCTACCGTGAGTCCTAGTCTGTAAATAATCTGACCAATAAAAGTATGATACAGTGACTGTTAAGACCATATAAAATTGTTCAGGAGGTTATTGAATGATATAACAAGTTACACATCACAAACATATATTCCAACTAACATGTTTAGTTTAATGATTTACTCACCATAAAATCCAAAAATCACATTGTTTCCACCAGGAGTTTGATCTCCAAATAAGAAAACGCCAATTTTTAGACTTTGTTTTGGTGATAGCCTATTGATTTCAAGGATACCGATGGCTGCCAGGGAAAAAACTTAGCGATCTGCAAAAAAACAGCGAGACCAAGAAGATAGTAATATCATAATACCATATAGCATATCTTGTGCAATTAATATTCAAAAAAATGAAAGTAGGATGAGAAACAACTTAGCGATCTGCAAAAAATGAAAGTAGGATGAGAAAGAACTTACTGATCTGCCTGGGAAAAAAACTTAGCGATCTGCAAGAAAAACGTCTTCTTTTTTCATACAAAATGAAAAACAAAAAACTAATTCTGATACTCTAAACCTAAAGGGTGAGAAAGAAACGTATATGAAGGGGAAAATAATGGCAAGTTACCTCCATAGCTTCCAAATACAGTGAAAGCAAGATCAACCAATCTCTTAGCCCTATTGATAAATTAGTTGCAGGTTGAACGGAGGCAAAATCAACCAATCTCTCAGCCCCACTGAACCCCTACCACCATCAATTTCAGCCATTTATCTCATATAAACATAAATTTGACAAAACGGACACAAAGGTTGTGTGTTTAGTGTTTACGGATATACCCTTCGACATACTTAGTCGATTGAAGTATAGAATGAACCTGATTCTTGTTGTGGTTGACTGGATCTCTAGAATCACGAGTGTAGCATTAAGAAGCCGGGAAATAACAACATCATAGATCTACAAAAGGCATAATCGTCGACGAGTACAGGAACCATCTACAGTATAACTTCTGGATCCAGTAGAGATATCAGACCATGGAACGCCATTTGTGTGCTTCCGCTACTCCATTTTCTCCCTATGAAGGAATGATTTACAAAGAATGAAAATTTACAAAGACCTAACCCTAGAGAGATCAATATATTGAGAATATATTAGAGATAGGATCGGACCTTACCTGGTATAACTCTGATCTTAACCCTAAAGAGAAAGATTAGCGAAGATTTGATAAAAGGGGAGGAGACACAATGTCGTGTGTGGGTCAAGCGAGACGTGGTGAGAAGGGGCATACAGTTGAACCGCAGCAGCACCATATCATGACCAGATCACGAACCCTAGAGTTGTGTCGTCATGCGATTGGAGTGGAAGCTGTTGGTAGGAAAAATTCCTCGGTGGAAAGAAGTTGTTGGGGAGAAGAAGTTGTTTACCGGAATGTTTCTTCGGTGACTTTGTGTTTGTTGGGAGATCAGGGGCATCAAGTCTTTTGATACCATAGGCATCGAGCCTTCCTATTTTTCAAGGGTTGAATTGAGAGAAATTGTTGAAGTGACACCATAAATACTCGTCCATCTTCAATTTGTTTCAAGTGTGTCCCCTTTTTGCTGAATAGCTTCAAAGGCTCCCGACTCCACACTTTTGAGAGTAGATCTATAAGATCCGTATCTGCTATTTCTTTTCAACTGTTTGAACCCCCTTTTTTATATAAAAAAATCTTTAAGATCTTCTTCCCCTTTTATCGAATGGATCTCCCCGAGCCATTACTTCACAGTATGAAGATGGATTTGAGTTCTTTTTCTTATTTTCTTTACCGAGAGGAATAAGATCTTTGAGATATTCGAAGCAATACCTTTTCTATGGCTTTGAACAATAGATCTGTGAAATCCTTGAGGAGATGAAGTTTGAACAAACTCGGAGAAGCTTGGAGAGAAGAGCTGATCTTTGATTCTGAAATTGGTGAAGCGGGAAAGACGATGAAGAAAGCGGGATGATAAAATTCAACTTTGACATAGGGAACGCGCGTATCCTTTTTTAATGTGATTGTATGTCATAAATTTTGCAATATATGACGCATTTTTATGACTAACAAATTTGTAAGTCGTAAATCACTTACATTTTATAAAAGATGACATTTTTCTATGACATACATTTTTGTCAGTCATGAAATCATTGTCTGTCATAATTCGTATGTCATTAAAAGGGTATTTTCTAGTAGTGATATATCGGAAGTTGAGATGGGCTAGTTTCCGATGCCATAACCAGCTGACTTCGGAGTGAGCCTTGGAAAGTAGACATAATCTTGGTTTTCCGATAAACATAGAGATGTCCAAAGGAAACATGTTGAGTTGTCTTGGAGATTTTATTAGACATCTGTCTCTGTTACTCGTCATAATGTAGCTAAATTCATTGTCGAATTCAACTCGGAGACCAGTACTGACCAGTTGACCTACACTTATGAGATTGTGTTTAAGTCCGAGAACATAGGCAACCTTCTGAATGGTGAAGTTTTTGATTGTTAGTACACAATAGCCTTTGATGATGCCGTTTGTGTCATTTCCGAATGTGACGTATCCTCCAAAGCTGACTTCTCTGTAATCTCTTAGAAACTCAAATCTTCCGGTCATGTGCATTGACCAGGCATTGTCAATTAGCCATTCATCATCCTGCTCTTCCGTACTAAATGCCTGAGAGATTAGATAGTTAGTTTGGGTACCCAAACTTGTTTGGTCCCATTTGCTTTCATAGATATGGAAGATTTATTTTTAACAATTGATTTAATGGGAGTTTCAGTTTCAGAAGGTGAGTTTGACTAAAAAATGAATGATTTTACAACCCACTTTTGAACAAATCTTTTTGATAGTTTTGGAGAGTAAGTTTTTGTTGGATGTCTAAAGTTTTTTGAATCAGTAGCAATGACTGTTTTAGAATGATGATTCAGCAATGACAGAAAGTATTATTTTGTTGTCACTTCAGAATTTTCGGAGTAACTTGAGAACGATTATAGTTCTGAATCTTGGTTCCGATGACATTTGAAGTTTGCTTGTTGCATCTTATGATACCAGAAAATGAAGTTTTTGGTTTCAAATATTCATTCATAGGTTTCTTAGAGGTTGCGGGACTGTTTTGGGTTATTTTTGAATTTCTTGTTAATTTTGGAAATTCTGAGTTGTAATCTGAATTTCTGATATTTTGAAATTGCTGAATGGGTTTGATATTTGGAGTCGGAAGTAATCTCTTATGGATATACTTTCGGAGTGTGGAAGGAGTAGATTTCTGAGTATGACATGGAGTGACAAAAGTTGAATTAGCTTCTGGTCGTTTCTGAGTGTAGAAACATTTTTTCTGTTCAAATCTTGCATGAGATCGAGGTGATCTGAGATCTTTTCTGTTTAGAATTGGTTTTACTCCTTGTTTAGTTAAATTCTTTCTTTTTCCTTTTTGAAAAATTTCTCTTAGGGAAGATTCAGATAAAGAATCATTTAAAGAGTGTGTCTCTTCACGATTGACATTAAGTTTTTTGAGCGAAATTCTGATTGGATTATTTGAAAAATTATGTTGTGATGTATCTTCGTATGACTTTGTGTCAAAACATGATGGTTCGAAAGTCATGTTGGATATGTCAGCAACATTAGGGTTTCTGATTATAATTTTGTTAAAATCATTTTTAATGATGATGTTGCCTGGGGACTTCTCCATTTCAATTTCTTCATCAATCTTTTCTTTATTTGAAATTTCCAAGTTCTTAGAATTTGGAATGCATTCTTCAGTAACACAGTTACTTTGCTGATCTTCTAAGAAAGAGTGTTGTTGAGAGCTTGATGATGGATAGTTTGTGACCGTGGTCATGTGTCTAGGCATGAATGGGACTGAAGCGATAGACAATTTGCTGATTTCGGTAGTGTCTGCTTCTAAGAAATATGAGAAGGGAACGTTAATTCCTTCTTTTGACTTAGAAATGGCATTTTCTGATTCATTGGCAGGAGTTTTAGAGAGGTTCTTGGTTGTGTCCTCATCGTGTTTATCATCATATTCATTTGAAGGGTATTGAAAAAATGGACTTTTTTGTTGTAAATAGGATAGTTTTTATTTGTGGTTCTTCTTGCCCATCCCCAGTTAAAGGTGTTTTCAGAAGAATTTGTGTTAGCAGGAGATTTGAAAATTCAGTTGCATGATACAACTGATCTACTAATTTGTTTAGTCTTACATTATCGCTTCGGGCTAAATCCCTTTGCGATGTCAAAAGCTGATTTGAATTTTCTAACAAAGTCCTAGAGGTCTGTTCGATCTTCAAATCAGCAGTAAGTTTATCATAAAATAGTTTCTTATCTTCTAGCCAATTCTTCAACTTTATCACCTCGTCATACCCATAATCTTTTTCTTCCAGAACCCGCTGATATGCAGCTAAGGCATCTGCACAAGTGTTAGATATTTTTTCTAGAGCAGGTTCTAGATTATTAGAGTAAATCTGATGTGTATGAAGCATGTTACGTACCTGTTCGATGATACTTACTCCTTTGCCAGATTTATGGTTTACCATGAAAGCGTAGTTCTTTGGTATGTAGGAGGATGAGGATTCAGCAGTGTCGTTAAGATGTTTGGATTTTGCCAACCCTGGGATTGGAGTTTCTTGGTTTGCTTGTACCATCATGCATTCTCCAAATCCTTTTCCTCGTTTTTGCTTGTTTTCAAACTGCTCATCATCATCTCCTGAGGACCAGATCTCGACGTTTCCGGATGCTACGAATGCTTTGATTTTTTCTTCTTCTTTTGCTTTTGGATAGTTCCTCGGAGCTCTGCAATCAGCAACATAGTGCCATAGACCTCCGCAGTTGTGACATTTGATTACTTCTGATTCTTTCTTTTCAAGAGTTGGAGCTTGACAAGTGCTGAAAGCTGGGGCTGCCTTTGGTTTCTCTTGCTGCTGATCTTCTGGTTTCGGATAATAACGATTTTGACCAGATTGTTGATATCCTCTCTGATAGTTGTTTTTGGGTCGATATTCTGCATTTTGATTAGAGGAACGGAAGTTCTTTTTCGGACCAGAGTAGGATGGTATTCTGTTGAACTTCTGACTGATCATAGCTATCTCATGTTAGTAGGCTGCTTCTTCAGCTTCATCGTATTCTGAGTAGTATGATTCAGTAGTTTATACTGGAGCTGGGAGTGCAAGAGTTGGAGACTTAGATTGAATGGATGGTTGCGAGATTTGAGATTATTGGTATTGAACTGTCGGGGTTTGATAGTGTGAAGGGTAAGAAATTTGTGGTTGAGAAGGGTGATATGAGGGTATAGGATTTGGTTGCTGAGGTTGTGGTAGGTTTTGAGTAGGAGCAATCTGAGGTGAAGGGATGTTAGGGTTGATTTGCTGCTGAGTTGTTTGCTGATATTGTACCAGTTGCTGAGGGGTGTTACCCATCGTTGGATAGTTGTGCTTAGCAACTAAAGCCAGAGGTCCACCAAGTTGTTGTTGTTGATTGCTTTTTATATCATTTTCTTGTCCAATGAGATTGTTGTACAGTCGGTACATATTGAAAGTTTTCAACTTTCTAGAGTCTTGAAGAATCATTTTGACAAGCATCCAGTCTTTTCCAAGTCCTTCAAGAAATCGATGATTGATTTCCTGATTGGTTCTTTCTGCTCCTGAACTTAGAAGTCTGGTCACAATTATGGAGAACCGAGTGAATGCCTGTCTTAGTGATTCTCGGGGAAATGCTGTGAAGTGGGTGTATTCAGAGAGACTTGACACCAGTTTTTGATCTTTCGCTTCCTCCGTTCCTAAGAACATATTTTGTAAGAGAACCCCGATCTGTTGGGCTGTTGTACAATTTTGTATGAGATCAAAGAGTTCCGGAGGAATTCCACATTGGATTTCGGTGAAAGCGATTTGGTCGTTGTCCATTTTCTCTATATCCAGGGGAGTTAGCCATGGATGAGAAGTACCACCTAGAGCCTCTTCTGCAGTGTCTGGTCTAGGGGTATACGTTGGAAGATGCGGTCGTTCTTCGACTGAACGCCAAATGTCCTTCCCTTTGGTTTTGAGATAGTTGCGCATACGAGATGCCCAGCCATTATACTCAGTAGGAATGAGTATAGGAGCTCGATTAGAGCCTTCGACAGTGTTAGCAACGTTCAGAGAGTAGTTCATCTGCATTATGGAATCTGTGAAGAAAAAATTCCAAATTGTTTGGAATGAGAAAGTGTTTGAGCTATAATAACATGCAATGATCCACAGAGGATTCTAAGGTTGTTGCTACAGCCAGGGTTTTGAGCAAACTAGGAACTTAGAATCTTGTAGACAGCTATTCTGGCTCTGATACCAATTGTTGTCGCCAAATGTTCTAAGTAAGTGCGGAAAGAAAAGTTGCGGAAAGTAAAGGTTCGAAACTGAAGGTTTCGGAGGGACAAGTCCTGAGACTTGAGATGGACAAGTCCGAAGAATTGATATGGAATGCGGAATTATAATGAGGAAGTAGTACTTAGAATAGATCTTAATAGCTCAACAATAAATAATATGGATTAACAGTGACATAACTTGCAAATAAAAAGACTGAAAGTTAAAGGTGCTAGAAAAGTAAGGACAGTAAGAAATGCAGATGAGAATTGATGGAATGAGAGATTATATTGATAAATATGAAAGTGTTACATAAAGTCTCTCAAACTCATGAGGACTGAAGATGGACTTGGTCTCCTTTTTATAGACTGAGGGAGGACCTTCGGATAATAACCTATGGACTAAAGAGGAGACAACACGTCTCTCTTCAGTCAGATAAGAAAGGGTGAATCTAATATAATAATACAATGTCCGACTAGGGTGGCTTGTCTATAATATAATAGTATTATAAGTACACCAGACATGCTTCTAAGGGGCCACGCCTGATCTAGTCTAATCATGTCCTATACATTGGAGTGCTTATCCTTTGCCTTATCTTCCTAATCTTCAGTCTTCTTTGATGAATGGTTAAGTATGACATTTCCTTTGATCTGTTGATATTGATAGTCCGAAATCCTGAGAGGATTTCGGAGTCCTGGCAGTTCTGAATCAGAGTATCTTGGAAATGTGGTTGGGTATGTCTTGATCTTCTGAGTGTGTTCGGAGTGTGATCTTCCGAACTCATTCTTCTGGGTGAAGCTTTTTCTGATCTTGAGATTCTTCGGAGTTTCGAAATCCAAGACTGGATTTCGGATGATTACAATGTTATCAGAACACAAATTATCCGAGATGTTAGTTATGAATATACAACATACATAAATATAACCATTTGTTCATTCATTAAAGCATTCATATAATAGTAATAGCATTCCATCAAAATAAGAAGTTTGACATTACAATCTTAGCATATCAAACTACGAGATGGTCAACGAGTTAACTTTTAGCACTAACAGATTACACACTTTATCAGGGTGCTTTGTGTCTACAAAACCTTCTGGCTGATTCATGTAAACATCCTCAGTCAGTTTCCCGTTAAGGAAAACGGTTTTGACATCCATCTGCCAAATTTCATTATCATGAAACGCAGCTATAGCAAGCATTATCCTGATTGACTTAATCTTGGCTACTGGTGAGAAGGTTTCATCATAGTCAACCCCCGGGGTCTGAGTTAATCCCTTCGCAACCAGCCGAGCTTTATATGTATGTACTTTACCATCTATGTCGGTCTTCTTCTTGAAGATCCACTTGCACCCGACTGTCTTACGACCCGACACATTGTCAACTAAGTTCCAAACTTGATTGTCATACATGGACTTAATCTCGCTGTCAGTTGCCTCTTTCCACTTGGCAGACTTAGGGCCCGCCACCGCTTCATGGTATTTAGTTGGCTCATCTAAATTAGTCAACGTACGATCACTGACTCACGTGTCACCATCCGAGGTAATATGGAAACCATAAAACTCGGGTGGCATGCTAACTCTACCCGAATGTCTAAGGGACAATAAGATGTCGGTTGGTCCAACAGGAACCTCTTCCTCATGTTGGTGGCTAGTTTCTCCTAAGGTTGTTTCATTGGGCGTCTCCTGAATTTCTTCGAGATCGATTGTACTCCCACTGTCCTCTTTGGAAATGAGTTCTCTCTCTCTCTCTCTCTCTAAAGAATCCTCGTCTTGCTATAAAGATCACGTCCTCGCTCGGTCTGTAGAACAAGTATCCAAATGACTATTTCAGGTATCCAATGAAGAAACACCTCTCACTTCTTTCTGTGAGCTTATCGTGAGTCTCTCGTCTTACGAAAGCCTCACAGCCCCAGACTTTGATGTGCGCCAACGAGGGAACTTTCCCCGTCCACATCTTGTGCGGTGTTTTTGCAACCTTCTTGGTTGGGACAAGGTTGAGGATATGGGTGGCAGTCTCTAAGGCATACCCCCAGAAATGGATTGGAAGCGAAGGTCAACTCATCATGGAACAAACCATGTCCAACAAGGTTTGGTTTCTTCTTTCAGCAACGCCGTTTAACTGCGGTGTCCTGGGAGGCGACAATGGTGAAACTATTCCATATTCCTTAAGATAATCGAGAAACTCGATGCTAAGATACTCACCGCCTCTGTCGGATCTAAGCATCTTTATCTTTCTGCCCAATTGATTTTCTGCTTCATTTTTGAACTCTTTGAACTTTTCAAAGGTATCTGACTAATTCTTGATTAAGTAGATATACCCATATCTACTAAAATCGTCAGTGAAGGTCACATAGAACCACGTGCCATCTTTTGTGGTTGTTCTGAAGGGACCACACACATATGTGTGTATGATATCCAACAAACCTTCACTTCTTTCAAAGGAACCTTTGAATGGTGATTTTGTCATCTTGCCAAGCAAGCAAGATTCGCATACATCATCTGACCCGAGGTCGAATGATTCCAACACTCCATCCCTTTGGAGTTGGGCGATGCGTTTCTTATTGATATGGCCAAGGCGACAGTGCCACAAACACTCCTTTTCTATACCGCTTGAAGAATCAATAGTTAAAACATTTTTACCACAATTGTCAACACACATAATAAATTCATACACTCCATCACAAGGCATAGCATTAAATATGAAAACATCATTTTTGAAAACTAAAATTGAACCATTCAATTTATTAAACTCATAATAAAAACCTTGTTTGAACAATGCATGAAAAGAAATTATGTTCTTTGCCATATCAGGCGAATAACAACAATTATGTAAATCTAAACAAACTCCACTACTAAGCACTAGTCTATAGACACCGATCTTGGTAACAGGTGACGTTCGCCTATTGCCCATGACCAGGTTCAATCTACGGTGCTCCAACTCCCTACTTTCCTTTAGGCCCTGCTTATGATGGCTTCACTTTTCCATCCTTGATTTCTTACAGATACCTGGGACAGCTTTTCTTCCAGTGACCCTTTTCCTTGCAGTAAAAGCAGTCGGCTTCCTTGGGGTTAGTGACGTGTGGAATGTCGGAAGACTTGGCTCTCGGGGCACTGCTAGATGACCCGACATGAGTCTTTTCCCTGGGCCCTTCCGTTTCTTTCCCTGCCAGATCCAATAGTCAGGACAGGCGAGTTGACCAGAAGCACACTTTTCCCTTTCATCCCGTCTTCAGCAGTACGAAGCATGCGGTGGAGTTCAGCCAAAGTCGCCTGACTGTTGTTCAAATGATAAGCCAGTGTGAATTGGTCATAAGAACTGGGTAGAGAATTCAGCACTATGTCAACAGCCAAATCCTCATGTACATGCATCTCCAGCTTTCTAAGCCTTTCCATATAACCATGCATCCTTTGCACATGAGTGCAGATGGACTCTCCATCCCTAGGCTTGCCGTTAGTGAATGCTTTGACCACCTCACGCCTTTCGATGCGTTCTTGCTTGCGGAACTTTTCCATGAGCTCTTTGTGCATCTCGTAAGGCCAATAGTCCTCATAAATACGCTGCAGTTCAGGGTTCATGGTAGCGATCATGATGCAAGCCACTTTGGTTGCATCATCAGAGTGTTTGGTGTACGAGGCGATTTCCTCGGGAGTAGCGGTATCTGGGTCAACCTCAACTAGCTCGGTTTCCAGAACATACTCTTTGTGTTCAAACCTTAGAGCCATTTTGATGTTGCGGATCCAGTCATTGTAGTTAGTGCCGTCCAACGTCACTTTTGAGCACAATGACAGAATCGAGGTGACATTACCAGGATTCGAGTGGGGAACGGATTTGTCAGAAGACATTTGAATAAGAAGAAGGTAGTTTTAATTAGACATTAATAATAATCCTAATATTCACCCAAGAATAAATATAAGGCTTGGATCCTAGAATAACAATCTACAATATCTAAGAGGGATGCCGTAGTCTTTATTGTAAATTTTATAAGGTTGGTGAATGACGATTTAGCCAATTCCACCACGGAAACATAATCTAATTATAATGGAATTTCTAGTTTCTTTTGAGATTTATTGAACTGTTCAATAGCATGTTTAATCTTGGGAATGCCCCGCTGTTTGTGACTAGGATACCGAGGATCACAAACCGGGTGTGAATAACCATGTGAATTAGGTAGGTACTCTCGAAGTCAATTACCATCTCTAATTGACGTGCTGGTTAACCACACACGCTCCGTCAATAATGGCAAAATCGAGAAACCCATTGCGACTCTTTGTGGACCCCAGTTGGCGTGCCGGTAAACCACACACGCTACACCAACTTTCCACAAAGTGCAAAGTGCAATTCCATGGATTAGCACCAATTCACATTTTTGAACCTAAAGTAACTAGATTTGGATTTGTTTAAAGTTCTAGTACTTTCAATTATAGCATTATACTTTTAAGAGGCTTAGCGGTTCTATCAAACCCGTTCAGCTAACGACACTCGACTGACCAGGAGAGCGGTGGTTAAGAGTAGATACCTATTAGACTACCATTTTATAGGCAATCGCCTTATACCCTCTTTATATGACAGTTTTGTGAATGAGGCCTACTAACGGTAAGACTAACCATTTAATATTATATATAAATATTAACTTTTAATCATAAATATATAAGATATATTTTAATCTTATTAAAATATTTTAGAATTAATTTATTCTTAATTTTCGCTAATTTATTTCAATTTTTTGAAAATTTTAAATTAATTCTTTAAGTTGATTTAATTGATCTTTTAATTAACAATTAATTAAACTAATTAAATCAAATAAGGAAATCACAAAAATTAATCAAATTAATTTCCTAACCCTTATCCCTAGTCCACAAAAATTGCATGCAAAGATAAGGGGTTCTAGTTATTTTAATTATCCAATAATTACCAAAAATAACAACCTACTTATAAGGCAAGCAAATAAAGAGGGGGGGACCAAGGGGTGGCGGCTAGGGTTAGGAAACCCTAGCCTTGAAATCGATCATGGCCACTTCAAGGGTTTAATTTCAAAAACCCTTGTCATTATATAATCAATTTATATCAATTCACAAGAAAACAAGCCATAGCTCTGATACCACTAAAGGGTTTTTAAGCAATCAATGAACAAACCAATTCCTAAGTTCACATGCAACCCTAGAAAGATCTATGTTTTCTTCTATGAAGATATAAACTAAAAACCTAAGTCCAACATTTATTTCTAAAGATCAAATGAGAATTAACCAACCTTTTGATCTTGTTCTTGAAGCTAGCAGCAAACAGATCCTGCCTCAAATGCATGTCACACCCAAGCAATAGAGAAGAGAGTCCAGCAGAGTATCCTCAGTTGAAAATGGCGTAGGAAATAAGGGTGCCAGAGGGTTCCTTTTATAGCCTCCTAGGGTTACAGCTGAAACCCTAGAGGAGGCTCCAAAGTGGGCAAGCCTGTTGACCACTTGGACCAGATCCCTTAAACCCTAATTAGGGTTTCGCCACCTATGGAGAAGCCTCTATAGTTGGCGCCATTTTTGGCCCCTGGCCACTGGCTTGCCAGTTATTCAACTATTGAATAAATACAAACCAGTCCCTGCATTTATAATTAATTTATTTAATCACTTAATTAAATCTAATTAATTCTAGATTAAATCTCAATTAATTATTATAGTTTCTAATTAATATATTTACACTTAAATATATTAATAAACTATTTATTTATTTCTATTGATTTATTAAACAATTAATAAATCAACCTTTCACTTTACTAAACTCTACACTAAACCTCCAGCTATGAGGGCAACCCAAATGGACTTTGCTTCAATTAACAAGACAAATACAATTATAAGTCATGGCTTAGACTCCAAATCCAACAGCTACAGCCAGCATGTTTCTTTCTACTTTCCCGAAAAACCAATAAAAACACAATACCAAAACAATTTCCAAAAACCAAATCAAACATTCACTAAAATAAACTACTGCAAACTATAAACTAAAGTTACTTACTGAAATCAGAAGTAAGCTCTAGAAAATCAGAAGCGGACAAACATTCCAAACAAGCCAAATAACATCCACACATCAATAATACCGAAAAAGTGAAAATAAACCATATACCAAATGATTACTTGAATTAAACTCAAATCCATAGAAAGGGTACTGATTTCGAAATAAAATCAAACTAAACTACTGCTTTGATCCAATCAATCTAGAAACAATAGAATTGAAGCTAAGCTAAACTAAAGATTATTAAACTAAAATTGAAAACATAAAAGAATACCAATTGTGGTGCTGAAATCCGAATCCTTGAGTCAAAGAAGCCTAAGGTCCACCTTATGGGTCGTTCTTCACCTGTGAAATTCGATCTAATGACCTCTATTTATAGTTGAGAATTCTGACCAATCGCAGCGTGCAGGACTTGGATCTACGTTGCGCGTTGTCGGTTATCCCAGTTTATTCGCTGTTTGAATTTCAATACACTGCGTCTTCGTTGACTATGCGTGACGCGCGTGTCTTCATATTGCGGCGTGCGTACGACTTCGACTGAAATGGTGCTTATCCCAAACTTCTCTCATTTTGTCCATGTTGAGTCCCTGTTTTCATCTTTTTCTTGCACACAAGTCCTAGCACAAAAGTGGGTAATACCATAGCATATACGATATAAATACACCAAGAATAGGGCCTAACAACGACTAAAATACTTGATATTGATAGGCGTTGTCAAACACCCCACACTTGTGCCTTGCTTGTCCCCAAGCAAGAGAGTTTTTAAAAGATTCTAACTAAGACTCTAACATTTTTGAATGTGTTCAATTTCAAAGCTTATTGTTCCCAGAATTAGATTGAAAATGATTTTGATAAAACAGATCAGAATATCCTTTGGAATTCACGACTTTTTAGAGAACCCTTGATTACAAATTTTCTGTTCACAAAAAGTGTACGTACTCATTCAGATTCTAAAGGTCGTTAAAGAATTGTCCATGACTTTTTATGTTGTCCGTGTAACGAGCTTTCAGAAATACTATCCCAAACCAGACGATCTTAGGTAGTAAGGTGCATAAGTGCCTCTTCGAGGTCACCTATTTCAGACCTACCGGCTCGAACAGCAAAGGCCACTAATTGACAATTCCCTCCTAAATTCCAATCCTAAAATATTCCAAATCTAAAATTTTTCTAACTCCTAAAACTCAACTTATTTGACCAAACTAGATAGCATGCTAACAACTAAACAGTATTTGTTGAAAAATATCAATGCTATAACGTTCAAAAGCTATTCGTTTCAAAATTACAATCTCTTAAAAATTTTGAAAAATTGCTAAAATTTTTGAAAATGGAGTCATTTCCCGCAAAAATTTCAAAAATTAACTCTTTCGACTGTCCACACCCCACACTTAAAATCGTACAACGTCCCCATTGTACATAAAATTATTTCAAAATAAGGGAGAAAGAGTGGGTCACGATCCGGTGCATCAAACGGTGAAGTGGGTCACGGAGGTGGCTCTCCTTGGCCGAACCGGCCTCAAACATCTCGTTGGACATCGCTGCCCAAACGACTCCGTTCGCCTCCCTCTGTGGCTGATCTGTGAAGCAGGCAGTGAAGAAGGGTGTAAAGTGAATACCCCTCGTCTCCGCCTCAGTGTAGATCCCGGTGCGTCTGGCGAAGTCTTGTAAAGTGCACTCCCAACTATCCCCTCACAGCCTGAATCGGATCAGCTGGGATCGTGGCTTCTGTGAAGCTGGAGTGTATCGGTAAGTAGAAAGGAACTCGAGCACGAGCTCCTTGTACACAACATCATCCGCAGTGGCTATGTGCCTGTCCCAGCCCTAGCAAGTGATATTGTGCGTCCCTTCGGTCCAGGTACGGTGAATGAAAGGCAAAAGCTCGGCCCATAGCCCCGCTTGGGTTAAAATTGCCAGATCCAAGTGAATAGCAGCGAGAACTGGTCGGGAGCGGAGATCTGAAAGTCGAGCCCTGTAACGTGGAGTCTCCTCCAACATCTCCGGGAATTGAAGAAACTGGTGTGCTGGTCTGTAGTCCATCTGCACAGAATTCATAACAAACCAAAAAGTTTTCCAAAATTAGTCCTTACGCACGTCGGAGGTGTTCCTGCACGTCGTTCCAATACGCGCGGCGCGACTCAAGAACAAGGTGCGGTGCGTCGTAGCTCTATTGCGAAAAATTCCCAAAAAATCGCCAATTCACCTATTTAATTCAATCCCAAGCAATAACAGGGCATCCTAACTACCGACTAGCCCCTCTAGGATGAAGATTTTGCAAATGCAACTCCCTATGAGTCGGCATTGCCGATTTGCTAAGTTTTCCTAGTTTCGACTAATTTGATCAATTCCGCATGCTAAATAGATGTAATAACTTGCAAAAATGCGTTCAAATGACATACCTCGATAGTAGAAACTAGAATTGCGAGAGAAATGCACGAAAATTTCTTGGTCGATTGTTGCTCTGTTGCACGACGTGTGTTTGTGTGTGTGCGATGGTGTTAACGTACCTGAAATGGCGGTTCTGACCGATCATAATCCGCGGCGTGCGTAAAGGTGATGCGCATCGCGCGTGTCCCAATTCAACCCCTGCACATCGGGTTGTCTTGCGAACGTGCGGAGCGTCTCAAGCTTCACCGCGTCGCACCCTCTAATTCTTCCAAAGTCCTTCCTTTGACCCCACACTTGCCTCATACCACAAATTCCTGCAATGATGATGATTATATTTTCCTAATTACCTCTAAAAACAACATACCTAATCTATTTACGGATGGGTTGCCTCCCAACAAGCGCTAAGTTTAAGGTCTTCAGCCAGACGTTCTTCTTCTTATTCTTCCCTTTCTTCTTGTGGTACCATCATTCTCATCTCGGGTGCAAAATCGTGGACCAAAGTTGCAAGCAACGTTGTGAGTTGCGTTATACGATCGCTCACCTGACTGATCCACTGCTGTTAAGCATCCAGAATCTGAAAGACTTTTTCCTCCCTGCACCTTGTGTCCTTCTCGTACTGCTGGTGCTTCAATTCCATCATTTCTATCATATATAGCAGTTGCATCTTATCAACGGAGGCCAAGGGATGTCTTTTTTTCTTCCCACAGAATCTCTTCCTCTTCGATTCTGTTGTCCTGTCCCTGATTCTTACCTTTACCACTCGCTCTGGGTGCCATTAACAGTCTGTTGTTCAGATATTTATCATCGTACCCTTGCCGTAAAGTTATCGGACACCCGAACATGTTCAGCCTACACTTCCATGTTCCAAAGGAGATGTGCATGTCCCCAGTTCTACAGTCCATCATAGCCCCAGCTCTGGCTAAAAATGGACACCCTAAGATCAGTGTAGGCGCGTCCTCCAAGCTTTCATACTCCATCACCAAAAAGTCTACAGGATAAAAGAAATCGCTGACCTTGATGATCACATTCGTCAGCTTACCCCGAGAGACTTTTGTAGACGGATCTGCCAACTGTAACACCGTTTTCGCCGGCTCCAGTTCCTTATTTTTATATTTATCATACAGATACCAGGGCAGAACATTGACACTTGATCCTAGATCCAAAAGCGTATTTCGAATGATAACGTCGCCCACAGTGACAGTGATTAACGGTGAACAAGGATCCTTTTTTTTTTGACAATGTTCCCAACAAAGCCTCACTCACCTTGACAGTCAATCTCACCATTTCTGGTGTTGGCACCTTGAACTTCTCATTCTTCTTGCACATTTCCTAAAGAATCTTCGTGTCTTCTGGTACGTTCTTTAGTTCATCCCATAGCGGCTGGTTGATCGATGGCCCACTTGGCATGCTGGGTACGTCTTGCTTCTCATTCTTCTTGCACATTTCCTGAAGAATCTTCGTGTCTTCTGGCGCATTCTTTAGTTCATCCCATAGCGGCTGGTTGAGCGATGGCTCACTTGGCATGCTGGGTACGTCTTGCTTCTTTTTCGCCTTTTTGTCTTTCTTCTTTTGCTTTATACCAGCTATAACTGGTTTTTCCTTCTTTTGAACATCACTTTCATCCTTAGTTTGGTCACCTGCCTCAATCTTACTTTCACTTTATTTTCCTATCAAATCCTCCTCTGTGACCTTCCTCCATTCTGTCTCTATAGCACTAACATGCTCCTTACCGGCGCTCTACGTATGATTCGGGTTAATCTCCGTGCTGCTCGGGAGTTTACCACTATCTCTCTTGCGTTGATCTTCGGCCATTTGAGCTATCTGCCTTTCCATATTTGCAATAGCTTTGGCATTTGCTTGTGTCTGCTGCTAACTAACGTTCACAAGCTCGTACATCTTAGCTATCATATTTTCCTGAGTCTCCAGGGCATTGTTATTGGTATTGGTTGGCCCTCTGTTGTTGTTACTTCCGCTGGGACCACTGTTATGCGCGGCCTGAAACTATCTCGGTTGATTAGAAGGTTGTCCTTAATGATTTCTTTTCCTGTTGTTGTTGTAATTCTGGGTCCCTTGGTTATAGGGTATATAAGGACGTACATTATAATTGTTATATTGTCCTTGACCTTTCCCATAGATTTGATTAACCTCCTAAGGCCTTTGCCCTTGTTGGTTGCCTTGCTCTTAATTCTGCGGACCATTTTGGAGAGTCGCCATTAACCTTCCTGTTCAGGTCTCCTATTTCTTTCTTCACTTCCTTTTTCCAATCGGCATCTGCACCCACTGCCTGCTGATGTACTCACTGGTTTCCTTGCAGAAAAGTTTGCTTTCGACCCATTGCTTAGTTGTTCCAAAAATCACCAGGCGTCATCTGGTTCCTACATCATTATTGTTCCGCTGGATGAAGCATTAATCATTGCTTGGTTTGTCATGTCGTCCACCATCAAAGAATATCTTCACAAGTTGCCATCATGGAATGTCATGGTGTGGGAAAAATCACATCAATTCCTTTAATCGCTTGAACGCATCATGGAACGCCTCTCCCGGCTTCTGCTGGAAGTCCTGAATGGCTCTCCTAATCTCCGTGGTTTTGCTGGCCGGGTAGAATTCTTGGAGAAACTTAGCTTTCAATTGCGCCCAGGTAGTAATACTATTAGGTTATAATGATGTAAACCAATACTTGGCCTTATCCTTTAAAGTAAAGGGAAATAGACTCAACCTAAAAATATTCCTATTTGTATTCCTAGGAGTGTTAGCATTAGCTATGGCCAGAAACTCATAAAGATGATTGTATGGATCATTTTTCTTATATCCTATGAATTCAGGTAAAATGCCTAGCAGTTGTGGTCTTATCTCTACTTGATTATTGACATTTTTAGGAAAATAAATGGGCGAAGCATCATCATACTCCCTAGGTTGGAAGTGTGATGCAACCAATTACCCCATCAGTTGAGCAAAATATAGAGGTGGAACGAAATTACCGTCATATAACTCATTGTTATAAAGTCGCTGCCCCTGTAGTTGATGCTGTTGTTGATATCTCCTCGAAGGTCCCCGACCTCGGTTCCATTGCTGATGTTGCTGGACTGGATGATTCGGCTTCTATGCTTCGTCTTCCTCATCTTAGACTGGATCTACATCCTGGTATTGATACTATGGTTGTTGAGGTTGTGGTTGTGGTTGGGTTTGTGGTGGTATAGGTTGAAATGGTGGTTGTGGTTTGTAAACAGGTGGTTGTTGGTGTAATGGTTGTGAAGGCAGTGGTTGAGAAACTGGTACCTGCTGTTGTGGACGTGGGGTGCCATCGCGGGTCGGCGCTCCCCAAGCCATCGCAACAGATACGGGATTTCCTAAAGGGTTTGTAACGGGTTGACTCAAAGGTTGGACCAAAGGTTGGGTGCATGATGGTATGGGTGCAGGGGCTGAAGCTGCACCACCATTAGCACTGGTACTTCCTATATGAAACTCAGAAACTGGGGGTATAAATGGTGCTCCCCCATGATCTCACCCGTAGGCTCATTGGTGATATCCACAACTACGATACTACTGGGACTCATGTTAATCAAACGCCAACTGTAGTGTCACACTACAGCCAGCAGGTTTCTTTCTACTTTCCCGAAAAACCAATAAAAACACAATACCGAAACAATTTCCAAAAACCAAATCAAACATTCACTAAAATAAAAGAATACCAATTGTGGTGCTGAAATCCGAATCCTTGAGTCAAAGAAGCCTAAGGTCCACCTTATGGGTCATTCTTCGCCTGTAAAATTTGACCTAATGACCTCTATTTATAGTTGAGAATTTTGACTAATCGCGACGTGAAGGACTTAGATCCGCGGCGCGCGTTATCGCTTATCCCCGTTTTTTCGCTGTTTAAATTTCAATACACCGCCTCTTCGTTGACTATGTGCGATGCGCGTGTCTTCATACCGCAGCGCGCATACGACTTCGACTGAAATGGTGCTTATCCCAAACTTCTCTCATTTTGTCCATGTTTAGTCCTTGTTTTCATCTTTTTCTTGCACACAAGTCCTAGCATAAAAGTGAGTAATGCCATAGCATATACGATATAAATTCACCAAGAATAGGGCCTAACAACGACTAAAATACTTGATATTGAAAGCGTTGTCAAGGATGAGACTCCTGTTGAGGAATCTGACGTATCTCCACTGCATCTTTGCAGATCCAGTAGAGTGCGTCTACCTCCTAAGTTTTAGTGTTTCCATATTACTACATAAGGTGGCACATTGATCAGTGATAAAACACTGGTTAGTGAGGATGAACCATCCAACTACAAGGAAGCGATGACAGGCCCTAAGGCTAACAAATGGAACGAAGCCATGGAGAGCGAGATTCAGTCCATGTATGACAATCAAGTTTGGAACATAATTGATCCAACACCAGGTCTCAGAATCGTTGGGTGTAAATGGTTCTTCAAGAAGAAGCCTGACATGGATAGGGATCTACACACATTCAAGGCCAGATTGGTTGTGTATGGTTTCACTCAGACTCAAGGACTTGATTATTATGAAACCTTCTCTCTAGTAGCCAAGATAAAGTCGATTACAGTTTTACTTGCCATTACTGTATTTTATGACTATGAAATATGGCAGATGGATGTCAAAACCGCTTTGCTTAACAGAAAACTATCAGAGGATGTGTATATGTCAAAACCGCTTTGCTTGAAAGGTCCATTTATGGACTTAAAGAAGCTTCTCGCAGCTAGAACATCTGCTTCCATGAAAATGTCAAAGACTTTGGATTTTCTAGAAGTCAGGATGAATCATGTGTATATGACAAATCCAGTGGGAGTAATATAGTATTTCTGATATTGTATATCTATGAAATACTCCTTATAGGAAACGACATCCTAACGTTACAAAGTGTAACAGCTTGGCTTTTGAAGTGTTTTGCTATGAAGGATCTAGGAAATGCATCTTATATACTTGGAATAAGGATCTATAGAGATAGATCAAAACATCTTATAGCACTTAGCCAGAGTACATACTTGGACGAGATCTTGAAGAAATTCAGGATGGATTGTTCCAAGAAAGGATTCTTGCCCATACAGCAAGGGATAAAGCTAAGTAAAGAGCAATGTCCCAAAACTAATGGTGAATTGGATAGGATGAGTCGAATCTCATATGCTTCAGCTGTAGCATCAATCATGTATGCCATGATATGTACTCGACCTAATGTTTCATATGCTTTAAGCATGGTGAGCAGATATTAGGATAATCCTGGCGGAAGTTATTGGACAACAGTTAAAGGCATTCTTAAGTATCTAAGAAGAACTAAAGGCATATGCCTGGTATATGGAGGAAGAGATGAGCTAAGAGTAACTGGGTTTAGTGACACAAGTTTCCAAACAGACAGAGATGACTCTTGCTCACAGTCAGGATGGGTGTTCATGTTGAATGGAGGAGCTATCACCTAGAAAAGTTCGAAGCAAAAGTCGGTAACTGACTCAACGTACGAGTCGGATTATATAGCAACAAGCGAAATTGCAAAGGAAGCTACATGGTTGAAGAACTTTATCGGCGATCTTGGCGTTGTCCCTAGCATCAAGGATCCCCTTGAAGTCTTCTGTGATAATGAGGTTGCATTTTCATTGACTATAGAATCTAAGGACCAATGGGAGATCAAGACATATACTTAGAAAGTACCACTATGTTCGAAATCGAGTTGAAGACGGGGACATCGTAGTAAGCAGAGTACCGTCAGAGGATAATCCGGCTGACCCATTAACTAAAGCATTGTCGTGGCCCAAGCATGAAGAGCATACGAGGACCATAGGCCTTAGACTTGCTAGCGAAATGTATTGAATGTTTAGTTTATAGTTTAATAACCGAAACATAGAATAGTGTTAATTGTACATGGCTTGGTATTTTGTTAATGGAGAATTATAAAAGGCTGATTAGCCACCATTTCATTGAATTATCATTGTGTTTCACTTTTCCATGTTTAGAACCCGCTTCCCGAGTGTTAACACACTCAAACTTCCACAGTCGGTCATACTCTTGGAAGCAAGTAGTGATTTAAGACTATCGTGAGTGCTAGTAGATTGTCTATAGAGACTAAACATAGCATGGTGTTTATGACTAAGCCTCATGAGTGCTTGGTAGAGATCCAAGTATTGGAACAACCCACACCTAGAGATTACTTCATGGATTTAGTCACAAGTAATCTAGGATGATAATATCTCTTATTATTCAAACAAATATACATAAGGGATTTGCACTATGCTTCTGTCATACATCGGTCTACTCAAACGCTATTCGTAACTGGTAGTTATAACGCGTATGTCCGAGTATGATATGATGAAATAAACAGAGACTATGTAGTCAAAGTTAATATGTTCCTTCTGCCTAACAAGGAGAAGTGATATATGTGGGCCCCTCGATGATTTGATGCTGACACTAAGTGTGTAACTCCCAAAACTTAGATCTAACGTGATATCAATCCAAACTACTGAATTGGTGCGGAATCCCAATGAGTAATAATCAAGAAAATAATAAACAATATGAAATGAATAATCAAAGATCTTCAAATGCACTCGTTGTATTTTTAATGAAACGACTGGTATATAAGATCACTCAAAACACCAAAATCGTGATCACCCTAGTTCCCACAATCACATGTTCGGCCAACCCCACAAAATGCCTAACAAACACCTATTTATAATAGACAAGCCCATAGTACCCTAAGCCCAAATATACATATAAGCCCAAAATACCTAAAAGACTATTAGACAAGCATAAACCACAAAATAGGGCCCAACAATCTCCCCCTTGGTTTATTGCTTTCTAATCGTCAAGATAGATCTACAAGATGCACATCTGTATCCTTGAGACACCCAGCCCAATACCTTTTCTCAACAATCTTAGCAGCCATTCCTGTGAATGGCTTGGCTGCTACTTTAAACAAAGGATTCTCTGTTAAGATCTGTGTACTTGCTAGCCTATGAATGTCTCTTTCACCAAATCTCAGCAGGTCCTTTGGATCAATTAGACAAAACTGATTGTTCGGCAATTTGATCACAACGGTAGCAGTATTAGGATCGTACACCCAAAACTCCATGTTGTTAAGAGAACCGTCTGGAATAGGCTTAGAGATGGGAATAGACTTGACTTTATCAGTGGAAGGCCACATGATGTTCACCATTCGTTTACCAGTATGAGGGTCCCTGACACCTTTTGCTTTCTTGGTGAATAACTTGACAGTCTTCATGTCTTTAAAGTTATTCTTGACCCGATCTTCTATAAATCTCTTGAACATCCAGGCCTTGTGGTCTTTTGATGGATTGTGGAAGGGAGCTTGAGCGAGTTCAGCCAGATCAACTCTTGTCCAAGATATGAACTGAGTTTTCTTCTCTTAGTATTCCATGTTATCACTTGCTCTCTTCACAAACAACAAGTTCTTCTCAGCGTCAAAACCCCAAACTTTAATGCCAGAACGGTGTCCATAATTGTCTGAAAACCGCTTCCCTATATCACGAATAAAAACCTCTAGTTCATTGACTGAGACAACATGTTGGTCAGAGTTTTTCATGATCAGCGTGTCATCCTTTGGTGGTTTCCGTTAATACATCCTCCTTCATTTCTCTCGACTTTCTTCAGCAGTTTGAGGACCATAAGACAAGTATTAGTCAAGGTTTTCGTCGGGAGTAGGAGGAGTGACTCTTGAACTGGGAGCAGCATCTTCGTTTCCTTCAACTTCCTGGGAAAGGAACTCATCACCAAATTTCAAAGACAGACGTTGTTTCAAATCAAAGTACAACGCTGACAGTCCTTTGTGATTCGCTTGAAGCTCATAAATTTTCTTATCCTCTTCAGAATTGTCCTTTTCCAGTTCACTGACTCTAATTTCCAGCTTTCCAATCATCAGTCTTTCTTAGTAGAGTCTTGTTCAAGCTCAAAGACTCTATTTTGGAGCAGGGAAACATTCACAAAATCATATTCGGGCATTTTTCTTTTGCCCTTGGAGATGTCTACAATAGGTAGGATGGATGAGCTTCCATAGCTTTGAAACTCTGTAGTTGGCACCATTTCTTCTTCAATAAAAAGGCTTTGAACGTCTTGATCCAAGGGGTTGGATTCATTAATCGGGCTATGAACCTCTTGGACAACTGGGCTTGGAATATCTTGGACAGTAGGATTTGGTTCAGTTGGTGTGGGTGTAGGCGTAGGAGTTGGTATGGCATGAGATGATTCTAGGACGTATACTCCCGACCTTGGGTCTAGTTGTCTACGTTTTCTTTGAATTAAGGCAGGAGCAGGGTCTTCTTGTTCACTTTTTGTGGGGTCATTTACAATAGCAACACCTGATTGAGGAGGATTCAATGCAGGTTGCTGTGTTGTTTCAGTTTCTGGTTTATCTGTTTCAGGGCCAGACATGCCCTCCATAAGGTCCTCAAGCTCTTGCTCGGTGAGCTGATTCTCTTCAGTTTTTGGGTTCTCTTTGGTAGTCTGATTCTCGTCATAGTCTAGATTCACAATCTCTTCAAAGGAAAAGACAAATTTGCGTTGAGAGCTTTCAGTGTTTGTTTCTGGCACAAATGCTTCTAGGGTCTCTTCTTTATCAGCAAACCTCCCAAACTTTACCAGCTTTCACAATCCTTGGTACGAAGTTCTTGAATTCTTTCTTGTTTGCTTCATGAGTCTGAAGGTGTTGGGACCCAAAGCTTTGAGATCCAATGTGTTAGGCGTCCTCTTGATCTGAGGATACCTCTCGTTAGAGATCATCTGGAGAAAGCGGAGATACATGAGGAACAAATCCTTCTTCTTCTATTGGAGGTTACTTTGCATCTCCTCAAACACGTATCTCGAGTAGTTGTTGTCCCAGTCCATGGCCAGAGCAACGAAGGCTGAGGTTGCAGTCTGGCTGATCTCATTTGATCCTCCTTTCCTTCCAGAGACATAGCTCACAAAGGTGTGGGCTAAGAATCTCCAGAATGGTGGTAGTAGCTTCTTCATGGTAGGAGGATACTTTCCTTCATAGCACATCTCAGCCGGAGCCGCCTTGACCTTGTCAGCAGCATATTCAGTCGGGAACCCAGGTGCATCGCCAAATTCCAGCACCTCTTGAATGATCTTCTCAGATATGATCACCTTAACTCCGCTTATAGTTGACTCTATGGTGTCAGCACCGTCTGATCCCTGCTTGTTAATTGCAGCACCTTTCCAGAAGTTGTTGATCATGTCCAAGTGAATGACCGGACTAGAACGTAGAGAATGTGAAATACGGTATGAATTGAGCCCATTAATCATTGACTGGAATTCCTTGTGTGCAGCAGGTGGATCCAGTAGATAGCCCGACAATGGTGTGGGAGTCCACGTGTTTCAGGTATGAGGATTCAGCAGCCATTTTATCTTAACCAAACTGACCAAGTGAGAAAATAATTCAAATAAAATTAAATCTCTCGTTTAAATTAATTTTCTCGCTTTATTTTCCAAGAAAATCTAATTTTGACCAAGGAATCAATTTTCTCAATTTAAAATTTATTTTCCAAATTAATTTTCACAAAAAAATTCCCTGAAAATCGATTTCGGTCCAAAATGATTGATATCGGTCAAAAGGCTTCGATTTTGGTCAAAGTCCACGATTTCGGTCAGGGGTAAGCGATTTCGGTCGGGTCGAGTCGGGTATAATCGGATCTCGGTTAGAAGCCAGGTCAACCCATTGACCCAAAGACGTCACCAAGGCGAAAACCTTTCACGATTTTACCGAAAACTCAAATTCGCTCCAAAAACCTACACAAAAAGACAAAATTGAGACATGCAAACACACAATTAGGCCATTAGAAACATTTAAACAAGATTTTAACCTTTTTCCACGGATGAAAATACCAACGATCGAGAACGATAGAGAGAGTGACGATAGATTGCGAGAGTTCGAGAGAGAAAGAGAGGATGACAGCTGAGGAAAGTTAGGGTTTAGGAACAAAATGAGGCGGGTGGGATTTAAACCACCGAGAACCTCCCATGGGCCCACATGGGTTTTCGGCCCATGCGTCCACCGAGAACACGATGAGCCTAAAAATCTGTTTTCGGTCCGATGTGCGAATAAAAAATTTAATTTTCGAATTCGTGACAAATAAATAAAAATACATAAGTAAATAAACTGAAATAAAAATACACACGAAAAACAAACTTTAATTTTAATTTAATCATGCTATAGAAATTTTAACTAAAGGATTTAATTAATTTTTTTTGTTTTTGTTTTTCTTAATTTTTTGTTTTTGTTTTTGTTTTTATTAATTTTAGTTTTTATTAATTTTTGATTTTCCAAAATATTAACTCTCCCCCTAAATCAATGATTTTATAATAAATTTTTGATTTTCCAAAATATTTTAAAATTAATGCTCATGGGAATAAAATTAGAGTAAATTAAGACAACGACTTAAAAAAATTACGTACCCCAGTCCAATTAAGCCTACCAAAATTTCAAGCTCATCCCAAATTTTTTTGATATTTTCATGATAGACTTATGCTTTTTATCGTAATCAAGACTCACAGTCACATTACAAAACACGTTTTCTCAAAACAACACATATGCAATTTAGAATTTATAGAAAGACATGAATGTTTATTGTGTCGAGAGAATAGCCCACCCGAAAAAGATTTAAAATTGTTTCGTTCGAAACACCTTTTCCAATTTCTTCACTTTGAATGAAAGACTTTATCTCAAAAATCTATTTCTCAACAAAATTTCCATAACATACATGGACTATCTCCCTGTCTAATCGAGAAACTCTTTGGTAGACTGTCTCATTTCCTTAAGCCTATGTTCTTTTTGAGTCCACACTCTTACATGTTTTCCTTACTCTTTTGACTTGTGCAACATTGGCATCTTTTAAGGAGTTTTAATGCTCATTTTGTGCATCATTGACATTTTTTGAGGAGTTCTTATACAATTTGCATTGATGCTCCTTAGGCTTATTCATGTGAGCCCATTGGCTGTTGGAACCTCTTGTGCTGAAGTGCTCAACCATCCGAAGACCTTTTTGTCAAAGGCCCCGAAGTGAAACAACAATAAAAAGAACCCCGAAGTCTGAAGACTACGAAGGGATTGTCCTAGAGGATCCGAAGACTTCCAATTGTAATACCTTTTTGTAGGAAAGCGTAATAGTACATTACGTGTTGCAGGAATCTAGTATCCTATTGGTTAGTACTCTGATAGGATATTCTCTGTAATAAAGTTGTACTATGCATATCACTGATCAAGTATAAATATCAGTGATACCATATCGTGTCGGGAGTGAGTTGATCATCATCCTAATTGTAAAACCCTAATCGTGAAATACAAGCATTCGGCACATGTTATCCAATTCCTGTTAAGTTCTTTAATGTTCACTCTTATAATCAATTGTGTGTTTTGCTTATTTTCTTGATTCATATTGTTAATCACTTAGTCAATCCATCCATTGATTGAATTCAACTCCCAACTTATTCCATTGAAGTTCATTTTTCTTGTAATCAGTGGTATCAGAGCAGGACAGCTCGAAAACTTATTCCATTGAAGTTCATTTTTCTTGTTACAGTTCTAGATCTAGCTTGGTTCCTAGATCTAGGTTTCCGTAACTGTAATCAACCTTCTTTGATAAGTTTTTCTGAAAAGATCCAGTTGAACAATCAATCAAAATGGCTGACTCTACAACAACTTAAGCAAACATGCTCAACTATGTAAGTCTTATTGGTTCTGCAACAAAAGCCCATGTTCTAGTAGCTTCTTACTATGACTATTAGGCTGGAAGAATGAAGGACTATCTAATAGGGATTGATAAAGATCTATGAAGATCTATAACTGATGGTCCTCATACAGACATTGCTGGTCGTTTCGTAGTCCCCGATGGAGAAGAAGTTGTAGTTCTGAATGCAGCAGATATGAAGAAACTTGAAAATGACGAAAGGGCAATGCGCGAGCTACGAAGCGGATTGGGTCCTGACGTTAGTCATCATATAGCCGATGTGAAGTCTGCCAAAGAGATGTGGGATAATCTTCAACTTCATTTTGGAGGTGACAAGATTCTTCACAAAAGCAAGGTTCAAGAAATTCTAGCAGACTTTGGGAACTTCAAACAAGAAGAGTATGAGTCCCTCGAAGCATGCTATGAACGTCTCAGCAACATGATCTACACCTTGGATAAGTATGGTAAGACCCGAAGCCAACAAGAAATCAACATCAAATTTCTCTACAGTCTTCGCAAGGAATGGAGACCCATCATGTTAATGGTCAAATCTTATGAGAACATTGAAAAGTACAAGTTAGCTGCTCTGTACAATTTGCTCAAATCTCATGAACCTGATATTGTTGGTCGAAGGAGTGAAACTGCTGGATCTGGACCACTAGCACTTGTTTCAAAAGAAGAAGACGAAGACAGTGATGAGGATGTTGCTGCTTATATGGTTGATGACAATGGTGAGACCGTTGCTCTTTATGCTGCAAACAGTCGAAGGTTCAAGAAACCATTCATTAAAAACAACTCAGGGAAACCGTTTGTCAAGAACTTCAACAAACCAAACTTCATTCCAAAACCCAAACCGGAGTCAACTCTGAAGCCATCTGAAAAAGCAGGCTTCGGAGTCATCAAAAGAGAAAACAGAAGAGAAGAAAATTTCTGGTAATTCAGGCTATGACTGCAATTATTGTCATGGCAAGAATCACTTTGCAAAAGATTGTATGCTTCACAAACAAAATGAGAAGAAACCTTAAGTGAAGGATGAAGCTTACTATGCAAGGAAAATGGAAAAGTAAGGCAAGAGACCAAAGACTTAGCCCTGATGGCTGCTGAGGATTATCAAGGATCTTATCAAGTCTGGTCTTCTGACTTAGAAGATGAAGAAGTGAGAAAGCCAACTCATAGTGCTTTCATGGCATATGATGATGGTAAGAGCTTTCTGAAAAGTACTTCCGAGGAGATGGGTGACGAGGAGAAACTGGGTTATGGAACAACTGCTGGTCTTGGTTTTAAGACTTCGGAGGTGAATGAGATGATTGTTGCTGGGAATCCGAAGACCTGGTCTGACGACACTTTGGATGACGATGAGGAAATTTGTTTGATGGCAAATGACACACGCCTGACTATTCCTGAGTAGGTATCCAAACTTTTCTCAACTTTTAAAATTCCTATTTCTCAATCAACTCCTATCATAAATGAAATAACTCGTGATTGTTCTGTGATGCATAAAATGCTTATTGATGCGAAAACTAGGGAGACAATCAGTGAACAGGAGATTCTCAGCTTGAGGGGGAGAGTAGAAAGTTTGAAGCTAGCCTTAGAAAAATCCAACCTAAGAATCTCATTGCTAGAAGAGAATAGAGAAAAACTTTTGAACAATCATGATGTAATTTTGAGACAACGCAATATATTTTGTGAAACTGCAAAATGTTTATATGCTCATATTACTCGTATCTATCATTCAGCTGATGTGTGCAATGTTCAACATAGACAACTATTACCTTTTATTGAGTTTAAGCTTAAGGAAGTTGATAGTATATCTTATGAGTGTGAATCTATAGTATCAGGGTCCGAAGTGACCAATTCTTCATATAAACATGGTTTGATATCTGTAGAAAAACATCTCACTACTTATAATTTTTGAAATTATTGCCACAAGAAATCCCAATCTTGAAAAGAATGTTCCTCAAATTGAAAACAAAGAAAAAGTTACTGTTGAAATTACATCTGAGAATGATTCTCAAAGCGATTCGGATATGGAGGAAATTGATTGTTCTTCATTAACTTTATTAAAATCATCCTCCGCATCCGCACCGCCTTCCGAAGACATATCACAACTGTCTTTGGTGGACAAGGGAAAAACAAAAGTTGTTTGTGAACCTAAAACTTTTGAAAACAAAGAAATTATGAAATCAAAATTACGAATCTCAGATGATTGTGTATCTTATGATCAATATCTCAAGGACAGTTCAAAAAGGCTAGTTCATGTGGCTTGTATCTATCCAAAGATATCTTATTTCAAAAATACCATCTTTGTGAAACCGGGTGGATTACCTTTGGTTGAAAACGATTTAGAAAAACTTCTTGAGAAGGATAATTTCACAGTTACTGAGGAAGGATTCTTTTCATCTTCAAAAATGGTTGAAAACGACATGAATGAAAGAATGGAAGTAAAAATCAACATAAGAAAACAAGATTTGTATGGTCATAACATCTACAATCGACTTTGTTATGAACAAGAAAAGATTCCCAAAAACATGTCACATCTTTTGAATGTCAAAAATGATAATCACATTTACACAAATCGAAATAACAAACAAATTCAAGTTATGGAGAAACCCATAGCTCCGAAGAGAGATGTCTTTCAATTAATGGAATCATGTGAAAGTGTACCGCTGTCACAATCTTCTGAAAAGGTTATTTCAAAACCAAAAATTGTTGTTTCCAAACCTCCTATACAAAATCCTAAAATTTTGAAAAGACCTCAAATTCAAAACCATGCTTCTACCTCCAAAACAAAACCAACAATTATGATCACAAAACCAATTCAAAAACCTATTGCTATTAATTTGAAAGCGAAACAACCTCTAAATCTTGTCAAAAGAAAAACTCCCTTCAGAGGTTTGAAACCAACTGAGACAATTGCTACAACTTCTGGAACAAAACCATTTAACTCAAAGGTTTCAGAAGTCAAAAATCAACATGTCAAACCATTTTTTACACCAACAAAACCTAACTTTCCCAATCCAAAATTTCAAAAACCCACAAAGAAAACATTTTCCAAAGGTAACAATTTGATAGATACATTTCATCAATGGCTAGACAACAATTTGGATATGTTTAAAGATAAGAATCTTTCACTAAACGACTTCAAATTGGCATACAAAGAGTACCTATGTACCTCTACGCTGTGTAGTTCAATCTCAAAGAAGTCAACAATTGAAAAATCCAAACAAAACTAGAAAAGAAATGATCTGAATGATAATTTTATTGCTAAAACAAAATTTTCAAAATCATCAATGAGTTTAAAATTTTCAAGTGAAGAGAAAACAACAAAAACCTCGAAGTCAAAATCATCCAAACAAAAATGGGTTCCGAAGACTTGCATTTTATCAGTCACTTAGGACTCATCAAAATTGACAAGAAGCTTTTCAGAATCATGTTCAAACTCTTCGGAATCATGTGCATCACATGAGGCTTCGGAGAATCTAATCAACTTAAATGCAAATGAAATATCAAAAGAGGCCGTAGAAAAATGGATTCAAGAATCCTTCGTTTACCCTGAGGACCCAAGATTGATTGGGTACCAACTCCTTCTTGATTAATTGCAGTTTATGTCGAATGAGCGGTATGATTCTAAATGGTACATGGATAGTGGCTCCTCAAGACATATGACAGGGAAGAGGGAATATCTTAGGGATTATAGGACTTTGGATGATGCTGGAAATGTATGCTTCGGTAATAATGAAACATACGCTTCGGTAATAATGAAACATGTCCAATTCGGGGTTATGGCAAAATAACAAATGGTCAATTTACAATCAACAGAGTGGCATTTGTTGAAGAGTTAAAACACAATCTTGTGAGTATATCTCAATTAGTGGTTGGAACGGGTAATGCAGTTACATTCAACAACCAAGGGAGTGTCATCACAAAAGAAGAAACAAACGAAGTCTTACTGAAATCTGAAAGGAATGGATCAATGTTTCCCTTAAATCTGAAGACTATAACTGGTGGGCAATCTTTGTGTCTTCTCTCAAAAGCCAACTCCGATGTCAGCTGGCTATGACACTGAAGACTTGCTCATTTGAACTTCAAAGACTTAAACAAGTTAGTGGCTATAGATTTGGTTCGTGGAATGCCTGCACTTAAATTTGATAATGATTCACTTTGTTCTGCTTGTGAGCATGGCAAGCAAACAAACAAAGACATCCAACTGTGATCAACCCAAGAATCACTGAACCTCTTTCACTTCTCTATATGGATTTGTGTGGTCGATCCGCAGTAGAGTCAATTGGGAAGAAGAAATACATTCTTGTGATAGTTGATGATTATTCAAGAAGAAATACATCAGATGCTGCTGAAGAAATCATTAACTTCATAAAGAAGATGGAAGTGATGCTAAACAAAAAGGTCCAAACTGTGCACAATGACAACGGTTCGGAGTTCAAAAATCAAACTGTTGATGGATTCTTGAAAACAAAGGGGATCAGTCACAACTTCTTAGCACCATATACTCCACAACAAAATGGTGTTGTAGAAAGGATAAATCGTTCTTTGTGTGAAGCAGCTAGAACCATGCCTAATTTTGCAAATTTGCCCATGTACTTCTGGGCCGAAGCTATTTCTACCGCCTGCTTTACCCAAAATAGATCCTATATTCACAAGAGATTTCATATCACACCTTATGAAGTACTCAACCGAAGAAAACTAAATGTCAAATTTCTTCACATCTTCGGTTGTAGGTGTTTTATTTTGAATATGAATGATCATTTAACGAAGTTCAATGAAAAGTCAAAAGAAGGGATTTTCCTTGGATATTCTCAAGACTCAAAAGCTTACAGAGTCATGAACAAGAGAACTCGAAAGATTGAAGAAACCTTCAACCTGAGGTTTGATGATTACTATATCAAGAAGTCTTTGCATCCATTCCCTATGTCATCCATCTTTCCAAAGCCTGCTGTGGATGCTGTACCAATCACTACATTTGATACAGACTTCGCACTTTTGTTCGATCCACCTGTGATGGCTGTGGACTCCAAAGCCAAGGCACCCGATAACCATGTGTCCGAACTGTCCAAACTCACAGATGGACCTGATGACTCTTCCACAAGTAGTATAGAAAAACCATCATCTGTTGAGGACGAGCCATCGAACAAAAGTGAAGGGAATGCTAGTGTTGAGGGGGAGCCAAACAACAGTTCAACATCAACCCTACAGGAAATTTCTCATATTATGTCCCTGTACCCAACAGTCCAGGGGGAGCCAGAGATTTCCACTCCAAACTCAGCAATACCAGTCGCTTCGGATAGAGCAACCACTTCCTCAACACCAACTGCTGTCGAGTGGGATCATACTCTAAACTCTTCTTCACAATTGCACACACACACACACACACACAGACAAATGTAACAAACTCAGACAATCATTTAATAATGGGTGATTTTCCTTCAACTTCGGGATATCCTTCAGATATCAAGGATATTGATTCTGAAGGAGCACCTGATTTTGATCCAAATTATCCTCCTTTGGACAAATAGACGAAAAATCATCCACCATCTCTGGTCATCGGTAACGTTCAGGATAAAGTATTGACTCGTGCATAACTCCACCAAAAACAACTTGATCTAAACAAAACTTCGGAGTTTTGTATGTTCAATGTCTTTATCTCCAAGGTTGAACCTAAGAATGTTAAGGATGCCTTTGATCACCCTGACTGGATTGAAGCAATACAGTTGGAATTAGAGGAATTTGAAAGAAACAAAGTTTGGAGGCTAATTCCAAAACCTGCAAATGCTTCAATTGTTGGTCTGAAATGGGTGTATAGAAACAAACTAGACACTGAAGGCAATGTGGTTCGGAACAAAGCAAGGCTAGTTGTCAAGGGTTATTGTCAGCAGGAGGGGATTGATTACGAAGAGACATTTGCTCCTGTTGCTAGACTCGAATCAGTTTGGATATTTTTAGCTTATGCTGCACATAAAAACTTTGATGTCTATCAAATGGATGTCAAATGTGCTTTTCTAAATGGTGATCTCGAGGAAACCGTTTTTGTTGAAAAACCACCTGGTTTTGAAAGTAAAGAACATCCCAACCATTGCTATGTGGTAGACAAGGCTGTCTATGGTTTAAAACAAGCTCCAAGGGCTTGGTATGGGACCTTGACAAAATTTCTAAACGAATCAAATTTCAGACAGGGTTCAGTGGATCCAACACTTTTTAGAAAGAAAGTTGGATCTCATCTGATGTTGGTCCAAATTTATGTGGATGACATAATCTTCAGATCCACTGACATCAATCTCACAAAAGACTTTGAAAAACTCATGAAAAGTAAATTTCAGATGAGTATGATGGGAAGATTAACTTCTTTCTTAGATTACAAATAAAACAATCTAAGGAAGGAATATTTATTAATCAACAAAAATACACGAAGAGTTTGCTTGAACGCTTCGGAATGACTAACTGGTCCAAAGCAAAAGTTCCCTTTCCTGCAGGTACAAGGTTAAATCCTTCATTGGATAAACCGAAGACTGACATCCAGACATACTGAAGTATGATCGGATCATTACTTTATCTCACAGCCAGTCGCCCTGATATCATGTTTGAAGTCTGTAATTGTGCAAGATACCAGGCTGACCCAAGAGAACCTCATATGGCTGCGGTTAAAACAATTTTTCGATATCTTCACAACACACCTGCTTATGGCTTGTGGTACCCAGCAAACTCAAGCTGCTACATACAAGCATATTCATACTCAGATCATGGTGGATGCTCTATTGATCGCAAGAGCACTTCGGGGGGTTGTCAATTCCTTGATGGAAAGTTAATCAGCTGGCAATCTAAGAAGCAAACTTGTGTCTCTATCTCTACTGCAGAAGCGGAATATATAGCAGCTGCAGCTTGCACCTCACAAATCATTTGGATTCAAAGCCAACTGACAGATTATGCCATCAACATGAGAAAAATACCTTTGTTTTGTGATTCACAAAGTGCATTTCGTATATGCCACAATCCTGTTCAACATTCCAAGACGAAGCATATAGCTCTTCGCTATCACTTCATCAAAAGTCATGTTGAGGAGGGGAATATTGAGGTGCACTTTGTTCACACAACAGAACAACTGGCAGACATCTTCACAGAGGCTCTAAATGAAGAGGAATTCACAAGAATAGTTCGTGGGTTTGGAATGATTGATGGATCCACCCTACAATAAATCTCAGATTTACTTATTCTTTCCTTAGTCTTTTCAATTGCAAAAAAAAAATTCATAACCCTCCACAGCACTCCGAAGACTTTTATCGCTTCGGAGCACATCAGAGTAAAACAAGTCAAACAAGAAATGTTGCACCGCAGTACTCCGAAGCCTTCCATCGCTTCGGTGCATCTCGGATCAGACAATTTTAGTTAATAAAATTGTCATAAATGTCAAAATCTTTTGAAACATCTTCTGACTTTGTATCTCAAGGATAAGTAATCTCACAATAAAAGGCTATTTCAAAGAAAATTCAAAAACAAAATTACTGGCAAACACTTTAAAGTTCAAAACACAATCTTTAGTGCATGAGTGACAACATTTAACCTTCTTTTCATGAATCAACTGATTAAAGGACAAAACTTTGATTTTAGATTCTGATGATCATACCTTACAGCACTAAGAGGTATTTGGGAATCGATTTGAAACATTGGTAAAGAAACAGACTTCGAAGTGAGGTTAAGGCTATTTTACATATCAAAGCCTTGTTTGATTCCAATATCCTTAACATAATGTCTATTCCTAACCTCCCTACTGACCTTGACTCGCTTTAATGCTAAACTAATCAGGTAGCCTCAAAACTACTCAGGATAACTCAAGTGTTCCGAAGTTTTCTTCAAAAGTCATACCAACATTGTTTGATAAGTAAATTTAAAAGTCTTTCATTAATGTTTCAAAATTGAGCTAAATGAAGTTTCTCAAACTCAAGGATTGGACAAAACTAAACAAAGAGCACCACAGGAAGAAATTAAATGGTGAAATTTTGACTCTTCAGATAATCCAATCCAAAAAGGAAAAGATAACATTCAAAATGAAAATGAAAAGAAAAACTCAAAAAGCTAAACAGAAAACAAATTGTCAAAAGATTCAAAGCCAACAAACAAATCAAAAAGATAAACAAGGGAGTGCAAAAGAAAGATAAATCAGCAATCAAAGGCTTATTCTTCTGTTTTAAATAACAATACAAGGAACTCCTATAACATAGTTGAGTACCATGTAGAGAATATGAACATTTCAAGTAATCTATCTTAAATGATAAAGTTGGGGTGGTATACGAAGCTCAAAGGCTTGTCATCAGAGCTTAGTATCCAAACACTTCAATTGATGAAAGAGAATAGGTTTTTCAAAAAGTTCTTCAAAGTCAATCCAATTTCTAAAAACATTTCTAATGCTCAATTCAAGAATGAAAACCTTTTAAATTTTAATGCAAAGGATGTTATTATTTTTGTATGAAAAATTTGAAACATAAAAGATCAATCAAACTCTTGGTTCTAAATGCGAAATCAAGTTGACAATGGGGTGATTAGACTTATACATTCATGACTGATATTAAATCAAACAGACTTCGGAATGAAAAATGGACTTCCAACATAATTCGAATGATTCTGAACATTAACTTGTTAAATCTTCATTTCATAATATTCAGGAAAGTCAAGGTTAAGTGTTATCATGCATCACACAAAATTTAAAACAAAACATACTCAAGAAAAACAAAAGGAAAACATATGGACTTCGGATTATTAACAAACACTTCACGAACAATTGTTGCTATCCGAAGCGTTATCAACATCCTTAGTTAATTTATTGTTCAAGTGATTTTCACATTTATGATAATCTCAGTGACAAACATTCTTTTGAATTTAATAACCGTTGTTACACAACTGTCACTGAGAAAATGGCGGTTCCATCTGTTGATCAACTGGTCGCCATGTTCATGATCTATGGAGATACTTCTTCAGTATCTTCCTTAGATGTCTATCTGGAAGAACATCAGGCTTGGACTTTGCCAGCGTTGCATTCCAAGGCCTCCTATACGGAATCTACTACGATGTCAAAGTGGATTTCACATCTATTCTGTGGACCGACTTCTGTTCTCACATCAATCACAGTCTAAAGGGAACTGAGATCTCCAATGCGAGATTTTGGGCAATTGTTGTTCATGCCCACTATCAGCAGGCAGGGTATGTTTCTGACCCTTCTCTTCCAGAAATGAAATACACACCCATTGCCATTCCAGCCCTGGATGATGAACCTGCAGTGTTCTATGCCCAAATTCCTTTAGATATGCTCTCAAAGGTATCTATAGATTGTGATGAGGTAAATGCTTATCGCAATACGCTTGTTGTACCTTACCCTGTTCGTGATACAACTCAAGCTGTGCCTGCCAAGGCACAAACAAAAGGAAAAGCCAAGAATAAAGTCACTGGTGGACCTAGTGGTTCGAAGAAGGTAGAGAAAAAGAGAAAAGCTTTGGAGCAAACCACTCCGAAGAGGAAACAACCGAAGAGGTCAAGGAAATTGACCATTGTGGATGAGTCTTCGGAGTCAGACAAGGAACCAACTTGAAACATTCAAGGAGAAGAGGAAGAAGAACATCAATCCTCACCAGTTCATGAAACCAGACCACCAACTCCACCACATACCACAAGACCACCATCACCACCAAAAACAACCAGACAACCCACACCGCCTCATATAATAACACCTCCACCTCCACCTCCACCTCCCACGACAACTCAACAAACAACAACAATACATACATCTTCATCTGATATGCCACCTCCTCCACCACCAAAATCGACCTCCACTGAAATTCCACCCATTTCATCCTCCTCAGCACCATTTTTAAACATCCCCTCTTCTGGTCTGGATACATCATTACCTGATTATCCATTCCAAGATGACATTGACTTTGAAGCCAACATATCTTCAAAACCTCCATCCACTGAAGAGGCTCTGGCTGCCTTCCACATGACAGCCATTATGATAGAAGAAAATGATGATGAGAGTCTGGATGATACCGAATTCATCCTGGGAACACGATACAAAATCCTTAATCGAAAACTGGATGCTCTGTTGCAATCCAACACTGGCTTCGATCCCACAAAGAAGCCTGGGGTCAGTGTTGAGGACCAGATTGCCGAAGTCCAAAAGTCCTTATCTGAAAAAATGGAAGAACTAGTCAAGGCTTCAGAAAAACGAGTTCTGGAGAAACAAATTGAAATTCAACAAATTTTGGAAGGGAAGCTCAACACAGCGGTTGAGCAGATAGAAGAAAGACGCCGGCTCCTCAAGGAGCAAAATGATAAGAAAATTGATGAATTTGTGAGTAAAATGGAGTTATCAAACTCCGAAGTGAAGAAAGAACTGAGTGATCTTCGGGCCTCAATAGAGTCCTTCAACTCACAATACCAGACGGGCTTTGCCAAACACCTGTCTGATACCCACAAACGCGTGGAAGAGCTAACTGCAGAACTGTCATCTTCCGCAGTTGCTACCTTTGCCAATGAACTCCGAACCAATAATCAGGCTATCCTGACAGACGTGGTTACAAAGTTGAAGAACACACTTCAACCTATGATCAATCTCTCAATAAAAATGGAGCGTTCTCAGGCTGAAAAAGGGAGACCCTAACAGATTGCTCAGGGTGAACAAATTGCTCATCCTTCATGTTGTCGCCAAATATTCTAAGTAAGTGCGGAAATGAAGATTGCAGAATGTAAAGGTCTGAAACTTGAAGGTTTCAGAGGTGGACAAGTCAAAAGACTTGAGATGGACAAGTCCGAAGACTTGATATGGATGAAGAATGAATACTTAGAACAGATCTTAATAGCTAAACAATAAATAATAAGAATTAGCAGTTGTATAACTTGGAAAAGTAAAGACTGAAAGTTAAGAGTGCTAGAAAGATAAGGACAGTAAGAAATGTAGATAAGAACACAAGAGTTGATGGAATGAGAGATTGTATTGATAAGTGAAAGTGTTACATAAAGTCTCTCAAAACCATTAGGACTGAAGATGAACTTGGTCTCCCTTTTATAGACTAAGGGATGACCATCGGATAATAACCTATGGACTGAAGAGGAGACAACACGTCTCTCTTCAGTTAGATAAGAAAGGTGAATCTAATATAATAATACAATGTCAGACTAGGGTGGCTTGTCTATAATATAATAATATTCTAAGTACACAAGACATACTTCTAAAGGACCACGCCTGATCTAGTCTAATCTTATCCTATAAGTTGAAGTGCTTATCCTTTGCCTTATCTTCTAGATGTTCTTTGATCTTCAGTATTCTTTGTTGAATGTTTAAGTATGATATTTCCTTAGATTTGTAGATATTGATAGTCCGAAATCCTGAGTGGATTTCGGAGTCCTGGCTGGTTTTATCAGAGTATCTTTGGAAATATGATTATGTATGTCTTGATCTTCTGAGTTAGTTCGGAGTGTGGTCTTCTAAGTACTTTCTGATCTTGAGCTCCTTTGGAGTTCCGAAATCTATTACTGGATTTCGGATGATTACAATATTATCCGAACATAACTTATCAGAGATATTAGTTAAGAGTATACATCATACATAAGATATAAGCAATTGTTCATTCTTTAAAACATTCATATAAAAGTAAGTTCATTCCATCAAAATAAGAAGTTTGACATTACAATCCTAATACATCAAACTACGAGTTTGTCAACGATTTGATTTTCAGTACTAACAATTCCCTCTTCTGTGACCAATCGAGGGGTTTGAGTCAATATTTATCCATTACGCCTTGTCTTGCAGCATATTCCCAGAACTTTCAGACTTCCAGTAACCATTGCATTCTGAGAAGTAGTTCTTTCTTAGCTTCTGGATCTGATGAGGTTGATTTTTACACAGCCTTGATGTACTCTTTCAACATTCCATTGGAGACTCTTCTGATCTGATCAGCACGAAGAAAAAGGAAGGATCCTTTTTCTGCAGGATTTCTGTATACCAATCCGAGTACTGGATCGAAGGTGGCACCTCTCTTCCGGTTGTCTCGATTTTCTGGCATAGATAAATCAGGTTTGGGTATGATCTGCGGATCAGGATGATTTTTGATGATTTTGTACATTTCTGCATCATTATAGCAGAATTCCTCTACTAGGCGGTGTAGAAATCTTCTTGCTGCAACATAAGCTTCTCTGGCATCTTGTTTTTTTTTGTGGGATAGTTTTACAACTATTGAGAAGATGTCAGCTGGATTCATGTTTCGGAAGTCAGCTTCAGTTATCAGAGTCGTGTTGTCGTAATTTTTGTTTCTGACCAGCTCATATTCGAAGAATTCTGATTTCTGAAACTTTCTCCTTTTAACACTTCGAACGGCTGTTATGACTTCGTTTGACGATATATCCTCTTGAGGTTTGGTCCATTTCCTGAGGAATTGCAGATTCTTGTAGTAAGCAGCTAGCTCTTTGTAAGCTCCTGATTCTACAGTGAAGTTCAGAGTGTATCGGTATTTTTCTCCGTTGGGGGTCAACGGTATGTCCCAGTTATGTCAGGACGTGAGGGGAGGATTGTATGATTTGAAGGGTTGGTAATCCGAATCGGTCAGTGGTCGGAGATTCATGATATTTGAAATGCTGGGTCGACTGGGACCAGTTAGATTGTCTTGGTTTAGGTTAGGGTCTGAATCTATGCTAGAAGTTTTAGCACAATCAAGAGAATCGAAGAACTTCGATTTCTTGTCCTTGACCTCTGGGGGATCAGATTCTTTGATGGGCGAGTATACACGAATCTCATCTTCTGAGTGATCCTCATCCATTGGATTCTGATTTTTAGGAGATTTGGAAGGATATTTTGGAGGTGGGGATTTCGGAGTAGGAGATTTCTGAGGAGGGGATTTCGGAGGAGGTGAAATCGGAGGAGGATTGATAGGATCATTATTTTCTGATTCCTTATGATGAGTTTCATCCTCATCATTGTTCTTGTCTTCTTGGGTTCCTGCTTTATCAGCATTTGAGTCGTCTTAATGAGTGTCTCCTTGTTCTTTTGTTCCACTTGGACCAGCAGTGGTGTCTGTTAACATGTCAGTAGTTTGGGGTGTTTCTTTTTTCTCATCCGCCTTTCCCTTTCCTAAGGCACCTGTAGGAACGGAAGGGGTCACAGGCAGGCGGGCCAGAATGGAGTCAAGTTTGTCGGAGACATTGGTGACTTCCTTCTTGATACAGTCAGGAAGTGGTGTATCATACATGGTCTGTAGAGCTTCCATAGCTTCTATGTTCAGCTTTGTGCAAAGTTTGATTTGCTCAACCGGACCTTCCATTATGCCAGTGATGGCTTGCAATGTATGTGTGACCATTTGAAGGAGGAGGGCATTAGTTCTTCTGAGGGAGGAGTTTTTGGCCAAAAATGTATTAAAGTACTTGGTTATATGCTCCATTGATGCGGTGAGCTTGGTTTGCATGGTCTCAATAAGTTCAGGAACTTGTTGATTACATTTTTCAACCTCGTCAAGCATTTTCTGGGCTGTCTTCATCATGTTTGCTGCATCTGATTCTCGTTGAGCATCAATTGAGGCGATACCTTCGTGGATAATCTTTTCTGCTTGATTGTCGCAGTGTAGAAGGATGTCTCTGTCTTTCTTTTCTAGTGCAGCTACCCGATCTTTAATGTCAGCAAGTTCTTTTATCAGAGCCTCCTAATTTTGTGAGGATTTTAAGTCAGTCAGGAGGGTGGTTAAGGCGTCAACCTTCTGATGAAGAGAGTCATCCTTGAGTAAGGAATTGACGGATTGAGGGGGAGTTTGTTTGTCAGCCTTATCGGAGGATGAGTTGGTATCACTGAGGTCGACCTGATGCATTTGGGAGGAGGAGGGTTTATCGACCTCTTGGTCAGTACCACGGAGAGAGGTATCGATAGGTACTAATTGAGTGTCGGAGATAAGCTGTCTGGAGCCGGACTCAGTGGGTTGTTCTACTGTATGCTGTTGCAATGCCTTTTTCTGAAGTTCTCGAGCTTGAAATTTGTCCCAAGTGAGAGGGGCTATTGTTGAGACGATATTGGACCATTTGGTTTCAGAGGTATCGAAGAGATAGACGGGGGTGTCTACCAGGGTGTTGAGAGAAGCACTCAAAAAGGAATCAATTTGGAGAGTGAGTGCATTGATCCGCTGGCATTTGGATTTTATGGTTGCGGAGTCATTGGCGGATGGTGGTCCAAATGTGGAGAGAAGTTGGAGTTGCTGTTGTTTAAGCTCGAATTGTTGCTTAAGACGGACAACTAGAGATTGTTGTTCTTGAATGGCAGTCTGGAATTTCCATTTGGCAAAATCAGACGCATCAGCTGGAGGTTTAGTGAGATCTGGGATAGGATCATCCTGAATAAATGTTTCTGGCTCTCGAGATTTTGTGGGTGAGTTTTGTGGATCGTCCATATTCAGATCATTCTGAGTATCGTCCGAGTCTGGAGAGTTCTATTTTTCCTCCAGATGTTCTGACTCGGAATCTCTTGAAGACGGTTCAGATGTCTAACAAGAAATAACACAGATTAGTTGATGAAAACATATGTCAGATGGAGTATATACCTGATGGAAGCAAGTCTTAAATAGATGATTGAATCTTTCATTATTTTGAAATTCAATATTGTGGATTTAAGAGTTCCATTTTGTTAAAACTGGGAAGTAGAGAAAAATAACCATGTAATGTGATACTTGGATGTCTTAAGTGCTGATGATCAGGATATGTGATCTTGAAGTGCCAATAGTATGTGTTTGTTATATATTTATAATTATATTTTTTTTATTTTATGTTTAAACAAAAAGGGGCGGGGGGAAATTCTCAGAGGAATAAGTTTTGGAGAAATCAGAAAGAGAATGGGGGTTCTCAGAAGTGATAAGTTTCTGAGAAATCAGAAAGAGAGGGGGGGGGGTTCAGAAACGATAAGTCTCTGAGAAATGAGAAGGAGAAGTGAGAAAAGTGGTACTGTTTTGGTTTTTCGTTGCTTCTTCTTAGGTGGTTGTTTGGATGGTGAAGACCCGAAAGCTTTCTTTTTTTGGGTTTCTTGGGGGCCTCACATCGTTTGAGAGAGTGAGGTGGATAATCGGGTACTGTATTGATTAAGGTATCTTCTGATTGGACATTTGCTGAGAGAGTATCTTCTGAGGGTTGATGGTTCCCCTCGGATTGTGGTATCCCATCAACATGAGTAGGGAGTCTAGACTCCCCCTCAGAGGTTGCTGGGGGCGAGAGTTCCTTCTGAGTCTGATGATTCGGAGAAAGGAGCGAAGGCTCCCCCTCAACTTCTGAAGTGTTGATCGGAGATTGTGTTTGAATGTCAGATGGCATGGGTTCTGATGATATGGAAGGTCCTAATGCTGAGATGATTTGCTGAATTGCATCTGGAGAGTGGATAACTTTGGCATCTTTTGTAGTTACTGGTGCGTCAAAGAGCAAGTCGTAATCAATTTCAACTGTATGAATGGGTCGATGTCCCACTGGAATATCATTCTCCATTACATATAGAATATCTTGATTATTCTTTCTCCACTGATACTGATCATCGAATTCTATGTCGAAGCTTTCTTCAATGACTCGTGTTCTTTTGTTTAGAACTCGATAAGCAAGAGACTTGGAGGAGTAACCCATGAAGATTGCTTCATCACTTTTGGGTGCGAATTTTCCCAAGTAATCTTTGTTGTTTTTAATGAAGCATCTGCAGCCAAAGATATGGAAAAATTTGACATTGGGTTTTCTCCCGTTTAAGATTTCATAAGGTGTCTTCTGTAGTCGTTTGTTGATGATGGATCGATTCTGAACAAAACATGTTGTTGCTATAGCTTCTGCCCAAAATGTTAGAGGAAGATTTGAAAAAGTCAGCATTGAACGAGCTGCTTCCACTAAGGTTCTGTTTCTTCTTTCTAGTGCACCGTTTTGTTGAGGTGTATATGGTGCTGAGAAGTTGTGCTCTATTCCTTTTAATGCTAGAAATTCTTCAATTTGCTTATTGTTGAACTCAGTTCCATTATCACTTCGGATTCTTCTGACTGGTAGTTGAATTTTGAGTTCAATTGATGTAATAAAGTTTCTGAGTTCTGTGAAAGTGTCTGATTTTAATCTTAAGAAAAATACGCAGGTGAATGGGGAGTAATCTTCCACGATAACTAGGATATATTTCTTGTGATTCAGACTAGCAACAGTTGATGGACCACAAAGATCCATGTGGAGAAGTTCTAATGGACGAGTAATGCTTGAGTCGGTGATTGATTTGTGAGGTTTCTTCTTTTTCTTGCCTAATGCACATGCTGCACATAAGTTTTCGTTGTCAAACCTCAGAAGTGGCATTCCTCTGACCATTTCTCCTATTACCAACTAGTTCATGTATCAGAAGTTGAGATGAGCTAGTTTCCTATGCCATAACTAGATGACTTCCGAATGAGCTTTAGAGAGTAGACATAATCTTGGTTTCCCGATAAACATAGAGATGTCCAAAGGAAACATGTTGTGTTGTCTTGGAGATTTTATTAGACATCTATCTCTGTTACCCGTCATGATGTAGCTAAATTCATTGTCGAATTCAACTCGTAGACCGGTACTGACCAGTTGACCTACACTTATAAGATTGTGTTTAAGTCCGAGAACATAGGCAACCTTCTGTATGGTGAAGTTTCCGTTTGTAAGAACACTATAGCCTTTGATGATGCCATTTGCGTCATTTCCGAATGTGAAGTATCCTCCAAAGCTGACGTCTCTGTAATCTCTTAGAAACTCCAATCTTCCGATCATATGCATTGAGCAGGCACTGTCAATTATCCATTCGTCATCTTGCTCTTCCGTACTAAATGCCTTAGAGATTAGATAGTTAGTTTGGGAACCCAAACTTGTTTGGTCCCATTTGTTTTTATAGATATGGAAGATTTAATTTTGGCAATTGATTTGATAGGAGTTTCTATTTCCGAAGGTGAGTTTGGCTCAGAAATGGATGATTTTACAACCCAAATCCTTTTGAGAATTTTGGAGAGTAAGTTTTTGTTGGATATGTAAAGTTTTTAGAATCAGTAGCAATGGCTGCTTTAGAATGATGATTGCAACAATGACAACAAGTATTACTTTGTTGTCGCTTCAAAATTTTTGGAGTAGTTTTAGAATGATTATATTTTTGAATTTTGGTTCCGATAACGTTTGGAGTTTGCTTACTGGAAAATAAAGTTTTTGCTTTCCAAGACTCATTCACAGGTTTCTTAGAGATTTTGGGACTGTTTTGAGTTATTTTTGAATATCCTGTTAATTTTGGAAATTCTGAGTTGTAATCAGAATTTTGGATGTTTTGAAATTGCTGAAGGGGTTTGATATTTCGAGTAGGAAGTAATCCCTTATAGATATACTTTCGGAATGTGAAAGGAGTAGATCTCTGAGTATGACTTGGAGTGACAAAAGTTGAATTAGCTTCTGATCGTTTCTGAGTGTAGAAGCATTTTTTCTGTTCAAATCTTGCATGAGATCGAGGTGATCTGAGATCTTTTCTATTTAGAATTGGTTTTACTCCTAGTTTGGTTAGATTCTTTCCTTTTCCTTTTTGAAAAAATTCTCTTGGGGAAGATTCAGATAAAGAATCATTTAAAGAGCTTGCCTCTTCATGATTGACTATAAGTTTTTTAAGCGAAATTCTGATTGGATTATTTGACAAATTATGTTGAGATGTATCTTCGTATGACATTGTGTCAGAACACGATGGTTCAGAAGTCATGTTGGATGTATCAGCAACATTAGAGTTTCTGATTATAATTTTGGTAAAATCATTTTTGATGATGATACTGCCTGGGGACTTTTCCATTTCAATTTCTTCATCAACCTTTTCTTTGTTTGAATTTTCCAAGTTCTTAGAATCTGGAATGCATTTTTCAGTAACACAGTTACCTTGCTGATTTTCTATGAAAGAGTGTTGCTGAGAACTTGATGATGGATAGTTCGTGACCGTGGTCATATGACTAGGCATGAATGGGACTGAAGCAATATACAATTTGCTGATTTCGGCAGTGTCAGCTTCTGAGAAATATGAGAAGGGAATGTTAACTCCTTCTTTTGACTCAGAAATGACATTTTCTGATTCATTGGCAGGAGTTTTAGAAAGGTTCTTGGTTGTGTCCTCATCGTGTTTATCATCATATTCATTTGAAGGATACTGAAAGAATGGACTTTTTCTGTTGTAAATAGGATAGTTTTTATTTGTGGTTTTTCTTGCCCATCCCTAATTAAAAGTATTTTCTGAAGAATTAGTGTTAGCAGGAGATTTGAAAACTTCAGTTGCATGATACAGCTGATCTACTAATTTGTTTAATCTTACATTATCGCTTCGGGCTAAATCCCTTTGCAATGTCAAAAGTTGATTTGAATTTTCTAACAAAGTCTTAGAAGTCTGTTCGATCTTCAAATCAACAGTAAGTTTATCATAAAATAGTTTCTTATCTTCTAGCCTATTCATTAACTTTATCACTTCGTCATACCCATCATCCCTTTCTTCCAGAACCCGCTGATATGCAGCTAAGGCATCTGCACAAGTGTTAGATATTTTTTCTAGTGCAGGTTCTAGATTATTAGAGTAAATCTGATGTGTATGAAGCATGTTACGTACCTGTTCGATGATACTTACACCTTTGCCTGTCTTGTGGTTGACCATGAAGGCATAGTTCTTCGGCATGTAGGAAGATGACGATTCAGCAGTGTTCTCAAGATGTTTGGAGCTTGCCAACCTTGGAATTGGAGTTTCTCGATTTGCTTGTACCATCATGCATTCTCCAAATCCTTTTCCTCGTTTTCGCTTGTTTTCAAACTCTTCATCATCATCTCCTGAGGACCAGATCTCGACGTTTCCGGATGCTACAAATGCTTTGACTTTTTCTTCTTCTTTTGCTTTTGGATAATTCCTTGGTGCTCTGCAGTTAGCAGCATAGTGCCATAGACCTCCGCAGTTGTGACATTTGATTACTTCTGATTCTTTCTTTTCAGGAGTTGGAGATTGACTAATGCTGACATCTGGGGCTGATTTTGATTTCTCTTGCTGCTGATCTTCTGGTTTCGGATAATAACGATTTTGACCAGATTGTTGATATCCTCTCTGATAGTTATTTTTGGGTCGATATTCTGCATTTTGATTGGAGGAACGGAAGTTCTTTTTCTGACCAGAGTAGGATGGTATTCTGTTGAACTTCTAACTGATCATAGCAATCTCATGTTGATAGGCTGCTTCTTCTGCTTCATCGTATTCTGAGTAGTATGATTCAGTAGTTTGTACTGGAGCTGGAAGTGCAAGGGTTGGTGATTTAGATTGAATGGATGGTTGTGAGATTTGAGATGATTGGTATTGAACCGTTGGAGTTTGATAGTGTGAAGGGTAGGAGATTTGTGGTTGAGATGGGTGATATGAAGGTATAGAATTTGGTTGCTGAGGTTGTGGTAAGATTTGAGTAGGAGCGGTCTGAGGTGAAGAGACGTTCGGGTTGGTTTGTTGCTGAGTTGCTTGCTGATATTGTACCAGTTGCTGAGGGATGTTGTGCACCGTTGGATAGTTATGCCCAGCAACTAGAGCCAGAGGTCCACCAAGTTGCTGATGTTGTTGATTGCTTTTTATGTCATTCTCTTGTCTAATGAGATTGTTGTATAGTCAGTACATATTGAAAGTTTTCAACTTTCCTGAATCTTGAAGAATCATTTTTACAAGCATTCAGTCTTTTCCAAGTCCCTCAAGAAATCGATGATTGATCTCTTGATTGGTTCTTTCAGCTCCTGAACTTAGAAGTCTGGTCATGATTATGGAGAACCGAGTGAATGCCTGTCTTAGTGATTCTCTGGGAAATGCTGAGAAGTGAGTGTATTCAGAGAGACTCGACACTAACTTTTGATCTTTAGCTTCCTCCGTTCCTAATAACATATTTTGTAAGAGAACCCAGATCTGTTGAGCTGTTGTACAGTTTTGTATGAGATCAAAGAGTTCCGGAGGGATTCCACATTGGATTTCGGTGAAAGCGATTTGGTCGTTGTCCATTTTCTCTATATCCAAAGGAGTTAGCCTTGGATGAGAGGTACCACCTAGAGCTTCTTCTGCTGTGTCTGGTCTAGGGGTGTATGTTGGAAGATGTGGTCCTTCTTCGACTGAACGCCAAATGTCTTTCCCTTTGGTTTTGAGATAGTTGCGCATACGAGATGCCCAGCCATTGTACTCAGTAGGAATGAGTATAGGAGCTCGATTAGAGCCTCCGACACTGTTAGAAACATTCAGAGAGTAGTTCATCTGCATTATGTGAGAAAAGAAGATTCCGAATTGTTTTGAAGTGAAGAAGAGATTTTTAAGAATTTGAGCTATAATAGCATGCAATGATCCACAGAGGATTCTAAGGTTGTTGCTACAGCCAGGGTTTTGAGCAAACTAGGCACTTAGAATCTTATAGACACCTATTCAGGCTCTGATACCAATTGTTGTCGCCAAATATTCTAAGTAAGTGCGGAAATGAAGATTGCGGAATGTAAAGGTCCGAAACTTGAAGGTTTCGGAGGTGGACAAGTCAGAAGACTTGAGATGGACAAGTCCGAAGACTTGATATGGATGAAGAATTAATACTTAGAACATATCTTAATAACCCAACAATAAATAATAAGAATTAGCAGTTGTATAACTTGGAAAAGTAAAGACTGAAAGTTAAGAGTGCTAGAAAGATACGAACAGTAAGAAATGCAGATAAGAACACAAGAGTTGATGGAATGAGAGATTGTATTGATAAGTGAAAGTGTTACATAAAGTCTCTCAAAACCATGAGGACTGAAGAGGAACTTGGTCTCCCTTTTATAGACTAAGGGATGACCATCGGATAATAACCTATGGACTGAATAGGAGACAACACGTCTCTCTTTAGTCAGATAAGAAAGGTGAATCTAATATAATAATACAATGTCATACTAGGGTGGCTTGTCTATAATATAATAATATTCTAAGTACACAAGACATACTTCTAAAGGGCCACGCCTGATCTAGTCTAATCTTATCCTATAAGTTGAAGTGCTTATCCTTTGCCTTATCTTCTAGATGTTCTTTGATCTTCAGTCTTCTTTGTTGAATGTTTAAGTATGATATTTCCTTAGATTTGTAGATATTGATAGTCTGAAATCCTAAGTGGATTTCGGAGTCCTGGCTGGTTTTATCAGAGTATGTTTGGAAATATGATTATGTATGTCTTGATCTTCTGAGTTAGTTCGGAGTGTGGTCTTCTAAGTACTTTCTGATCTTGAGCTCCTTTGGAGTTCCGAAATCTGTTACTGGATTTCGGATGATTACAATATTATCCGAACATAACTTATCAGAGAGATTAGTTAAGAGTATACAGCATACATAAGATATAAGCAATTGTTCATTCTTTAAAACATTCATATAAAAGTAAGTTCATTCCATCAAAATAAGAAGTTTGACATTACAATCCTAATACATCAAACTACGAGTTGGTCAACGATTTGATTTTCAGTACTAACACTTCACAAGGGGGAGAATCAGAAGCCCCAGGGTCTCGAGCCTTAGTAACCACATCCTCCGAAGACCAAACGAAAACAACCACAGAACCACAAACTACCTATCAATCCACCATATTGGGTAGACTTCCCTTTATTCCTCAATCCTATCTAAGGCTCGTCCTACTTATGGAACCACAACAACTGCAGAAGCCGGTGGTTCTAGTTCAAAGGCGGAGGATAAAGAGATAAGGATTGCTCCTCATATGGAGCAAGTCCATAAAGAAAGGGAAGAGGAGTTCCAGAAGATCCTTGTAATCAACAGAATTGCCTTAGAAAACCAAACATGGACCGAAGAATTGATTAAGTCCATCGGCTTTAATGATTTTTCTGTGAACAACAGGATTCCCCTCAAAAGCCCAGATACAAAAGAAAGCATCAACCAGCAAGTGGATCTCCCTTACAATCCGAAGGCCTTTGCCTTTCTTCAATTTGGAAGGCAAGTGCCAAAAGAACAGTTGTCTTAGTTCAAGGCAAGAAAAGTCGCATTCCATACAAAGTTCATTCAAGCTCCGGACTAAGTATGGAGTGAAAAGAAAATAGTAAAAATCATATCTATCAAGAAAGGAGAGGAGTACGTAGGATTTCAGAACCTCAACTTCTTCGTACTTCGGGGAACAAATGAAGAAGATTCGAAGTTTACCATAGCTGACTTCCCAATTATGAATCCTTCGGACTTCATATCTCTTCTTGACATTCTAAAATTCTCAGCTGGTAATGAGTGCGAAGATATGGGGGTCTTCGCACTGGCTAAAACTCATATCTCTTCCTTCTTCAGAAACTATCTTCTAAGAGTAGCCAGGTTTGATATTGTTGTGGCTGAACTCTTCAATCAATCGCTTGCACCCCCACCTATCACCATTGAAAATTTTGATCATCTGAAGGCTGGGCAAATTGTTGACAAGCCCTGGGGTGTGGTATTCAAGGGATTATCTAGTGACAAAGAAACTCTTGTCACTAAATTCTTCGAAACTAACTTCATGGGTCGCTTCCTTTCGGAGTCTATTAAACAAGTTTTGGCCTAAGTAAACAATTGTTATGTGAACAACTGACAGGAGAAGAATAAAGTGAGAGAACACCTCAATTGGTGGTTGACAGTGAGGTACACCTTGAAGCAAGCATACAAGAAACACTACAGGCATCAAAGATAGAGTTCGGATGCACTTCACACAAAGGGGGAGATTGTTGGAACCTTTTGTGCTGAAGTGCTCAACCATCCGAAGACCTTTTTGTCAAAGGCCCCAAAGTCAAACAACAATAAGAAGAACCCCGAAGTCTGAAGACTCTGAAGGGATTGTCCTGGAGGATCCGAAGACTTCCAACTGTAATACCTTTTTATAGGCAAGCGTAATAGTACATTACATGTTGCATGAATCTAGTATCATATTGGTTAGTACTCTAATAGGATATTCTCTGTAATAAAGTTGTGCTATGAGTATCACTGATCAAGTATAAATATCAGTGATACCATATCGTGTCGGGAGTGAGTTGATCATCATCCTAATTGTAAAACCCTAATCGTGAAATACAAGCATTCGACACATGTTATCCAATTCTTGTTAAGTACTTTAATGTTCACTCTTATAATCAATTGTGTGTGTTGCTTATTTTCTTGATTAATATTGTTAAACACTTAGCCAATCCATCCATTGATTGAATTCAACTCCCAACATTGGCATCGTTTAGGGTCTCTAATTTGGGCTAATTTTGTGCCTCTTTTCATTTAACCGTAATGACCTTTTTGACATGTGTGCCCATTGGCCTCTTTTAGCCTAAACCACACACCCTTTTTACGTGTGGGTTGTGACATTGGTGACACACTCAGCAGACCAAGATAGTATACTAAAAATATCTCTCAATCCCAACCAATTGGGGAAGCCAAGTTCAATAAACCATGTATGTAGAGGAAATTAGGTAGACACCGATTCTCAGACAAAGCAGTTTTCATAGCAACTTGAAGTGTAATGACCTATTTAGGCTCAGGGTGATAGCACATAAACCAGATAGGCGACCACAATAATCATTCATATTCCTTAAACAAACACTAAACCTTCTATGTATCACTTCAATACCAATTATTTCATTTTGCAACATATGTGAATCACATTTGGCTTGAAAAACAGCTATTTTTATCGTCATGAATATCATTTTGCCAAACTAGGACAAACTCACAAATAAAGAAGGACTGAACAATTTTAAATTTTGAACTTCTCTGAATTTTTTTGATTTTAACTCTCCCCCTAAAATGTGCAAAGAGGAAAGATAACAAAAGGAACAAAATTTAAACAAAAAATATTTATCAGTCACGAAGTGAAAAATCAAGAAGATTCTATAAGCATATCAGGCCAAAACCAGATAAAAGAGTTAAGAGAATTCAAACCGTATATCAGCAATTGAAAAACCTTGTCAGTTACTTTCCTATTTAAGTGAACTTTCCTTTTCTTTTCCCGCAACGGACACATACTCTCTTATTAAAATTCTGAATGGTGTGCAGTAGAGAGATGTCTCCCATCATGTGCATGGAGCATCCATTATCAACATACTGAGGTCTGATGATATTCCTCCATGACTACTCTTGCACATGATGCAGAATCAGTTGCGTTTGGGAACCCAATCCATTTTGAAACTGGGTTTGCCACATTCATCTGTACTTGGTAGTCTTTCTCATGCCATGTCCTATTTGTCAAAGAAAGAACACGAAGGATTGTCAGAACATTTAAGTGATTTTGAAACAAGCCCTTTGGGTATCTATTGATAATTTGGTTTGGATCTCTTATTGTTTCACCAAATGGATGCTTCAACACTTGTCTTGGTAGTAGATCTGCCCTTTGACTTAGGCCTATACTACAAGTGTGAGCTGGAGGACGATCCTTGAGATTATTTTGACATCACGTGTTTTGTTTTGTCAAATCCATCTCTTAGATCAGTTCTTTTGACCTTTTGGGCTTGATTCTTTGCTTTTGCGGCATTCCAATCACCATTCCTTGAGCAAGATCTCGAAGTATTTCTTTTAAAGGATCTCCCTCTTGACACATTCTTTTGGCCTTGTGCATGATAGGGAATGTATGAGCGATGTGGACAATTTCTGGCTATGTGACCGGGAGTTCCACATTTGTAACATGTCTGTCTTTTCAAAACAGCATGACTGGAACTTGATCCTGGTCCAAATGAGGTTGTGTAACATCCTCCAGTCTCACGTATCACAATATTGTGATACGTGCGATTGGGGGATGTTACGGATGGTATCAGAGCTTGGTGCACGAGGTCGGTGCGTTCGATGGGGGCGTCGAACCCTGTAGTGGGGGGTGAATAGGGAGGGATCCCTGATCCTACATCGACCGGGGAGGAGAACTAAGCATCTCCTTATAAGGGGTGTGGATACCTCCCTTTCACAATGTGTTTTAAAGCCGTGATGGCAGCAGATCCCATAAAAACTCTGCAGTTAAGCGTGCCCGGGTGGGAGAAATCCTATGATGGGTGGCCCCTGGGAAGTTTTCAGGTTGGGTGGCCCAAAGCGGACAATATTGTGATAAGTGCGATTGAGGGATGGTACAGGTTGGCTTCAAGGGATGTCCACAATCATACATACAGGGAGCTGATTGTTTCATTAATTTTTGTGGCTTGAACTTTTCACAGACACGATTATTTGAATTTGTGACAGCATCACCAAGAGTCTTTGAACAGTTTGCTGTTTCAGTGTTTTTTATCCCACTATCATTAGAAGCAGCTGCAGATGAAATGTTAATTTTGGATGGATCCTTTTTAATATTAGACTTGTTACCATCTTCCACTATTTTATCTGCCTTACCAGAGACATCAGTATCATTCACCTGTACCTTTTCAGCCTTATCAGATTGTTCAGTCTTCTCTATTTCATATATCTCAAGGGGTGGGGTATAGTTGTTATTGAAAGGCGGGGGAACACACTTGTACCCCAGACCCACACCCTGTTTGTTTTGCCATTTCATTTGATGCTCAATCATAGATTCAACAACCGTACTTGATGCATCGAACTTTTTGATATTAAAATCAGCATCTTTGAATTTTTCCTTCAATGCATCAAGTTCGGTAGTTAAATTGGCAATCTTTTCTTTGCCAAATTTATAGGGGCAACAGTTGACACTATATTCTTCTTGTAATTTTTTAAAGTCTGAAGTTTGAGCTTCTAACTTTTCCTGAAGAGGTTTTTGACCTTTTCTAAGGGTATAACCTTCATACTTAAGGTCCTCTATTCGTCTAATTAGTAAATCATTGTGGTCACGATATTTATTTATTTTATCTTCACAATTTTTAGTGCATAAACTTTCACGAGTGTCCTTTGCAGTGGGGACCACTTTGAAAGGGGTTCAAGTTGACCAATAAACCTTCAAAAATAATAAAATGTTGACCTGAAACTCCAAGGTTAAAGAGTTTGACCGATATCTCCAAGGGTTTGACCGAAAACCCTATATTTGACCAGGAGTTTGACCGAAAACCTCAAATGAACAACGAAAACCTTCAAGATTTGATTAAATCTTGACCGAGAACACCCTTGCCATCGAAAACTTTCAAAGTTGACCTAGGGTTTGACCGAAAACCTCAGTTTGACCGAAATCACTTAAATCACCACCGAAAACGTTGAAAAGTTGGTCGTTTCTGTTGGGAGTTGAAATATGAAATTAGATGAACTAATATAGATATGCAATCAATAGCACAATCAATCACACGATTAGAATGCAACAAAGCTAATTGAACAGAGTAATATGAATAACATGTGCCGAATGATTTGATTAAAACTTGGTTTTACAATGGGGTTTTCTATCTTGGAGATATACAATTCTCGTAAGTTAATCTCGTAATCTCACAATCGACACGATATGGTATCACTGATATTTATACTGAATCAGTGATACCAATAGTACATCTTTTACAGAGAATATCCTATCAGTGTACTAGCCAATAGGATAGAAGATTCATGCAACACGTATTGTACTATACGCGTGCACACAAAAGACAAGATGACAGACTGTAAGGTCTTCGGATCCTCTATGCATTGCACTTCGGAGTCTTTAGACTTCGGTGTCTTCTCTTGTTTATTCACTTCGGGGTTTTCTTCATGGGTTGGACTTCGGATAAGTCAACACTTCATCACAAAATTTCTCAACAATCTCCCCCTTTGTGTGAAGTGTATCCGAAGTCTATACTTGAAAGTTTCTTTTGTAAGCTCGCTTCAGGGTCTTTCTCACAGCAAGATACCAGTTCATATGGTCTATGAACTTCTTCTTCTTCTCAGTTGAATTTGCATGGCAGGCGTTCACGTGAGAAATCATTCCTGAGATGAAGGAGGAGGGATGGAGGCCTATGTAGTCAATTTCAAAAAACTTGATTGTGACTTCGGTTTCATTTCGAAGTCCTTTGAAAACTACGCCATAAGGTTCGTCTAAGATCTCTCCATTTTTGAATCTAGCAATGTTCCGAACTACGACAGGAGGAGTATTCAAGGGTTGTCTGTAGTAGGAACATAGCTCCAGGTCATGCTTTGCAAATCGGAGAAGAAAATTGTTGAGGAAGCCCAAAAGGTGATTTTTGATAGCAATGGTAGACATTTCAGCATAAGCAGGACCCCCTGTTCGTAGAAGATCAAGAATCTGGATGAAGTCCATAGGATTCATGATGGGGAAGTCTGCTATTGAAAACCTGGATTCAACATCGTCTGCCCCCCTAAGCACAAGAAATTCATAATTTCTGAAGCCTAAGTATTTTTCAGCTTCTTTTATTGAAATGATTTTCTTGGTCTTGTTTAGGCTCCAAACATAGCTTTGCCTTTGAATGTATTTGGCATGAAAGTTTATTTTATTCGTCCAAAAACTTGCTTTCTGATCCTCTGGCACCGAAGTGACGAATTGAAGGAAAGCAAAAGTCTTCGGATTGAATGGAATGTCAAGCTGGATGTCTTCGGAGTCAACAAATGCAAAACTCCGAAGAGGAAGTCTATTAAGTACATTAGGATTTTGAAATCCAAACAGCTTGATTGTCTCAACTGTCCACTCACCATTATTTCGAGCAAATTCATTAATTTTGATCATTAAATCGTAGTCTGCTCTTCTGGCCTTGTAGATCTCTTCCATGTGTGGAGCAATGATGTTCTCTAGTGATCGGTCTGTTGAACTTCCAGCACCAGCCGATCCACTAGCACCCATGCCAGTGGTTGTGATAGTTGAGGTTGTAGGACCTGCAGTAGCTGCAGGGATCTGTCTAGGCACGCCCTGTGGCCTAGACAATCTGTCAGAGAAATTTATCAGAGGCTGAAGTGCAACTCTCAATGTTGTAATCAAACCTTGTGTGAGAGCTGCATTTGTTCGTTTCAGTTCCTCTGTAAATTTGGTGACATCCGAAGTGGTTTGGGCGGCAGTGAGCTCTTCAATTTTTGCTCTGGCCTCATCAAGCTGTTTTTCAAGCTTGGTACTTTGCTGGATTTCACTCCGAAGTCCTTGAAAGGTTTTCATGACTTCGGAGTTTGTTTTATCGGTTTTCTCAATGAAAGCATCAACCTTCTTGTTGATGGAGGTGACAGCGGATTCCAGCTTCTTTTCGAAGGAAGATTGGATCTTATCTTGATTATCCAAGAGCTTCTTCTCAAGACTATCTACAGACTCCTTTATTCCTTTGGATAGAGTGAACTCCAAGGACTCTATCTCTTCAGAGATATCACCAATGGTCGGCTTTGTAGGGTCAAATCCTGTTTGAGCTTGAATAAGCATGTCAAGCTTGGAGTTGAGGACTTTGTACTGTTTCATTAGTACAAAGCCTTCATCTGGCAGATCTTCTTCTGATGCTCCTTCAACAATCAAGGGAGCCATGTGAAAAGCTTCGAAGAGTGCTGCCGAAGTGGGGTTTTGTCTTGGTGGTGATATGGGTAAATCAAACTCAGGCAAAGAGAAGTCGATACCAGTGACAGGTATTTCGGAGGATGGGGGAGCAGTTGTTGGTGGTGGTGAAAGAGGAATTGTATGTGGAGGTGTTTCAGGTCTGGTTGATTTTGGTGGTGAAGGAGGGACAGTTGTTTGTGGTGGTGTAGGTGGTTTAGTTGTTTTTGGTGGTGAAGGAGGGACAGTTGTATGTGGTTGTGATGTAGGAGAAGGAGGTTGATCAGCAAGTATTTCTTCTTCTTGTTCTTCTTCATGGACTGTGGATGGAGTCCTTTCTGAGTCCGAAGACTCATCCACAACCATGATCTTTCTTTGCCTCTTAGGCTGTTTCCTCTTCGGTGTGGTTTTAACCGAAGTTTTTCTTTTCTTCTCTTCCTTTTTAGGACCACTGGGTCCACCAGCTATTTTCCTCTTCCCTTTTCCTTTAGGGATTTCTTTCACAGTTGTCTCCTTGCTTACATCACGAGTGGGATAAGGAATCACCAAGGTGTTGCGGTAAGAGCTTACTTCAATACATTCCATGGGAACCTTGGAGAGCATGGCAATAGGTATTTGTGCACAGTAGGCTGCTGGTTCATTATCCAAAGGCGATATAGTGATTGGAGTATACCTCATTTCGAGGAGAGAGACGTCTGCCACATATCCAGTCTTTTGATAATGGGCATGAACAACAATTGCCCAGAACCTCGCATTTGAAATTTCGGTCCCTTTCAGACTATGATTGATGTGTGAACAGAAGTCAGCCCACAGAATAGAGGCGTAATCCACTTTGACATCATAGTAGATTCCGAAGAGCATGCTCTGAAACGCCACACTTGCAGAATCTAATCCTGAAGTTCTTCCAGACAGACATCTGAGGAAGATACTAAAGAAGTATCTCCACAGATCTGGCAATTGGTTCTTCTTAAATAAGCTGATCTTTTCAAGTTGGGGAAAGTACCCCATTTCATTGAACATATCGACGAGTTGCTCAGCAGAAGGAGTCACAATCTCCTTAGGATCGTAGATGGGAAGATGAAGAGCCTCAGCAAATTTCTCCTTGGCCAGTTGCACTTTCTTAGTTTTTCCCTTTAAATCTATGGTTTCGAAGAATACAGCTTTTACGTGATTGTTCGTATCGAACAGGGCATTCGAGGTGTAATGTGCCCTGTGAACAAGTGTTACTGGAATCGATGGTGTGCAGGTTAGGGCGTAGCCAAGAATTGATCTCTTCAAGCATTCAACAAGAGCATCGATGGGCTTAGGGTAGAGTTGAAGGTTGGTGCGTAGTACTAGATTTGCTGACTGGCTTTTGAGAACAGGTACTGAAATAGCTTCAGTGGTTTGAGAAGATCCTTCAGTGGCCATTGTTGGAGGTTTGATGAAGAGGATGAAGTATGTTGTGTTTGCTGAGAGAATTGGAATGTAAGGTTTGCGTAAAGAGTGCGATGGAAGAGATGGAAAGTTTATATAGTATTCGTGGTCCCAAGGCCATTTAATGCACGTTTAAGATGGTCTAGTAGTAGGTAGACACCTCATCACCTGCTCGTCCCACTTTCTTTGCAAAAGGAGAAATATACGGCTGTCAGTTACAATGATTCAAAATTTGAACCGTTAACTTTTTGAGACGTCATTATGAATAATGTTTTCATTTAATTTTTATTGACAGCTGTATGTAAACAGTTAAGAACTCAGGGAATGTTTGTCTCTGTTATTTATCATAAATGTGAAAATCATTTGAACATTTAATTGACTTCGTAGTTATGAAAAATTATGACCGTTGAGATTGTGCTTCGGAGCATAAAGTTCCTCACTTCGGTGTTTTTGTTTTGGACTCCGAAGAGAGTTCTGTTACTTCGGTGATTAACAAACGATTGAAAAGTGTTCACCAGTGTAACAAAGTCCATATGTTTGTTTTTCTATAAGTTTTTGATTTTCCTTTTGACTGATGCAATATTTCGTCTAACTTTAGCTTTCATGAATATTATGAAAAGAAGTTTTAATGAATTAAAGTTCAGAGTCGTTCGAATTATGTTGGAAGTCCATTTTTCAATTGGAAGTTTGTTTGATTCAATATCAATCATGAATTTTTAAGTCTAATCACCCCATCACTTACTTGATTTCACATTAGGAAACATGTTTTGTGTTGTGCTTATTTGCTTCAAAATTTTCAAATATAATGAAGATAACATCCTTTGTTTTTGAAATTTAAAGAAATTTTCATTCATGAATTGAACGTCAGAAGTGTTTCAGAAGATTTGATTGGATTGTTTTGAAGATTCATTTGAAAATTTTATTCCATTTCATCAGTTGAAGTGTTTGGATACTAGGCTTAGATGACAAGCGTTTGAGCTTCGTACACCACTCCTACTTTATCATTTAAGACAGACTACTTGAAATGTTCATATTCTTCTAAAAGGTACTCGACTATGTTATAGGAGCTCCTTGTACTGTTATTTAAAACAGAAGAATAAGCTTTTGAATGCTGATTTTCCTTTTGCATTCCCTTGGTTATCTTTTGATTTTTGTTTGTCTTTGTTTCTTTTGACAAGTGTTTTATATTTTTCTTTCTTGTTTTCTTTTACGAATTTCCTTATACGAAGACATAGAGCATCACCATTTGGTTTCTTTATTTGATGCTTTTGTTTTTGTTTTAAACAATCCCTGTGAGTGAAAATCTTCATATAGTTCAATTTTGTATCATTTAATGAAAAGAGATTTAAATTTACTTATCAAACGATGTTGGTTCAATTTTTGATGAAAACTTCGGAACACTTAGAATTATCCTTTGTAGTTTTGAGGCTACATGATTAATTTGAAGTTGAAGCAAGTCAAGTTTCGAGGGGTGGTTAGAAATAGACATTATGTTGAGGTTATTGAAATCAAACAGGGCTTCAAAGTGTAAAATAGCCTTGACCTCATTTCGAAGTCTGTTTTCTTACCAATGTTTCAAGTCGATTCCCAAATACCTTTTAGTGCAATAAGGTATGATTTTTAGAATCTAAAATCAAAGTTTTGTCCTTTACTTGGTTAATTCATGAGAGTAAAGTTAAATTTTGTCATTTACATCAGAGTTTTCTTTTCGTTTGATATAAGTTTTTCTTGTTTTTGAATTTTCTTAGTCTTAAAAAAACTCTTTATTTTTATGAAGTTAACATTTGTTCAAGTGGTTTTCAATTTTGAAGAATTTATTTTGAAGAAGAGTTTGTTCCGCAGACCTCCGAAGTGATATTTTACTTCGGAGTACTGCGGGGAAGTGGCAAGTGTTTTTGCTTGTTTTTCTCCGATGACCTCCGAAGCCAGAATTCACTTCGGGGATCTGCGGAGTCTATTTTTATGAAATTTTAGAACAGAGTAAGAGTGAACAAATCTAAGAATTATTGAAGAGTTGATCCATCTATCATTCCAAGTCCTCGAACGATTCTTGTGAATGCTTCTTCATTTAGAGCCTTTGTAAAGATATCTGCCAATTGTTCTGTAGTGTGAACAAAGTGCACCTCAATATTCCCCTCCTCAACATGACTTTTGATGAAGTGATAGCGAAGAGCTATATGCTTCGTCTTGGAATGTTGAACTGGATTGTGGCATATACGAATTGCACTTTGAGAGTCACAGAACAGAGGAATTTTTCTCATATTGATGGCATAGTCTTTCAATTGACTTTGAATCCAAATGATCTGAGAAGTACATGCAGCAGCTGCTACATATTCAGCCTCTGCGGTGGAGATAGAGACACAAGTTTGTTTCTTGGATTGCCAGCTGATAAGTTTTCCATCTAAGAATTGACAACCCCCCGAAGTACTCTTGGGATCAATAGAGCATCCACCAAGATCAGAGTCTGAGTATGCTTGAATGTAGAAACCAGAGTTTGCTGGATACCATAGACCATAAGCAGTAGTTCCATGAAGATATCGAAATATTGTCTTAACAGCAGCCAAGTGAGGTTCCCTTGGATCAGCATGATATCTTGCACAATTGCAGACTGCAAACATGATGTCAGGACGACTGGCTGTAAGATAGAGCAATGATCCAATCATGCTTCGGTATTGCTGTATGTCGGTCTTTGGTTTGTCCAATGATGGATTTAACCTTGTACCTGCAGGCAAAGGAACTTTTGCTTTGGAGCAGTTAGTCATTCCGAAGCGTTCAAGCAGACTCTTCGTATATTTTTGTTGATTGATGAATATCGCCTCCTTAGATTGTTTGATTTGTAAACCAAGAAAGAAGTTTATTTTTCCCATCATACTCATTTGAAATTTTCTTTTCATCAGTTTTTCAAAGTATTTTGACAAATTGGGGTCAGTAGATCCAAAGATTATGTCATCTACATAAATTTGGACTAACATCAAGTGAGATCCAACTTTCTTTCTAAAAAGTGTTGGATCTACTGATCCCTGTTTGAAGTTTGATACTTTTAAAAATTTGGTCAAGGTTTCATACCAAGCTCTTGGAGCTTGTTTTAAACCATAGACTGCTTTGTCTAGCACATAACAATAATTCGGATGAGTTTTACTTTCAAAACCAGGTGGTTGTTCAACAAAAATGGTTTCCTCGAGATCACCATTCAGAAAGGCACATTTAACGTCCATTTGATAGACATCAAAATTTTTGTGTGCAGCATAAGCTAAAAATATCCGAACTAATTCGAGTCTGGCAACAGGAGCGAAAGTTTCTTCATAATCAATCCCCTCCTGTTGACAGTAACCCTTGACAACCAACCTAGCTTTGTTCCGAACTACGTTGCCTTCGGTGTCTAGCTTGTTACGATACACCCATTTGAGACCGACAATTGAGGCATTTGCAGGTTTTGGAATTAGCCTCCAGACTTTGTTTCTTTCAAATTCTTCTAATTCCAATTGCATTGCTTCAATCCAGTCTGAGTGATCAAATGCATCTTTGACGTTCTTAGGTTCTACCTTAGAGATAAACACATTGAACATGCACAACTCTGAATTTTTGTTGAGATCTAATTGCTTTTGGTGAAGTTGTGCACGTGTCAGTACTTTATCTCGAACATCACCAATGACAAGTGATGGAGGATGATTTTTCGTCCATTTGTCCAAAGGAGGATAGTTTGGATCAAAATCAGGAGGTCCTTCAGCATCGATGTCCTCAATGTCTGAGGGATATCCCGAAGTGGAGGGAAAATCATCCATTAGCAAGTGATTATTTGAATTTGTGTTGGTTTGTAGTGTGTGGAATTGTGAGGTTGAGTTTGATATGTGCTCCCCCTGGACATTTGTTGGAGTTGGAGAAGTTGTAGCTTTATCCGAGGCGATTGTTGTGGCTGAATTCGGAGTCGTAATTTCTAGCTCCCCTTGGATTGTTGGATACATGGATATGATATTTGAAATTGACTGGGGAGTAGAGACAAGAGTGTTGGAACCTCTTGGACTGTTGGTTGTTGCATCATTAGTCCTTAAATTTCCAGCACATTGGTTTGATGGCTCCCCCTCAATACTTACATTTTCCAAACTTTGATTAGATGACTCTTCCTCAATAGAAGATGGTCTTTGTATGCTGCTTGTAGAAGAGTCATCGGGTCCGTCTGTGATCTTGGAGAGTTCAGATTCATGGTTGTCTGGTGCTCTGACTTCGGAGTCCACAGCTCTTTCAGGTTGATCAAATAAAAGTGAGAAGTCTGTGTCGAATGTTGTGATTTGAGCAGCTTCTACAGCAGGGTTTGGAAAGATTGAAGACATAGGAAAAGGATGCAGAGACTTCTTGATGTAGTAGTCATCAAACCTTAGATTAAAGGTTTCTTCGATTTTACGAGTTTTCTTGTTCATGACTCTGTAGGCTTTTGAGTCTTGAGAGTAACCAAGAAATATGCCTTCTTCTGATTTGTTATCGAACTTGGTTAAGTGATCCTTCATGTTCAAGATAAAACACTGACAACCAAAGATGTGAAGGAATTTGACATTTGGCTTTCTTCGGTTGAGTACTTCGTAAGGTGTAATATGGAATCTTTTGTGAATATAGGATCTGTTTTGAGTGAAGCATGCAGTAGAAATTGCTTCGGCCCAGAAGTACATGGGCAAATTCGCAAAGTTGAGCATTGTTCTTGCAGCTTCACACAGGGAGCGATTTCTTCTTTCTACAACACCGTTTTGTTGAGGAGTGTAGGGTGCTGAGAAGTTGTGGTTAATCCCCTTTGTTTTCAAGAATCCATCAGGAGTCTGATTTTTGAACTCCAAACCGTTGTCACTGTGCACAGTTCGGACTTTCTTGTTAAGCATCAATTCCATTGTCTTTAGAAAGTTGATGATTTCTTCAGCTGCATCGGACTTGTTCCGGAGGAATATCACCCAAGTAAACCTTGAATATTCATCAACAATAACCAGAATGTACTTCTTCTTTCCTATTGATTCTATTGCTGATGGTCCACACAAATCTATGTATAGAACGGAAAGCGGTTCGGTGATTTTGGGGTTGATCACTGTAGGATGTCTTTGTTTTGTCTGCTTGCCATGTTCACATGCAGAGCAAAGAGAATCATTGTCAAATTTTAGAGCTGGCATCCCTCGAACCAGATCCATGGCCACCAACTTGTTCAGATCTTTGAAGTTCAGATGGGCAAGTCTTCGGTGCCATAACCAGCTGACATCGGAGTTGGCTTTGGAGAGAAGACATAGAGATTGCCCACCTGTTACTGGCTTCAGATTTAATGGAAACATGGATCCCTTCCTTTCTGATTTCAGTAAGACTTCGTTTGTTGCTTCTTTGGTGATTATACTCCCTTGGTTGTTGAAAGTTACAGCGTTTCCCGTTCCAACCACCAATTGAGATATACTCACGAGATTATGTTTTAGTCCTTCAACAAATGCCACTCGGTTGATAGTGAATTGGCCATTTGTTATTTTTCCATATCCCCGAATTGGACATGTTTCATTATTACCAAAGCGTACGTTTCCAGCATCATCCAAATTCCTGTAATCTCTGAGATATTCCTTTCTTCCAGTCATATGTCTTGAGCAGCCACTGTCCATGTACCATTTTGAGTCATACCGCTCATCAGACATAACCTGCAATCAATCAAGAAGGAGTTGGTACCCAATCAATCTTGGGTCCTCAGGGTAAGCAAAGGATTCTTGAATCCATTTTTCTACGGCCTCTTCAGAAATTTCATTTGCATTTAAATTAATCAAATTCTCCGAAGCCTCATGTAATGAGCATGATTCCGAAGTGTTTGAGCAGGATTCCAAAGAGTTTGTAGCTAAAAATGATGAGTCCGAAGTGACTGACAAAATGACAGACTTCGGAACCCATTTTTGAATGGAATATTTTGATTTAGAGGAATTGGAAGATTTTGAAGTTTTTGTTTTTGCGGTTAAGTTTTCTTTCAAGTCATTTCTTTTCCAATTTTGTTTTGGTTTTTCCGTTTTTGACTTTGTTGAAATTGAGCTGCATGACGTAGAGGTACAAAGATACTCTTCGTATGCCAATTTGAAGTCATTTAATGAGAGATCCTTATTCTTGAACATTTCCAAATTGTTGTCCAGCCATTTGTGGAATGTATCTATCAGATTGTTTCCCTTTGAAAATGTTCTCTTCGTCGGTTTTTGAAATTTAGGATTTGGAAAGTTAGGTTTCGTTGGTGTAAAAGATGGTTTTTCATTTCGATTTTTAACTTCTGAGATTTTTGAGCAAACAGGTTTTGTACCAGAAGTGGAAGCAATTGCTTCATTTTGTTTCAAATCTCTAAAAGAAGTTTTTCTTTTCACAAGATTTAGGGTTTGCTTGGTTTTCGAATTTTCAACAGTGGGTTTTTGAGTTGGTTTTGAAATCACCACTACTGATTTTGGTTTTTGTAGAACTTGTAGTCTTTTCAAAATTTGGGGTTTTTGTGTCAAAGTTTTGAAATATGAAACTTCTGATTTTGAAATTTTATTTTTTGGATTAAGTGAAAAAGGAACACTTTCACAAGACTCCATTAATTCCAATACATCCATCTTCGGAACTGTGGGTTTTTCCACAACTTGAATTTGTTTGTAGTTTCGATTAATGTAAATGTGATCGTCATTTTTGAGGTTTAACAAGTGTGACAAATTATCGGGCACTTTCTCCTTTTCAAAACAAAGACGATTATATACGTTGTGGCCGTATAGTTCTTGTTTCCTTATATTCACTTTTACTTCCATTTTCTCATTTATTTCATTTTCAACCATTTTGGATGATGAGAAAAATCCTTCATTTGTAACTGTGGAGTTATCCTTTTCAAGAAGTTTTTGCAATTCATTATCAATTAAGGATAATCCACCGGGTTTTACGAAGATTGAGTTTTTGAAGTAAGAAACCTTAGGATAGATACAAGCCAAATGGACTAGTCTTTTTGAATTATCCTTGAGATATTGATCGTAAGAAACAGATTCATCTGTGATTTGAAGTTTAATATTTGAAGTTTCTTTGGTTTCAAGAGTTTTTGATTCACAATTCATTTTTGTTTTTCCTTTGTCCACCGAAGACTTTTGTGAGATGTCTTCGGAGGTTGATTCGGATATGGAGGATGATTTTAACAAAATCAAAGATGAACAATCAATCTCCTCCATGTCCGAATCACTTTCAGAATCCTTTTCAGACAAGTTATTGGCAATTTCTTTTTCTTTTGTTTCAATTTGAGGTATAGCCTTATTCAGGATTGGAATTTCTTGAGGCAAAATTTTCAACAATTTATCAACAGTTAGATGTTTTTCCACAGATATCAGGCCATGTTTATATGATGGATTAGTAACTTCGGAGCCTGATACTATAGATTCGCATTCATAAGATATACTATCGACTTCTTTTAATTTAAACTCAATAAAAGGTAATAGTTGTCTATGTTGGATATTACAAACATCGGCTGAATGATAAATTCTCGTAATATGCGCATATAATCGTTTGGCTGTTTCACAAAATATGTTTCTCTGTCTTAAGATTACATCATGATTGTTTAAAAGTTTTTCTCTATTCTCTTCTAACAAGGAGATTCTAAGATTAGATTTCTCTAATGCTAGCTTCAGGTTCTCTACTCTCCCCCTTAAGCTTAGAAGCTCCTGTTCACTGAGTATTTCCCTATTTTTGGCATCAATGAGTAATTTATGCATGACAGAACAATCACGAGTTATTTCATTTATAATGGGAGCAGATTGAGAAGTAGGAATTTTAAAAGATGAAAGAAGTTTTGATACCTGTTCTGGGATTGTCAACCGGTTGTCATTAGCCATCAAGCACACTTCCTCATCATCATCAGAGGAATCTTCATCCCAAGTCTTCGGAGTATCAGCAGCAGTTATTTCCAGTCCCTCCGAAGTCACAAACCCAAGACCCGCAGTTGCTTCAATCTGCATCCACTTCTCTTCATTCAACTTCTCCGAAGTGTCTTGTAGAAAGCTCTTATCAACATCATAGGCCATGAAAGCACTATGAGATGGCTTTCTCACTTCGTCATCATCTGAATCAGAAGACCAAACTTGATATGATCCTTGACAATCATCAGCAGCCATTAAGGCTAGGTCTTTGGTCCTCACTCTAACTTCCTCCATTTTTCTTGCGTAATAGGCTTCGTCCTTTATCTGTGGTTTCTTTTCGTTTTGCTTCCGAAGCATGCAGTCCTTTGCAAAATGATTCTTGCCATG